>JAMPIV010000594.1:35000-222500 GCA_024509875.1 Oreohelix idahoensis
TACATACATACATTACATACATACATACATACATACATACATACATACATACATACATACATACATACATACATACATACATACATACATACATACATACATACATACATACATACATACATACATACATACATACATACATACATACATACATACATACATACATACATACATACATACATACATACATACATACATACATACATACATACATACATACATACATACATACATACATACATACATATACATACATACATACATACATACATACATACATACATACATACATACATACATACATACATACATACATACATACATACATACATACATACATACATACATTACATACATACATACATACATACATACATACATACATTACATACATACATACATACATACATACATACATACATACATACATACATACATACATACATACATACATACATACATACATACATACATACATACATACATACATACATACATACATACATACATACATACATACATACATACATACATACATACATACATACATACATACATACATACATATCAGAATCTTTATTCTCCAGAAAATACATTGATATGTACTGACATGATATAATAAAATACAACTTGGCATATAGGAAAATCATTAGAATTTATATAAAGTAAATTTACATAAATTCATACAGCGTTAATGAGGGCTGTTACCACACATATACATATATACATATATACATACATACATACTTCCGAATATTTACTCTCCATAGTACTCATCCACATGTACTGCTGATATTACAATAAAATACAACATACCATATAGGCTAATAATTAGAATTTACAACAGTGTAGAAAACATCATCGCCATTACCTATCATATATAATATAATTCTCCAGAAAATACATTGACGTGTATCGATATGATAATAAAATATATGTTAAATCAAATATAATAAAATACAATAAAATAATATACATAATAAAATACAACGTACCAAATACATACTAAATACGACGATAATTATTACAATTAACAACAGTGTGGAAGTAGTTCATTATAGGTGGGCTTTTTTCACATTGAATATTTCCATATCCTATACATACGTATCAGCATATTTATTTTCCATAAAATATATTGACATGCAGTGATGTATTAAATACGTCAGTAGTGATATAGTAAATACTTCATACCACATAGGAGATTACAACTGACAAAAGTGCAAAATTGTCTCCAGTATATTAATACATATATACTTATGCAAAAGAACATTTCGTCACCTACATATATAAATAATAAACTTCCTGGATGTTATGTTTGGGGATAAATATGGTGATTTTAAATTTACATTCTGCAATGCTTTTCGAACTGAGGAAACCACACCAGAGGGCATAAACAATTTAACGAATTAACAAAATAGATGGAATCACCTAGAAGTTGTTAAACTGGATAGAGACCAACTAATATAGAAAATAACAGAAGCGGGTCGAGTTTGTGGGACCAACCTTGAGGGGTCGGAGTACTAAAGAAGAAGAAAACGCCGTACGTGTCCAAAATTAAGTCACGAGTTTTGACACCGCACATTTTTAAAGTTTATTCGGTGGTTCCACAAATCAAATGTTTAAACAGGGATCAGTTGAGCATTCTTTGAGTGCTAAAGATTACATGAATATCTTACTGTAGATTACTAGAATGCCCTTATCCCCTATGTCGATCTATGGGCCAAGTTTTTCTCAAGCTGTTTACGAAAAGATACTCTGTCACGTTCTACAGTTCTCATCGTGAGCCGACACGCCGGCAACAGCTAACATGTAGTATAAAAGGCGTATCAGTGCACATCACAGCCAGATCGCACTGCTGGAAGAACCACCTGTAGTTTATTTAGGTAGATAGTAGCTTATTAATATCTATGCAAAAAGTCTTTAGCTCGTTTTTAAATGAATGTGAACGTATTATAAAAGTAAAGTATGTTTCGTGTGATGCCACGAAGCAGACAAGTGCCAGTGGAACAAGAGATGAGGAGAAGACGCTGGCGATGGATAGGACACACACTGAAGAAACTTGTTGATAGTATTACAGGGCAGTCCTTATTCTGGAATCCACAGGGTAAAAGAGACAGAGTGAGGCAAATGTACACAAGGAGAAGAGAATTGGAGACTGGCATGGAAGGCATGAGGAAGACATGTAAAGACCTTAAGCTGATGGCATGAGACAGGGATACTTGGCATCAGTTTGTTGAAGGCCTATGCTCCTTGGGTATCTGAAAGGTGATGATGACGACGATGACACTCTTTGGTTCAGGTATTCATCAATTCAAAACTTGCTGTGCTCACAGGCGTTGATGATCACGTCTTTTCACGGTTTCACGGTGATGCTTCATTGGTTCTGTTATTGAAGCACTTCTATGCCTTGTTGTCGAACTGTCACCAGTCTTGTCTATGTATTTGTCTCTATCAGTTTTGCTTATATTCATTAAGTTTTCTTTCATCTTCTCAGAATATGGTGTGATGAAATGAATTTCCGCTCTCTTCTCTTCGCATTTTCTGTTGCATGATGATCCTTTTCATGATAACTTTCATCAAACGTTTTAGCTAGGCTTCAAGTTAGTATTATTCTGCAAAAACCACACCTCTAAAGCTTTCAGTTTTATAATGTCAGTTACGCTTAATTGATTTTCGACTAAGAATTTGGTGGTGAGTCAAATCCACACCATCGAACTGTTTCGGTACCATACGTCCTTTTTGGACAAACTTGTATTTTCTATATAACCCAGTTAACAACGACGGTAATAATAAATAAAAGTGATAATAAAACGAATCCCCAATATGTTGTTTTGTTTTGTTTATTCTAAAGGATTGTATTCAGTTGTTAATTAAGATCTATGCATTTCGTGTTTCCCGCTATTTTCATAATTAGCACTTCTAAGGGAGCTTAGTAGTTCGCGATAAGTATGTAAGCAATTGTATAACTACCATCTGACCACAAACAACAATAAAATGTCAAGCTTCATTCATTGCCTTTTTATAGTATATAGCCCAGCTTTGTTGTGTGTTCTCTTCAGGAGCAGCTTTCGGGAAAACAGTTTTACTCTTTGGTCCTACCGGATCAGTTTTCTGGAAAAAGTTTTACTACATGATCTCTATAGAATTAGTTTCCTGGAAAACAGATGTACTACGTGGTGTTACTAGATCAGTGTTCTGGAAAATGTTTTACTACATGATCCCTGCAGATTCATTTTCCTGGAAAACAGTTTTATTATGCAATGCCAACATGATCCGTTTCCCGGAAAACCTTCCTGTTCTTTCTTTTTTGGGGTATCAGTGGCTTGTTGGCGAAAGATTTTATTACGTATGTGAGATTATTTCTATCTTCATATATGGTTAATATCGATGACAACACTAATAAAAACAATGGTGCCATATTGGAATTTCTCTACCATTTAAAAAAATAAATCTTTTTATCATTTTTATTTCACAGCACATTAGTATATACTCTTGAATTGCTTGGGTCAATTTAATTTGATCTGTGTCTCGAAGATGCCAGAGCTAAAGCTGTACTCATTTAGTGTAGGAGATAGAGTTGTCGTTTCCAGACTCGTTCTAGCAGCAGCCAACGCTGATTACGAATTCGTATTGGTGGACAAAAGCAAATGGCCTGATCTCAAACCCAGTGAGTTCCTCTTATTTGAACACGGATAACAGCAGTCCCTCAGTCTGAGAATAAAAGCGAGTGTGTCAGGAAGTGAGTTTCATTTGTCTAAATATGACAGTGAATGAGTTCCCTTATTCTGAATGTGACATCACGCGCGTCTTGCAATCTGATTGTGACAATGAATGAGATTCCTTTCATTGGGAAAATGACATCCAGGGAGTTAAATTTTTCTGAATGTTAAGAATAAATTTGTTTGTGTGGCTCTAGCCAGTACATTCACCAGAAAGATTTGATATTTTTTCTTTTGTGAACACTCATGACCCAAGTGACTGTGGTTTTGTTCATATTACTCGAATTTATCTTAGTCATCATTTGAGAGTCATCATGTGGGAGTCATCATTTGGGTTGTGTCTAACTCTCCGACCGTAGCATTGCACGTGCTAATGGTTTTTTGGTTATAAAAATGAATGTGTAGTGTGTGTGTGTGTGTGTAGTGTCTGTTGAAGAGCCGAAAAAGAGACAATAAGTGAAAAGTGACAAAATGGGTATAACAAGGATATGAGTGAAACAAACGTGTTAGTTCTGTTTGCTGTTAAATATTTTGACATTAGGAGAAATCATTTAATATTCGAATATCTTTAATTTATTTCCAGCCTTCGCGTTTGGTCAGCTCCCCGTGTTGGAAATCAACGGTAAACGGTATGGACAGAGTTTAGCCATCCAAGCCTATCTTGCCAGAGAATATGGTATGAATATAAAAAAAGCTCGACTGACAGCTAAAGCAGCTTTATAGAATTTGATGACGAAGGAGATAAATACAGTCGTTGATAACCATAATGGTCATGTCAACTAGAATGATTGTGCTGAATGCCACTAAATATCTTAGTTGTATATATTTTTGTAAATGTTATAATACTATACCGTATCATCTTCTTAATCTCTGTCTGAATATCTTGTGAAAATTACCTTGAGGTAGAAGCGTCATTATCCTTCTATCTACATCTCTGCCAAGAGTAATCTTGTGCGAAGGTAAACACATTTGAAGACCCATAGTAGATGAGCAGCACAAGACTTCACATGATTCATGCTAAGCCCTTCTGTCTTGTGCTATTCGTTCTTTATCTTTCTTATGTCTCCATTCTCTATCTGTTTTTTTATCTCTCTCTTTGTGTCTCTCTCTTTGTCTCGCTCTCTCTCTCTCTCTCTCTCTCTCTATATATATATATATATATATATATATATATATATATATATATATATATATATATATATATATATATATATCTTTTAGCTTTTGAACTCCAGAAGAAAGACTGCCTTGTAATGCTATCAGCATATGTCCTAACTGTGTGTCCTATTCAATGCCACTTATTCTACTGATATTTGTCAGACCCCTTCCGTCAGTTCTACCTTGCTGATCTTGTCACACAATATTAGTCTTTGTATTCTGCCCAAGCAACAGTTCATGAAAGTTTGTAACCTCTTGTCTGTCGGTTTTACTGTTCTCTGTGCTTCAGAACCAATCAGTAGAACTGCATTGACAGTTGCGTTAACAATTCTTATTTTGAGTGGGCTATGATATCTTTTGATTTCTATGTATTTTCCATTACACGAAAGCCATTCCTACATTCTGCACTCTTGTTTTGTTATCACCGTTAGTCCTTCAAACTTTGTCTAAGTTGCTACCAGCAAATACGTACGGTTCCGCATCTTGTAGGGGTATTTCTCCAAGTGAATTCCGCCTATCATTAGCTCATTGATTCTCATAACCTTTATCTATTGTCCATAGATGTTCAGACTCAGTTGGAGTGGTTTTTCATAAGGATTTTGGTAAAGAATCTTGTTATATGTGTTTCGCACATTCCCACATTAACATTAGTTCATTCTCAGACCTAATGGTCTTTTATATTTGGAAATGCGCCCTAATATAACCGACTAGGTTGAACGGGACACGCCTCGCAAAAACGAGGCAAAAGTTTATTAAAAAAAAAAAAACATTGTTATCCTCCTCGATAGAAGACCCACTTCCATCTTGGATCATCATCATTATCATTTCCGTTCCTTACGGAACATGGACCCACCACTGTAGCTGATCCCATTGCAGGAAGCCTGGCACTAAGCGTTCACGTGATCCTGCAGCTGTGGTTTCTATGTCAATTAGTTTTACGTAATGACGCTGCCATCCCCATGCAAACCTTCATGTTATCGCCTTGTACGACATACCTGGATGTGCAGTATTCCACTGTTGATGACTGAGTTAAATTATTAGCCTTAGGTGACTAGTTCATATTTAAATATAGTGTGGCCTTTAGATTCTACAGGAAGGATTAACCAGCCTTTTCAACCCTCTTTAGTTGTTCCTTACAACGTGCCTGGTAGTTTACAGTGTTACTATTTTATGTTTCCCTTTTGAGTCTCGGTAACCAATAGCATGAATATATTAATATTTATATATATATAAATATTAATAGCCTATATCCATGTCATAATATTACTTCCATTGCGAAAAGATAAAATGATTAGTGTTCATTGCCTCAATGGTATCACTTATATCCACCAGGTCTCTATGGATCCAACAACATAGAACAGCTGGAGATCGACCAAATCATTCAGTTAAAAGAAGACTTTACTAGAGAGGCGTTCCAACGTGGACGAGACGCAGACCCAGACAAAAAGGTCTAGTTATTTATACGGTTAAGCTATTTCTAATATACAGGATGCAGCAGAAGTAATGTTTACTTTTTACATATACACATATATGGTTAGTAAAAGCAATGAAAAAGACGATAGTGGAAGAAAGCCGACAAGTGAAATGTAAAGTAGTAATTAATTAAATATGAGATTAAAATTCCCTGGGGGATAAAATAGTGACCAAGAGTCAGTAAACACTAATAATAAAATGCTACACTGAGTTCACATTCTGATGGTGTGCGTCGCCCTATGGTCTTACATTATTAGAAACAGTGGCTGTTCAGCGCAATATGTCTTATCCCCGAGTGGCTGATCACTAAGAGGGGCAGATACTGCAAAAGATTAACTAACAAAAGACACTGCATGTATTTAAATGATTCTCTTTTTTTCTTTGCTTTCTAAAATTTAAGTTTGAACTAGAGCATGGTGTTTGATTTTTTGTGAGCATTCGAGTAGTTTATATTGGTCTAGAAAGGATACAACTATTTATTGTTCATTATTGCGACTGTTTCCAGGTTGAGAGAGAGAAACATTTGAATGAAAATGTTTTACCACGCTATCTTGGTTTCTTCAGCAAAATCCTGCAGGAAAATGGAACTGGATTTGCCGTTGGGGATAAGGTGAGTAGAAGCATCAACAGTCATTTGACGAATTAAATCTCACTGGTTTGAGTTTTCGGAAACTGGATATTGCATTTTAAAAGGCAGACTAAAATTACTTCCTCCTGTATTATGTCTAAGCTATATGGTTCCGTGCAGGTCCCAGGGGTTTCTGAAAGGACAAAGACAGAATGGTACTACTGCACCGTCAGGCATGTCGTACAAGGCGACTTATATGAGGCTTCGCATGCGGCTGGCAACCTCATCAGGTACAACAGATAACCACCGCAGCAAGGGCAGATGATTGATTTGTGTCGGTTTCCTGCAAGGGCACAGGTTGCTGCAGTGGTAGTTCCATGCATCGAAAATTCGCAAAGGAAGATGAAGATGATGAATGATTTAACAACGAAGAATGTTAATGAATAAGTATCTTGAAGTGGTGCGATTAGTCCAAAGCTATTAGCATTTCTTTTTCCTGAGAGCTAAAAATTTTTACAGACTGCCTGTTTATGTTCACATTTTAAAACTTCTTTTTCACCACTTTTATTGAAATAAAACGTACATCGTATATTTGTCCCATTTCAAGTCTTTAATGCACAAATTCTCTTATGTTCCACTCATCCTAGAAAGCTGAAACTTTTTTGGCAGCTCCATTTCTTTGTACATTTTTCAAGTTTTGACCGACACTTATCCGGCCGATTTTATATAATAAAATAATACAATTTTAAACAAAAATAAAACAAAACAAGATGGAAACAACGCCATTATAGTTAGAGTTTTACAGTAAGAGAAAAAGAACTCGATATGTATATTTTATTTCGTATTTGAAGGGCGAGCGTCGGATGGTGAATTGTGATGTGCCAATTAAATCTATGTCTCTGCTTAAACTACTAAGTCAGAGTGTCTTTTGTTTTAGACACACCGCGTGAGCTTTACTTAAGGTGTTTAAACTTAGCAAAGTATATTTTATTCAAAGATGAGTTATTGGGGCAGAAGCGAAAACCGTTCCCTACAAATAATACTAATTTAAGACTTAAAATCATGAACCAAATAAAAAGAAAAAATGTTTCAGGAATCAGCTTTTATTAATGCACTAAAAACAGAATATGAATGTTCCATACATTGTATTGGATGACCTAACAGTAGTTCTCCACAGACTATGTTAACGATTCAAAAGAGTTCTGATCCAATGGATCCCATAGCCTTGTAACATTCCTGGCGATGAAGAAGCTGAAAAATTGTGCAAAGGAAGGTTGGAAAGTTACCTCAGCCTGATGCAAGCATAACTTTCGGAAAGGCAAAGAGTTTTATCAGAATCATGTGCAGAAATAAATGGGATGCAGAGCATCCAAGTCACACACACATTGATGCATACTACCAGCTCAATAGAAGTGGTAATCTTCAGACTCAGTACGGGCCACAAAAGATTGGGGTAACATCTATTCAACAAGCTAAAGACAGGAACTACCGATGTGTGTAACTGTGGCACTGATAAAATGACTGCTGAACGTCTGCTTCAAAGATTCCCAAAAAATGAGGAACAGAGACAGCACATGAGGCCGTTACAATACCGTTCGTGGAAAAACACCACGGAGATGCAAATAGCCTCAAGCAGACTACTGCTTTCTTTGAAAACATTCAAGAAGACGTTTGAGAGTGTACGAAAACGAAGTATTGCATAGAATAACAGTTGATAGACAGTTATCATCAATCAGGATTTCGTCACATCGTTCACAAATTGATAACCTCCCGGCTGACTGGTACCACAATAACATACACTTACTTGCGTAAAACACTCACATGGAATCGTTTGAATAAAGACAAATAAGAGGGAAACCTGAGGCATGCAAACAGTAAATAATAAACACGTAAGAAATAAAGAAGTAGAAAACTAGACAACCGACAAATAACAAAATAGGTTAACTGGGAATCGAACCTAAGACCATCTGAACGGTGCCATTGTCTCGTTAGATGAGTGAATCGGGACTACCTACACTGCCACATTTATTAAGTATTATTATTTAGTTACTAGATTTAATACAGACAGCATAGTTATAGGCTGCACAAGACATATGACAGTGTAAAAATAACGCACTAATACGTCTTCTATGATTTCTTATGCAGTTAAGCCTGGCAGATTTTGTTTTGTTGGACGCAACAACTAGCCAGCTCCGGAAAAATGCTGACCTTCTGCAAAAGTATCCCGAGATCCTGGCACACAAAGAGAAAGTTGGGCAAGTTCCTGGTATTAAGGAATACTTAGCTAGCATTGCAGAAACAACGAGGTTTTAACACAGCTGTTAATGTAATATTAGTAACTAGCTTTTAATTTTACTTTGTCTTTTCGCTGGCGCCATTAGTAAGAATCTTTGAAATGAAGGTTTAACGCAGCTGTTATTATAGAATACAGACATTTATCACCCTTTTACGGTTGAAATGAAGAAACGTGGGACGTCTTCATCGACGCCATCTGAATAAGTCACCCACAACGTTAGGGATAATACTATGGTTAGGGCTTAGTGTTAGAACATCGGATGGTGTTATTGAATGTTTACTTAACGTATGGAATGCCTGCCCTCTTCACCACTTATTTGTCCATGCCCCCCTTTTTTTTTTGTCTTTGGATACATGTACGGTATTTTCAGTGATCTAGATCAGTGATTCTCAACGTGGAGCATATGGCCTCCCAGGAAGTCATGCGATATTTCTCGGGGGCCACAGTAAATCGGTAAAGTACCTATTTTCCAGCTACCAGTGACTATGAGGGGAACCACAGAGGTAAATGAGGCTCAGAAGCTGATATACATCAGGTGGAAGATGTATATCAGCTTAGAAGAGTAGAATAGACTAGGCAAAAAGCAGGTTGCATTCCATAAAATGAAAAGTAATTTATGTAACAATCTTCGTCAATGGACAAACAAGAAAGAGAGTTCGTTGGTGTTAGATAGATCGTTGGTGTTATATAGTTCGTTGGTGTTACATAGTTCGTTGGTGTTATATAGTTCGTTGGTGTTATATAGTTCGTTGGTGTTGCATAGTTCGTTGGTGTTATATAGAACCAATTATGAGCAAAACAAGGCTGAGAACCCCAGATTTAATTCATCATCATCATTTTTCGTGTCGCTCCTTGCGAAGCGCAGAGTTACCACTATGGCTGGTACCGCAGAAAGCCTGCACCAAGCATTTACATCCTCTTGCAGCGGGGATTTCTGTGTCAATTCCTTTTACATGATGAGATTGTCAGACGTATGAGCAACCTTATATTAGTCGCCTGATGTAGACAATAGTGATTTCAATATTAATTTCATATTAATATATTATTTCCATTTATATAACAGTCTGCACGTACCACCCTCCAAAATGTGAATAACACTGAAGAACGCTAGTCAATAAAAGACGGAGACAAGAGTCAGATACGAGAGAGTTGTGTTATTGTTTCTTATTGTATTTTTGTTGCCGATGTTGTTGTCCGGGGCGCTAAAGAATGAACCAGACTATTTACTGCCGATGACTTAATACCAGGTGCCCCTGACAGATGTTAGCTTTCAATGTTGTCACAATCAGCTCTTACTGATTTACCCAACAAGTGACGTTTTTAAGCAAGTAATTATATATAAACGAAAATTAATCGATCAATTTTGAACAATTTGAAAAAATTATAACAAAATCTGAAATAATATTTTTTTTAAATCACTAAGGACTTTATTTATTTTACTTGTTGTAAGACAACATAGTTCTGAAAGTATTATGAAAATACTGAAAAGTTACATCTAAACAATACATTATTATTAACTATACTTCTCAAATTCCATATCACAAACCTCTAACATGGGAAATGCTCTGGCATTTAAGCAAAATAAATAAACATTACTAAAACTGGAATCATAACATTTTACCGATTAATTGTTTAATTAATCGTTAAAGATCCCAGCCCTTATATATATATATATATATATATATATATATATATATATTGTCATAAGAGGTTTTGATGTTATTAAAAGATGGGCTAACCTGGACAAATAGGTGTATCAGATGAAACCAGGATAGTACCAGATAAGAGACTGGTCTTATAAGTAATACCTCCTTCTCTGAAAAGAGCAAGGGTGTATAGATATCAAAGTGGGGTCAAGCTATGTAAGTTCTCAGAGAAGATGATGATGATGTACTCTGAGTCCCTAACCGCTACCTCTTGTGATCCCAAATTGATTTAGCTACGGGTCTAGGGGAATGTATTTAATATAATTAATGATTTATTTCAAACAGAACTTCAACTTTAACAAAATTAGTTAAGCAAGGCTGTATGAAATTTTATGTACAATTTAATCGTCCTAAACCTCAATCTTTTTGGTCAGGAATTCTCAAAATCAAGAAAATGTTTATTTACATAATAAAATAAATGTTTTGGAAAATCTGTTCCATTTCTATAAATGGGTCACTGGAATGACTACACACACAGTTCATGTTCCTAATATTGATAATGCTACTAGTCCTACACTGTAAGGTCTGATACTCTCATCATACAATGGTGTTTAAGTTTTCTTGGGTGAATGAGTTTGGATGAACTGACATTTGCCTTCTTAAAGGACTTAACTTTAGACTGTTGCTGCTGCTGTTCTTTCAATAGTAGTCAGGATCACCAACTTTGTGACTCCTGGCTGAGACGATGAGGTCAATCTCCAGGCTTTATATGGAGCTCTCAACTCCCACACGTTCCTCTTCTCACTTTAATGCAGCCACGAGGTAACTTCGTGATATAACCTGGAATAGAAGGACAACCCATTCCATGTAGAAGTCTGCCTCAATCAATTCACCCCTAAACAACATTAAAACTTACCATTGTCAGTTAATTGTGCTAACAAATTGCACAAGACCTTGATTTCCGTTGTCTACAATCAGTTTCATGTAATCATTCTTTCTCTGTGTTGATTCAATGTTTGGGTCCCTCGTCCATGTTTGGCTTCCATACAATAATCATGGCAAGTACAATACAGCATGTGACCTATTGATTACTTCATTCTAACCTTCCCTATATGTTTAACACATGATCTTTGAACAGTGTGTCACTCCAGAAGAAAATACTAAATTAAACCACTACTAACACTTACTGACACAAATTTGTTGCCAATTTGCAAACATTATACACCAATTTTTCATTTCGAACAAGCCTGCTTACTACACACATTCCTATTTAGGTCAGCGTGACACAACACATCCCGCCGGCAGTATTCGAATTAATATGGAACACATAGCCTGTTTACTTACAGGTCAATTATTTAACAAAGTATGCAAATAAAATTATCTTTCTTACCCTCAGGTAAATACGTTCACACACACACAAGCTGACTGGCCGTAAAAGGGTTCTTAGCACTGCTCTCTCAGTTCAAACGGCAAAGGCTTGGTCATACTGTATTTTAGGATACGTCAGCTCGGCGTGGTTTTTATGATTCAATGGCGGAAAACCATAAAAGATTGTTACTATTTATAGAACTACACCCGACCAATCAGAGGAAAAGTCAAAAAGTTAATTTTTGAGACTAGTACTGATGCGGTTCTAAGCGTGTCTGTATAATCTGACCATATTTGAATATTTTATATGATAGTTATTAGTGGACCGATTTTAATTATCAAAAGTGATAATTAAACGGCCGATTTCTCTTTATCGTTCTATCTAGTTTTCCCTTAGTTATTCCTTTACATTTCAATCTGGGTAATTTTTAAGTAATTAAATTGGGCATTACCCTGATGTGAAAATATCACTAAATTAAATTTTTCTAAGTTAATATAATTTTATTATGAGGGAATCTTTATGTTTATGTGTTAAGCAAAATCAGCGCTATAATTAGAGATATCCCTTTCCTTTTAATTATCTTTAGTTATTAAGAAATAAATTATCTACTTTCGGTCAAAAACACAAAATAGGCATTATTTCCACGTCAACCAAAATTTTATTGTCACTATAAGAAAAGGAAACGATTTGATTGGTTGTTAAATTGGTACTATGCTCTTAGATAAATTTTGGGTGGGCCGTAACTTTTGACTTGTTTCCTAGACAAATTCAAATATACTAGAGAAATTGTTGGCGGTAAATTTTACTGGGCCCTCAGACAAATTTCAAATACTGTAGTTATTTATAGATTTTAAAAACACATTAACTAGTTTTTGAGCGGGGAATTTTTGAGCGTGTTGTCATACAGATTCACTTCACTACATATATATATATATATATATATATATATATATATATATATATATATATATATATATATATATATATATATATATATATATATATATATATATATATATATAGATACACACATACGAGGGAAGGTCAAAAAGTAATGCCTCCTATTTTTTATGTATGTAAATACTGCATCGGTGTGCAACTTGTACATTTAGCAGGATTCCTCAAACACTCTTCTGCACTGTATAGCATTACCAACCTGTTTCAGTAACAGGTGGCACCACTGTAACAGTTTAAAAATGGCTGCCAAAGACGTTCGGTTAAAACAACGTTATGTCATAGAATTCCTCAATGCTGAAGGTGAGACCCCAATTCGACCCAAGGAAAACCATAGCCATCAACCTCCTGCACCGTTACGAAACTGAAGGGGAAGAGATTTTATCGAATATTGTGACAGGTGATGAGACTTAGGTTCATTTTTTTTTAACCAAAATCCAAGAGGCAGTCAATGGAATGGCATCACACAACATCACCGACAAGAAAGAAGTTCAAAAGTTCACCATCTGTAGGGAAAGTTATGGCCTCCGTGTTTTGGGATGAGAAGGGTGTGATTCTTCTCGACTTCTTGGAACAGGGAAAGACGGTGAATACAGACCGTTACACTGAAACTTTGAAGAAGCTTAGAAGTCGTCTTCGGCGACTTTACCCATTAAAAGATCAGAGAACTGCACTACTGCTGCACGATAATGCCACGCCACACACCGCTAAACGCACCATTGATGCGATTACAGAATTTGGCTGGACATTATTACCATATCCCCCTTACAGTCCCGATCTTGTACCTTCTGATTTCCATCTGTTTGGACCACTGAAAGAAGATTTTCGAGGACATCACTTTGAGGACACCGAGACCCTTAAACGCGCCGTACGCCAGTGGTTTAGGAAAAAGGACACACATTTTTACCATGCGGGGATACATGCCCTTGTGAGAAGATGGACAAAAACTCTAACAAATAACGGAGACTACATTGAGAAATAAATTTTTGAAGTTCAGACTTGGGGCTACATTTCAATGTGAATTTTATGTTTTTTTGCCTATTGAATGAAATTAAAAATTACGAGGCATTACTTTTTGACCGTCCCTCGTACATGTTGTAAAGTGGCTGAAGAATATTGTGAAGAGTTGTTGTACGTCAACGTGCAACAAATAAATTTATTTATTACAAAATGCAGACACGAGGAAATCTGGCTATACCCAAGCGGGTGCATTAGGCGGCCCTTAGGAAAGTAATGTATGGTCACAAAAACGAAAATAGGAAAGAAAGGATGCGAGAGTTTAGTAAAAATATTTTATTTAAATATACAGTGTACCCCAGAAGTCCTGGTGTGGTTTTAAGCTTTAGTAACTTTAGTAACTGACATTTAAGCAGTTAACTCACAAATTAATACTCAGAATTACTTGTTTTATATAGTCTTCATTACTGTATGGCGTAGAAACATGGACAATGAATAAGCAATTGGAAGAGAGAATTGAGGCTCTAGAGATGTGAATTTATAGAAAAACGGGGCGCATCTCATGGAAAGAGAAGAAAACAAATAAGGAGGTCCTAGAAAACCTAGGTATGAAAACAGAACTGATGAAGGAGATCAACATTAGGCAGTTAAAATATTTTGACTACATAAAAAGACATAACACCTTGTAGAAGACCATAATAAAAGAGAGAGTTTAAGACAAACGTGCAAGAGGAAGACAGCACTATAAAGTGAAAAGATTACATTAAGAGATGAACAGAAGAATATATCAGAGTGCACTATCCAGACAAGAGACAGAGGACTTTGGAGATCCATTACAGCCGATCTTTGTTGTGGATATGGCAGCTAATGATGAGCTTCAGAAGTATAAATGCTACAAACTTGCAATAAACATCATTTAAAAGTTTTATTATTTAAATTTAAACTTTTTCAAGCTTATTTAGTTTTGTGAATTTTGAGTAAGACATTTTAAATTTTATTTTTTGTTGTTGTTTCAGTCCCTCTGATTGAAGTTGGCAAACTTTGAAGAAAAAGTCAACTGTGTTTTCTAGTTAGCTGAACTCAAGTCCACAACAGCAGTAAGAAGAAAATTTGCTTCCCATTATAAGAAGAAGGCCCCCCCCCCCCCCCCCTCAGAGACTTAAAATAGGGTGTTTTTTTTGGGAATGTTCAACTGAGCAGACACACGGCGCACCGATTTTATGGGACTCTCTTCAAATGCCTTCTCAATTTCATCTATTCTCTTCTTCTCCAGGATCTAGGCTTGTCTTGAATTGAGCCAGTATTTTTTAATTTCTTTTTTTCATCCAGCTCTTTTTTTAAATTTCTGTGGGCAGCCTCCTTCTTATAAAGGGAAGCGAATGTTCTACTTCCTGCTGTTGTAGACTTAACTTCAGCTAACCAGAGAACACCAATTGACTTTTTTTCTGATATTTGCCATCGTCAATCAGAGGGACTGAAATAAAACAAAAATTAAAATTAAAAACACATTATTCAACGTTCACAAAACTAAATAAATGTAAACAAAATTTAAATAATTAAACTTTTAAATGATGTTTATTGTAAGTTTGAAGCATTTATACTCCTGAAATTATTAAAGCTGGAAACTGCACCAAGGCTCCTGATACACCCTGTATGTATATGTGTGACTCAGCGTCACCTTCTCACGTCTTGTTCAATTGGTCTTTTGCTGACTTGGCCACATCCCTGTTTAGGTTTTTGTGGCTTTAAGATTCTTCAGGATGGTGTAACCCACGCCGTGCTGATATGCTTGTGTCCTCTTTCCATACAATCTGCCTAAAGAAAATTCTCCGAATCTTTTGGCCGAATACAATCACCAACCAAGAACCGCTTACTCGAAGCAACCAAGAGGACATGCACATCATCATAGCTGGCAGACGCTGGAGGTGAGTTGGCCACATCCTCAGAAAAGACCCCGATGCCATCAGCAACCAAGAACTGCTTACTCGGAGTAACCAAAAGGGCATGCACACCATCATAGCTGGCAGACGCTGGAGTTGGGTTGGCCACGTCCTCAGAAGAGACCCCGATGCGATCACCAATCAACAACTGCATTCTCGGAGTAGCAAGAGAACATGCACACCATCATAGCTGGCAGACGCTGGAGTTGGTGTGGCCACGTCCACCGAAGAGACCCAGATGCCATCACAAAAACAGCTATATATGGACCGCTGAAGGAAAGCGAAAGAGAGGCTGACCAAAAACAATTTAGCGGAAAACTGTGGAGGCTTAGATGCAAAGAATGAACAAAGCTGGGGCTCTGCACGAAGGATGGCCGCCAACCGAGCAAAGCGGAAGCAGTTTGTTGCTGCTCTACAAGACGCCACCAGGCATGATGGCCACTGAATGCTTTGACAGTTGGCAGCTAAGGATCAAAGAAGAAGAAGATGCTTGTTTTGCAAAGACTGTACGTGCACACTGAAACTTATCTCAAAGATTAGTCATCACTGAAAGATGAGAAACTTCCTATTTTGAAACTGGTCGTTGCCTAATTACTTTCCATGTTACGCTCGATGGGGCTGTTCGAATCCACGTTTTTAAGGCCTCATGAATCTTTAGTCAGAATTTTCATGTCAGTTACCTCAATGAACTATTGATATTCCTTCCTTCTAATTTCGGTTGACGATTCCTTCTTAGGTATAATGACTGAGTGACTCCAGGAGTGTGTGTCTCTGGAGCGTTCATCTAACGAAGAGTAGCAAAAAATGTATATACCAACATGATTTACATCTACTTTTCCGAATAACACAATTGCACCGACTAATCACACAGTCTTAAGGGGCTGCACTACAGTGAAAACTAACTTTTGTTCTAATAACATTTTCAAACTTTTTATGTGCTCAATAGACACAGTGTATGTCCATGAACCAAATTCTACAGTTTATTTTATTAAAAAAAACATGTGGTTACCATGTGACTCACAATTAAAACAATTTCACTCATGATTATTTTGATAAGTTTAAAATTCTATTTTTAATGATTTAAAAAAAAAAAAACTATATTTGTATGAAAAAATATTTTTTTTAATATTTTTTAAAAATTTATAAAAGAAAATTACCAAAATATCAAAAATGCAGATGTGTTACTTTAAAGATATAGATGTGTACTACTCATGATTATTTTGATAAGTATAAAATTCTATTTTTAATGATTTAAAAAAAAAAAACTATATTTGTGTGAAAAATTTTTTTTTTTAATATTTTTTTTTTATTTATAAAAGAAAATTACCAAAATATCAAAAATGCAGATGTGTTACTTTAAAGATATAGATGTGTACTATATGCATGCCAAATTTGAGACTCCTCTGTTTGATAGTTTTAGAGAGAAATCGTGCATTTTCGGCACAAATTTGAAAATCCTAGCATGGGGGTAGTGCTGACAATATGCTTTTTGATACATCAAATGCATTTTTTTTTATGTTATAAAACCTTGCTCAATCAATTCCTCGATGATTATTTAATAAAATAAGCTCAAAAGTAAAAAATCGATATTTTGTACGTAAAATCCAGTTTTCATTGTAGTGGAGCCCCTTAACATAGAGCGTGTCACCAGGTAGCTACCTCGATAAGCAGTCATTTTGGAACTGTGAAGAAATTCACTTAAGCACTGTTAGATGCCGCATGGTAGATGCGTCAAGTGATAAGATATTAACTTGACTTCTTGTCTAATTTGACACTGAAAACCATCTCCGATTGATAACTATACTGCTGATTCCACTAGATTAGATGATTGTTCTAACTTCTTAATCAAATTCTCCAACCAGCTCCTCACATACTGAGACAGTTTCTGAACATGACAATCGAACACCTCATTTGTGTCAAAATAACTGTTTAGCTTTGGCAATGTTGCCCGCGGCTTCATTTTATCCGGCCCGGCAACAGTATATCAGCCTTTTGAATCAGTGAACGATTCCTTTTGTCACAGCAGGTAATATATTTAGTGTTTTCATTGGGTTTTTATTTTTACACTGTCACGTAGACAGTGACTTAATTTATTTTTCCATCTCGTCTCAATGTTATTACTCTTTAATGTTCTGTTTTCCTACACATTTTGTTTCTCTTTGCTTTGCTACCTGTGTGGCCCAATTGTTTTCTCCTTCTCAAACCCCACCCGAGGTTGTTTACGTTCGAGCCTGCAGCAGTCAGCGAACGATAATGTTACGTCAGCACACCTGGCCTGATCAGAAGAACGTCTGTTACGCTTAAAGTGTTAGAACGAGCCAAAGACGGTTTATGTGAAAGAAACGGTTCGTTAGCGGCGGGTACCCTCTGTGGCCCGAACAGGGGAATTTCTCTGGTCGCTTTAAAACGTTTGATCACGAGCGGCTAGTACCCTTTGAGTCCTGGGTAGAATGGTTTGTAAGCTATAAGACTTGAAATTTTACTACGTCAAACACAATCGTAGAAGATTCCTGGCCCGTAGATGACCATCATGAGATAAGGCAAACTTTAACACAGTACTAGAATGTGTTTGCCTATGTTCTAGTCATTTTCGGGTTTCAGGGGATACCGAATTGCTAGTCTAGTTTCCAGTCAGACGAAGAATGTCACCGTCTCTTCGGTCTAGAGGGATTCTGAGGATATCTAGCCCCACGAGTGTCACAGCCATACCTGAAACAACAACCCTTTGTCAACGCCATTTCCCTCTCACGGGAGTTAAGCTCACGCAATGCCACGAGCCAACGCTAAATCTGAAATCATCTAATGCAGTAGTAGTTTCCTACTCGCCTATTGGATTACCAGTCAGAGCAGTACGGCTTCCAGCACATAAATCAGCCCAGCATATATAGCAGAATTCAATTCACCAGTCTCTGTATGCCTAAACGGGGCACTCAGCCAAGCCACAGTCAACCAGCCAAAACCGGATTTAAAGCCTATTCTAGCGCCGGATAAGCACGCCTTGGGATCAGTTGTCCTCAAGTGACTTCGTCCCATGGCTTATTTCTGGATTATGTAGAACTTCGCACGTATGAGCAGCCATCTATGGACAGAGTTCCAGCCCCACTCACGCTATAAGGGGAGTCACCAACGTTTAGCACCAACAAAGAAAGTTTTGTAGGCTAGTCCCTCACGAAGGATCTACAAGTAATGCACTTTCTGGAGCTAGCACATTTGGTCCCACGAAAAGCAGACAGGCTGTCGCTCAGTTCGGTTATTTGGCCAGCAAGAAAGATAGACAGAGTTCCAGCCCCACTCACGCTATAAGGGGAGTCACCAACGTTTAGCACCAACAATGAAAGTTTTGTAGGCTAGTCCCTCACGAAGGATCTACAAGTAATACACTTTCTGGAGCTAGCACATTTGGTCCCACGAAATAGCGGACAGGCTGTCGCTCAGTTTGTTTATTCGATCAGCAGGAGATAAATAGAGTCTTCCAGACCACCTCGCGCAATTAGGGAGGAATCACCAATGATAGCGCCTATACAGTGATTTTATTCAGGTTAATTCCATCACCCATGGAGGATATGTACGAAAAAAACCACTTACTGGAGCTATTTCATATGGTCCCGAAAGCGGACGGACTGACACTCAGTTATTTCATCTCTCTGTGTTCTACAGGTTTTATGAATGGTGGTGTGTGTGTGGTTGTTAATGTATTTTGCATATTTTGGTTATTGATGATTATTGATGTAATTTTATGTTGTTGTGATGATATGCATTAATTCCATGCTTTTTCTTCTTTAATAAAGTTTACACCTTTATTAATACGCTGTTCACGACCTTTCCATCCATAAGTAACTTGTTTTTAGCTCTTTACTATAATCTCTATGTATGATAAGAGAAAAGAGTGAGAGCAGGAGATGCTTAGACAGTGAAAAGTGAGTTGAGGCTTGGAGAGAGAGATCATTTTTGATAAATCTTCTTCCAACTCGACAAATACTCTACCACTTTAACTCAACCACGACAAATGACGGGCTCGCCGGGATATTTTGAGCTACATTTGATGCACACATTAATGTGGGCCGGTGCTGAATTCTTGAACGCATCTAGTACGACATTTAATATGTGCTCGTTCCGAGGATGAATCTCTCACAAGATTCTATTCTGATTCTTAGAGTTTAGTGTTCGGCAGATTATAGGAATTTCTTTCCCCTAGACATATCGAACTATTTCGTTTGGAGGAAGTCTGAACAGCGTTTTTTCTCCACAGCAATCATAAATATTTAGTTACATTTATTGTTCATGCTACACATGAGACAGCTGGTAAAGGTTGATGGTAACACTGCTGAGTTTTGGTTGAAAAATCTGACGACTATTGTTGTAAAAGTCAGAAAAAAAATTTTTAAGGGTTAATTTTTTTCAGGAGTAGCTCTTTAATCTGAGATAAGAAGCTACAGATAGTCAGTTACTAGCTTGCATTTGTACCAAGGGAGGGTGTTCATTCGGATGATAGTAACCAATCCTCTCAATAGCTAAGTACTGACAGAAGTTGGAAACGAATTTGTATTATGATTTTAGGATGTTCAATGACATGTAATGGACGTCTATGGAAAAGATAAATTACTGTCATTTAGTCCGTGTTTCACGCACTTTAAAAAAAGGGGCAACTTGTCACGTAGACATTGACTTAATTTATTTTTCCATCTCGTCTCAATGTTATTACTCTTTAATGTTCTGTTTTCCTACACATTTTGTTTCTCTTTGCTTTGCTACCTGTGTGGCCCAATTGTTTTCTCCTTCTCAAACCCCACCCGAGGTTGTTTACGTTCGAGCCTGCAGCGGTCAGCGAACGATAATGTTACGTCAGCACACCTGGCCTGATCAGAAGAACGTCTGTTACGCTTAAAGTGTTAGAACGAGCCAAAGACGGTTTCTGTGAAAGAAACGGTTCGTTAGCGGCGGGTACCCTCTATGGTCCGAACAGGGGAATTTCTCTGGTCGCTTTAAAACGTTTGATCACGAGCGGCTAGTACCCTTTGAGTCCTGGGTAGAATGGTTTGTAAGCTATAAGACTTGAAATTTTACTACGTCAAACACACTCGTAGAAGATTCCTGGCCCGTAGATGACCATCATGAGATAAGGCAAACTTTAACACAGTACTAGAATGTGTTTGCCTATGTTCTAGTCATTTTCGGGTTTCAGGGGATACCGAATTGCTAGTCTAGTTTCCAGTCAGACGAAGAATGTCACCGTCTCTTCGGTCTAGAGGGATTCTGAGGATATCTAGCCCCACGAGTGTCACAGCCATACCTGAAACAACCCTTTGTCAACGCCATTTCCCTCTCACGGGAGTTAAGCTCACGCAATGCCACGAGCCAACGCTAAATCTGAAATCATCTAATGCAGTAGTAGTTTCCTACTCGCCTATTGGATTACCAGTCAGAGCAGTACGGCTTCCAGCACATAAATCAGCCCAGCATATATATAGCAGAATTCAATTCACCAGTCTCTGTATGCCTAAACGGGGCACTCAGCCAAGCCACAGTCAACCAGCCAAAACCGGATTTAAAGCCTATTCTAGCGCCGGATAAGCACGCCTTGGGATCAGTTGTCCTCAAGTGACTTCGTCCCATGGCTTATTTCTGGATTATGTAGAACTTCGCACGTATGAGCAGCCATCTATGGACAGAGTTCCAGCCCCACTCACGCTATAAGGGGAGTCACCAACGTTTAGCACCAACAAAGAAAGTTTTGTAGGCTAGTCCCTCACGAAGGATCTACAAGTAATGCACTTTCTGGAGCTAGCACATTTGGTCCCACGAAAAGCAGACAGGCTGTCGCTCAGTTCGGTTATTTGGCCAGCAAGAAAGATAGACAGAGTTCCAGCCCCACTCACGCTATAAGGGGAGTCACCAACGTTTAGCACCAACAAAGAAAGTTTTGTAGGCTAGTCCCTCACGAAGGATCTACAAGTAATACACTTTCTGGAGCTAGCACATTTGGTCCCACGAAATAGCGGACAGGCTGCCGCTCAGTTTGTTTATTCGATCAGCAGGAAATAAATAGAGTCTTCCAGACCACCTCGCGCAATTAGGGAGGAATCACCAATGATAGCGCCTATACAGTGATTTTATTCAGGTTAATTCCATCACCCATGGAGGATATGTACGAAAAAACCACTTACTGGAGCTATTTCATATGGTCCCGAAAGCGGACGGACTGACACTCAGTTTTTTATCTCTATGTGTTCTACAGGTTTTATGAATGGTGGTGTGTGTGTGGTTGTTGGTGTATTTTGCATATTTTGGTTATTGATGATTATTGATGTAATTTTATGTTGTTGTGATGATATGCATTAATTCCATGCTTTTTCTTCTTTAATAAAGTTTACACCTTTATTAATACGCTGTTCACGACCTTTCCATCCATAAGTAACTTGTTTTTAGCTCTTTACTATAATCTCTATGTATGATAAGAGAAAAGAGTGAGAGCAGGAGATGCTTAGACAGTGAAAAGTGAGTTGAGGCTTGGAGAGAGAGATCATTTTTGGTAAATCTTCTTCCAGGTTGTCTCAAGTCCATCTCCTATTTACACCTTTCTGTGTGTGTAATCTATAACTCTGTCAGTCCAATATCCCTTGTCGATTTCACTACTATTGTCCAACTCGACAAATACTCTACCACTTTAACTCAACCACGACATACACTCTGTCGGCCTTTTCAAGAGAAATAAATAAGGATCTTTCAAAATTCCTTAAAATGCGCTTTTACATAGTTTCCGCAGAACCTTCAAATGGAAGTGGCTGATCGGCTAAGCAGTGACGTGTTCAAAGACTAATGCAAAAGGCGAAACTGACAAACTTACCCAAGTGCTTCCAGACTGGTAGATTAATGCGTCACGGGGACAAGAAACAGAAATATCAGACTACCCGGACTGGTAGATTATTGCATCACGGGGACAAGAAACAGAAATATCAGACTACCCGGACTGGTAGATTAATGCTTCACGGGGACAAGAAACAGAAATATCAGACTACCCGGACTGGTAGATTAATGCTTCACGGGGACAAGAAACAGAAATATCAGACTACCCGGACTGGTAGATTAATTCTCCACGGGGACAAGAAACAGAAATATCAGACTACCCGGACTGGTAGATTAATGCTTCACGGGGACAAGAAACAGAAATATCAGACTACCCGGACTGGTAGATTAATGCTCCACGGGGACAAGAAACAGAAATATCAGACTACCCGGACTGGTAGATTAATGCTTCACGGGGACAAGAAACAGAAATATCAGACTACCCGGACTGGTAGATTAATGCTCCACGGGGACAAGAAACAGAAATATCAGACTACCCGGTGTAGCGACTCCAAATGTTGAGTGAAGTAATATGGTGTCTTAGGTCTGGTATGCGTGTGTGAAGTAGATCATGTACAGCCAGACAGGTACAGTTCCCACAGGAACGTCACACCAAATCACGACGAATGGAGTCAATGAATCGTATAACACCTCGTGACGTTTTGACTATTTATTGTAGACGCCACAATGACGAGGTGTGTAGACATAAACAAGCAAGTACATCATAGGTACGATCAAACAGTCATTATTACAGCAACATAGTCAGTACAGCAATGGACGGTAAACGGCATCATAATAGAAATGAATCATATGCATGTCAATACATTATAAGGCTGTAATGTAGTCGGGAAAATTCTCCATCCCTTTCTATCTTAGCCAGGAGATAACAATATGTAGGAGATCAATCCACTCTCCTTGAACTGACTTCAGCAAGACGGCACGTCTTCTGAAGTATCAATAATGTCCTCAAAAATCCTCTAGTTAACAAAGGTATCAAACCTAGATCATGTAGCAGGGCAGCAAGTAATAGTCCTTAGGACATGCATCAACCCGATGCGTTACAACGTAGCAATACGTGAGCCGAGAAACATCTCATAATGAAGACTCTTCAATGACAGGCTACGAAACAAATGTCAATCTCGAAAGATGGCGTAAGATAAAGTTATTTAAAATGCAATTACCTTGTCTTCAGGAAATACACCACATAACTCACACGCCTCCAGGCGTATTAAATCACAAGAGAAATGTCATCTCAAATAAACGAGCACTCTATAAAGAGGACTCCATATTCCTGACAGAACAAAATAAGCATAGACGCTCTCACAGAGACGTCTTGCTCGCAAAACGAACCGTTCTCGACTGCAGGGCGGAAACCAAAACACAAAGACTTAAAACTTGGACATGCGCAGTAAAGAGCGCAATACGAATACTGTTCACACAATATATGAAGATAGAACCTCTTTCTAAGAACAATGTCGAAATCAATGCCTTATAAGGAGACCATTAGACAGCATAGCAAGTTGCCAACTATTTCTGAGAAAACCGGCCTGTCATATCCACACATGGGCATGATTTAAGAGCGCTTAACTAACTTATCTGCCACCTTTTGCCAACAAGAACAGACAACTGCATACTATAAAAAGTGACTATTAATTTCACAAGGTTATTTCCCTTGCATTAGAAAAAATATATGTTGTACACAGAATACGAGAAATTCTTGTGCAACATATCACCAGCACCTCCCGATAAAAAAAAATGTGGAACATATTTTTTTTTTTTAATATCCAAGAGCAAGCGACAAGCGGCTCAAAACGCACGAATTATGCGCGGATAATTAACTAAATTGCCTAACATGAGGCTAAATTGACACATAGAGTGTCTGGTGAGAATATATCTCAACAGAAAAATAAATCTGTCTCAAAAAATATTCATATCGGGGGGGTGTCACCAACACACATCACGCTAGCATGTAAACACATTATACGTATGCAAGTTACTATAGTCATCATCAAATAGCATACTCTAATATTGTCTTTAAAATGGATGTACAAATTTGATAGAAAATATCAAATAGCACATTATTTGACATGTAATAACCTTAGTACATAATGAAATTAAAGTACATGACGATCCATGACATATCCTCTGACGTTCCGAAGGTAAGTACACAATCTAGAACTCGCCATTGCTTGACAATAGTAAGGTAAGTCCTCAGATCATCAATGACATTCTGAGAAAGTACAAACAATATAATGCTATTTAACAACCAATATGCTTCATAAGATACAATACATTATTAACAATTGTGGCCGTTTAGTAAACTTTCGGCCCTTATATTAACTACTCAGTCTTCCTCTCTTATCTTAAAGACAGAAACAGAAGGAGATGACAACAATGCACAATAGTATGTGTTCACATAAAGTGAGAACAGATGTGCTAATGTATTGTAGTAATATCGGTGTGTTATGACTGTAATATATGTAGAAATATAGAAGTATCAGTTGGAATCATGTGGGCATCTAGACAGAATGTCAGCCATCACATTATCCGAACCACGGATAGCTCGTATCGTATAGTGAAAAGGTTGAAGAGCTATAGCATATCGAGTGGATCTCGAACTCTTCAAATTCTTAGTCTGAATAGCTGTAAGAGCTTTTTGATCAGTTTCTAATATGAAATGAGCGCCCAGGAGGAATCGTTGTAGTTTGAGAATTGACCAAACCATAGCCAACAACTCACGGTCTAAAACCGAGTAGTTCCTCTCTGCCGCATTTAGTTTCCTAGAAATGTACATAACAGGATGCAGAGTTTCTGAATACTCTTGCATAAGTGCTGCTCCAATCCCAGTGGATGAAGCATCACTTCGAAGAACAAAAGTCCTATCAAGAGTAGGTAATCTTAGGATGGGAGGAGATGAAAATATCTTCTTGATCTGGTCTAAGGAAGATTGGCGTTCTGGAGACCAACGGACCAGATTAGGCGAACCTTTCTTCAACAATGTTGAGAGAGGTGCCATGATCAAAGATAAATTCGGAATAAATCTCCCATAAAATTGGATTAGACCTAAGAGACTACGAACTTGTTTCTTCGTTTTAGGTACAGAGATGTTCAGTATTTTGGAAGTATTGTGGTCCTCTGTCTTTAAGAGACCATGACCAACACGATGACCCAGGAAAGAAATTTCACCAAAACCAACAAAAGCTTTAGAAGGTTTTGCTGTCAAATTATACTCACGTAGAGTGGACAGTAAGTCATATAAACCCAAATAGTGATCTTCCCAGGAATCACTAAAGAGACAGATATCATCTAAGTATGCGATGACATCTGAACGATGTGAAAGAATTCGACGCATCATGCGAACGAAAGTAGCAGGGGCGTTCATAAGACCGAAAGGCATAACATTCCATTGGAATAGACCCCTAGGTGTAGAGAAAGCAGTAAGAGGTTTGGCATGCTCTGCTAAAGGCACTTGCCAATAACCTTTAGACAAGTCAAGTTTAGTGAAGAATCTAGAATTAGAAAGTCTAATAAGTAGATCTTCTAGTAAAGGCATGGTTCAGCATCGAACTTAGTGACTTGATTTAATTTGCGATAATCAACGCAAATTCGTATGTTCTTATCTTTCTTCCGAACAATAACCATGGAAGAAGAATATGGTGAAGTAGATGGTTCAATTATGTTCAATTGAATCATTTCATCCAATTCCTTTTCCACTTGCGACTGAAAGTGTATAGGGATAGGATAAGGCCTAACCCTAATAGGACTATTGTCGGTAAGAACTATGTCATGTTCAACATTTGTGTGTCCAGGGATGTCAGTGAGAACATCCTGAAATGTTTGTAACATCGACGAGACTTGACGATGTTCCTCAACAGAAAGATTAGGAGAAATAGAAACGTTCTTCAAAGATTCAGTGGAATGTAGCGGAACCACTGGAAGGGGAAGATTGACGTCACAGAAAATAGATTCCTCATCCTGTATGACAGACAGGGATGAATAATGACCGTGAGGTGCAGGAGCATCATCCGTTGCCTGGAAAATAGGCAGCAAATAGTCCGGACGTTCGTGCAATTCCGAAAGCATGTTTATGTGGAAAGTTTTATGCTTTCCATCAATATCGACCACATAGTCAACATCGGAAATCCGAGAGACTATTGCATACGGACCTTTCCATGCAATAAGAAGTCTATTTTCCCTACTGGGGAGTAGGACGAATGCTTTGTCACC
The DNA here is from genome assembly GCA_024509875.1 of Oreohelix idahoensis. NCBI lineage: Eukaryota > Metazoa > Mollusca > Gastropoda > Stylommatophora > Oreohelicidae > Oreohelix > Oreohelix idahoensis. The sequence continues at coordinate 62,151 of JAMPIV010000594.1, forward strand.
TGGACAAAGTTGTCGTAGACATCTATTCTTGTTAGCAAACTGCCTTGCCTTCTCTTTAGCAATTTCTGAAGAAGCAGTTGCTAGTTTGCATGCCTCAATGATCTTTTGCCTAAGAGCAATGACATACTCATATGAGGATTGAGTGTCATCACTAATATCATCGGCAGTGATGAGATCGTGTAATAAAGACATAGGGCCGCGCGGAAGCGCGCCAAAGACAAGTTCAAAGGGAGAAAATCCTGTGTGCTCGTTTGGGACTTCTCTATAAGCAAAGAGAGCCGCGGGTAAAACCCTGTCCCAATCTTGAGGATGATCCTCAGTTATCTTACCAAGTAAAGTCTTGAGCGTTCTATTGAGACGCTCAACTAACCCATTAGACATAGGATGATAGATACTACTGAGAGATCTTTTAATGTGTAGGGTAGACATTACTTGTGACATAGTGTCGGATATAAGTTGAGTGCCATGGTCTGACAATATTTCTCTGGGGAACCCCAAGCGAGAAAATATCAACCAAAGAGCATCTGCGATATCTGTAGTAGATATGCTCTTAAGAGGGATAGCCTCTGGCCAACGTGTGCACATATCGACACATGTAAGGATAAACTGATGTCCTCTGGCCGACTTGATCTTAAAAGGGCCAATAATATCTATGGCCATTTTTTGAAACGGCCGAATAGGGATGTCAGCAGCCTGGATAGGCGCAGCATGTCGTGGTCCTCTAGATTTGACCTCCTGACATACCTTGCATGATCGGCAGTAGATACGAATGTCCTTGTTGACAAAAGGCCAAAAGAAAGCCGCAAGGACTCTCGACTTCGTACGGGAAAAACCCATATGTCCAGCACATTGCGAGTCATGAGCATGTTGCAATATTTGCACTCTCATGCTCTTGGGAACAAGAATTTGCGAATGTGCCGATGTAGCCGAGTCTTGTACCATACGTACAAGTACGCCGTTTTTCATTGCTATCCAAGATTTTCTATTTGTATCCTGATTCGGATCACCTTTCTTCGCAAGAATGAAGAATTTTTTTAGAGAAGGATCTTCTTCTTGCAATTTTATGAAAGAGTCACGAGTGATAACTAAGTGACTATCTTGGCTATGAACTTCATTATTACCATCCAATGAAGTTTGGGGGGTTTGTAGAGCTTGTGCTCTTGTAACCACTGCATTGGTAGCTTGCATATTATTATCTTCCCAAGCAGCAATCTGCTGTGGGGTACACTCCCTAACTCCGTGGATACGACCAATAATAAGGTCCGCAATAGGATTAGGTAAGAGACAAGCGTGCACATCTCCAGTAAAGAAAGGAGTGGCAATGTGAATTACAGCAGTAGGATATTTCTCTAGAGTGCCACCAAATGTGACACATTTGATAACCTTTCCTGTAGCACAAGATGGATCTACAAGAGATTGTCTAACACCAATAGTGGTGCATCCGGAATCGAAAAGTAGTGAGACCGGAGTATTATTAACAAGACCCTTATGTAGGATTAAAGAACCCCTCCCGTCATGCGCAACTGCAGCAGGAAGAGCGGGAAGAGGGTGACCACAACTCAAAGTAGTTATAGTAGTCGGTTCGAATAAAGTACTGCATTGGGGGCACTTGTTTGCTCTCCCAAAGTCAAAAGCAGAACAAGTGACAGCGTCAGAGTTTTTATTATCAACACCCTGATTACAGGATCCCTGAGTTTCCTGCTGTACAGAGTTAGCCTGCTGATATCTCTTTTTTTGTGTTGAGATCTACCGCGACTATTATTACCTCTGAAGTTATCAGAGTTATTATTATCTCTGAAGTTATTGTTGTCTCTATTGTAACTGTTATCCTGGTTCGAATTGCAGTTTCCACGACTACCATCATGTCCACATTGATGCGAACATCTATTTGTTTGGTTCTGAGGTCTTCGCGAGGAATAACCTCTATTACCATATCCTCTTCTGAAATGCCTAAAATTATTAGGTTGATAGAATCGAGGATTGTCAACTTGTCTCCAATTCTTCGAAGAAGAATCACCATGAAATTGATTCCCATGATTTTGAAAATAATTACTGTTACTCTTTCTATCAAAATTTTTTTGGAATTTACGACCAAAGTTTTGACCGTATGGTGCTGCCGAAGCAGATGGCAAACCTTCTTTCCCTTTTGAGTTACTAATGGTTACGTGAGGATGCGCGGTTACATACTGGCAACAGAAATCTTCCATTTCTTTTATTGTCTTAGGTTTACGTTCATGAAGGAAAGCAAGGAAAGACTCATTGACAGAAGACATGACTTTGTCTCTAAGTATTAAGTCCATAAGTGCTTCATAAGTATGTTCCGTCTTAGACAGTTCAACCCAACGTGTAAAAGTAATGCGTATTCTTGCAATAAACTCGGAGAATTCAACTCCAGTTTCAGGCAACATGTTTTTAAATTGTAGACGATAGCCATCTTCGTTAAGCTGATATTTCTTTAACAAAGCGGCCCTGACAACCTCATAATTGTTCTTGTCAGGATCATCCACCATATTTAACATACTTAGAGCTTTACCTGTCAGTATCCCTGACAACTGATAAACATATTGTGCTTTGTCTATGTTATGAGCTTTACATGCTTGTTCAAATCTGTCCAGATAGAACGTTATGTCATCATTGGAAGGACTAAATGCTGGTAGCTTAATCTTAAAAGTGTTAGCATTAGCCTTATCACCAGATGAACCTTTATTTGCATCATTAGCATTACTCATGCTCATCAATTTCAACTTTTCCAACTCTAAAGCTAAAAGTTTTTCTTCATGCTCCATTTTTGCTTTTCTCTCATCAGCCTCTCTTTGTAACCTTCTCTCTTCAGCCTCCCTTTGTAACTTTTTCTCTTCAGCCTCAGCCTGAAGTCTCTTATTTTCTATTCTATTTCTAGTCTTTTATTTTCAGCCTCTTTTTCAAGTCTTTTATTTTCAGCCTCTTTTTCAAGTCTTTTATTTTCAGCCTCTTTTTCAAGTCTTTTATTTTCAGCCTCTTTTTCAAGTCTTTTATTTTCAGCCTCTATTTCTCTTTCAAGTTTTTTCTCTTGAGATTCTGCTTCTCTTTTTTTGTTTTTCCATTTCCATTTGGAATCTTTTTTCATCCACCTGCATCTGCAGTTTTAAATTTTCAGCTTCTATTTTCTTTTGTTCAGTTTGTTCTTTCATTCTCTTCTCTTCCGACTTCAATGCCTTGGCATACTGAACAGTCGCAAATTCTTCTAATTTATCACCAGTCTTTCCAAGGGCTTTACCCTGCTCAATAAAGTACTCAAATGTAGACATGTTGTCTAAAATATGAGTCCAAAACCTGAAATAATTAAATAACTTATTTCAAACTCAGTGGTAACAAGTATTAAATTAAGCACTTGTATACTCAAAACTCATTAACCAAATCTCTGTGGTAAACAAGTCTATTATAAAGAACTTGTATGTCAACTGTATTGCAATATCAACAATCAACTCTTGATCCTAGGTGCACTTCCCATTCAATAGTGCACGACACTATTCATCATTTATTTATCATCAGTATAGTAGTAGTGCATCAGCATAATCCATTATCAAATGTGAATTAACTACTATAAGTGTAACCAATGACTATGTAAACACAATCACAATGTAAACAATAGCAATGTAAACATTAACAATGTAAACAATACAATGTAAACAATAACAAAGATCAGAAACAATACAAAAACATTCGCAGTAATCAACTAAAAATAAAGCGGAAAGTAAAGAAATATCACAAAAAATGTGATGATATCTGCGATAGAATCAAACAAAATACATGACACTACAGTGAATAAACAAAAATGTTATATAAAACTAAACAATAGAAAAGAGGAGACTAGCAAATACAAACAAATCAAAACAAAACTAAAGAGTGCTAAAAAATAACGAAAACAATACTAACACATGTCATCACAACTGACAAAAATAGCAACTAAAGTCGCTTTGCAAATTCCAGTATCGGAAATTTGCACACCCTACAGTAAACGCTCACGATAGACAACCTCTATGACGTGGTACAATCTAAGGGAGACACCACCCAACCGAAAACCCGCGAAATAATAACATATAAATACACAAATAACATATAAACATATAACATATAACAAATGACAAAAGAATGAGATGAAATACAGAAGACTCAGTAGAAGTATAAGGGCACGGTTTACGAACAAACAAGCCACTTAACTTATGGATATCCAATCGTAGAACAGCAGAAAAACAGATGTCAATCAACGTCCTAAAGAGTGAAGCTCCAACGATGATGGCACATCTGAACTGCTTCCACTGCTAACACGATGGTACTTGACCTTCTGACATACTGTATGTTGAGTTGTTACGGCACTTGACCCTCTTATCCAATGGTAAATCAATCGAAATCGGTACTTGGCCTTCTGATATAATGAATGTAGTGTTGATACGGCACTTGTCCTTCTTATCCAAAGTAGATTACTTCAAACGGTACTTGGCCTTCTCAAGAACTCATAGCAACAACTTGTATTATCTGGCAATATCATTAACAACGCCGGGTACTGTCAAATTTCTTGCTTCAAGCAAAAAGTTGCAATTTCGATATTTTTACCGGGCAACGCCGGGTACTTTGAAAATTCTGTACGTTGATGTCTTGAAGAATGTTGAAGTGTAGATTTTGTTGAAGTGGGTAAGGGACCCCGAGTCTGCTCACCAAATCAAATCAATGTTGAGACGTGGTGGGCTTATCGAATACCTTTGGACTGGCCACCAAATATGTAGCGACTCCAAATGTTGAGTGAAGTAATATGGTGTCTTAGGTCTGGTATGCGTGTGTGAAGTAGATCATGTACAGCCAGACAGGTACAGTTCCCACAGGAACGTCACACCAAATCACGACGAATGGAGTCAATGAATCGTATAACACCTCGTGACGTTTTGATTATTTATTGTAGACGCCACAATGACGAGGTGTGTAGACATAAACAAGCAAGTACATCATAGGTACGATCAAACAGTCATTATTACAGCAACATAGTCAGTACAGCAATGGACGGTAGACGGCATCATAATAGAGATGAATCATATGCATGTCAATACATTATAAGGCTGTAATGTAGTCGGGAAAATTCTCCATCCCTTTCTATCTTAGCCAGGAGATAACAATATGTAGGAGATCAATCCACTCTCCTTGAACTGACTTCAGCAAGACGGCACGTCTTCTGAAGTATCAATAATGTCCTCAAAAATCCTCTAGTTAACAAAGGTATCAAACCTAGATCATGTAGCAGGGCAGCAAGTAATAGTCCTTAAGACATGCATCAACCCGATGAGTTACAACGTAGCAATAAGTGAGCCGAGAAACATCTCATAATGAAGACTCTTCAATGACAGGCTACGAAACAAATGTCAATCTCGAAAGATGGCGTAAGATAAAGTTATTCAAAATGCAATTACCTTGTCTTCAGGAAATACACCACATAACTCACATGCCTCCAGGCGTATTAAATCACAAGAGAAATGTCATCTCAAATAAACGAGCACTCTATAAAGAGGACTCCATATTCCTGACAGAATAAAATAAGCATAGACGCTCTCACAGAGACGTCTTGCTCGCAAAACGAACCGTTCTCGACTGCAGGGCGGAAACCAGAACACAAAGACTTAAAACTTGGACATGCGCAGTAAAGAGCGCAATACGAATACTGTTCACACAATATATGAAGATAGAACCTCTTTCTAAGAACAACGTCGAAATCAATGCCTTATAAGGAGACCATTAGACAGCATAGCAAGTTGCCAACTATTTCTGAGAAAACCGGCCTGTCATATCCATACATGGACATGATTTAAGAGCGCTTAACAAACTTATCTGCCACCTTTTGCCAACAAGAACAGACAACTGCATACTATAAAAAGTGACTATTAATTTCACAAGGTTATTTCCCTTGCATTAGAAAAAATATATGTTGTACACAGAATACGAGAAATTCTTGTGCAACACCCGGACTGGTAGATTAATGCTTCACGGGGACAAGAAACAGAAATATCAGACTACCCGGACTGGTATATTAATGCTCCACGGAGACAAGAAACAGAAATATCAGACTACCCGGACTGGTAGATTAATGCTTCACGGGGACAAGAAACAGAAATATCAGACTACCCGGACTGGTAGATTAATGCTTCACGGGGACAAGAAACAGAAATATCAGACTACCCGGACTGGTAGATTAATGCTCCACGGGGACAAGAAACAGAAATATCAGACTACCCGGACTGGTAGATTAATGCTCCACGGGGACAAGAAACAGAAATAAAGATGATGAAGAATGTTGTATCCTTGATATTACCACGTGATCTTGTCCCACAAGACCTAAAATAGCTACTTTCCTGATCCTTTCTTTAAAAAAAAAAAAAAAGATTGCCGACCTCTGACCCAGAGAACTAAACTCAACTGACGTTATCGATTTCCTTTTTACTCAACGTGAAGCTTGGAACTACCACAGCAGCCGGCCCCTTTGATAGGAAGCCTGCACCAGACTATTCACTTACTTTTGCAGCAGTGATTTCTGTAGCAAATTGTTTTGCATCATGAGGTTGCCAAGCACTCACGAGCTCATGTTATTCGTCTTGTAACATGCCTGAGAGAGTAGTAGATCTATTCTTTATTTGTCTCACCAGCGACCTGTGGGAAATACACAAGACAAATCTTGACACGCCACTAACTGACAAGTGGGTACATGTCACATAAACATTATTTTCGATCGCCACACCAGACAAGCGTGTCTAAAACTTATATCATCAAATGAGCCCAAGGAATATTGTATGGCATAACACAGATGTAATGGGGACTAATGCATATACTTCTTCTTCTTTGATCCTTGGCTGCCGACCGTCAAAGCAATCAGTGGCCATTACGCCTGGTGGCGTCTTGTAGGGCAATAACAAATTGATTCCACTTTGCTCGGTCGGCGGCCATCCTTCGTACAGTGCCCCAACTCTGGTTCATTCTTTGCATCTCAGCCTCCACAGTCCTCCGCCAAGTTGTTTTTGGTCGGCCTCTCTTTCGTTTTCCTTCAGAGGTCCATAGCATAGCTGTTCTTGTGATGGCATCGGGGTCTCTTCTGAGGACATGGCCAACCCAGCTCCAGCGTCTGCCAGCTATGATGGTGTGCATGTTCTCTTGCTTGCTCCGAGTAAGCAGATCTTGGTTGGTGATGGTATTCGGCCAACAGATTCGGAGAATTTTTCTTAGGCATGTTGTGTGAAAAGAGGACAATTTCAGCATTTCCTTCTCTGTAACTCTCCAGCTATCCGCGCCATAGAGAAGCACAGAAAGTACACAACTCTCATATAGTCTTAATTTTGTGTTCGTGCTGTACTGAGAGGACTTCCAGATGTTGTTTAAACTAAAAAAAGACTGTTCTTGCTTTGTTCCGATATCTGGTGTTACTATGCATCCTAGGTATGTCAAGGTGCCTGTCTGTTCCAGTTGCTGATTCCTTACTGATATGGGCTCAGGGTTGCTCACGTTGAGCGTCATGACAGTTGTCTTCTTTAGATTGATGTTCAAGCCCACCTGCTGGCTATACTTATTAAGTCTATCCGTTTTTTCTGGATGTGTTGATGTGAATGTGTTAGTAGTGCAATGTCATCTGCATATTTGTCACAGAGGGTTATGATCATTGAATTGCCTATATCCTCTTCTTTTTCTTTCACCTGTATCCTCTATTTTATTATCACTCTTTACCTTTTTCCTGTATTTTTTGCATCCATTCGTTTGCGAAAAATATTTCTTTCCCATTCTCCCTTTGCCAGTTTCGTTTCTCATTTAGAAACGCATTTCATGGCTGATTAAACGAGTAACTTGTTACGTAACGTGTCAGTCCCTTGCACCAGACGATTTGGCGTGAGAATGCATTCGGTCAATCGCTGCTGATTGACGAAATAACTGTGAAATATCTGGCTATCTCAAGACATATGGCCGACATATCGTCTGCATTCTCACCTGTCAAAACGTAGTTTCTCGGTGAGCGCTGAGGTGAGGCGTAAATCCCGATATATCTGACACGTAGTTTCCTCAGTAGATTCTCAGTGTCAGGGTGGAGAAGGCGCAATCACGCATTCGCTCAGAATGGTCATTTCTCGGCGTAGGTGCGAAAACTGCCCCTGCAGTGCAGATAAGTTGTCTACATTTGCATCTGACATTTAGCGCTTCGGCCGTTTCTTATACGGAGGTGTCAGAGACGCAAAGTGGCAGTTTACGACAGCCTCTTGGAGTTACCGTAAGTGTTAAGAGAAGGGGAGGCTATTGCGTAGTTTTCGGAATAGCGCACATCTTTGTCTGGTTTTTCATATATACTAGAGAGAGTTAGATTTCATTTCCACTCAGTAACTTCGCAGTCAAGACTAGAACAAGCCTTCGTTCGATTTCTAGAATCTCTGTTAATAGAGATATCATTTAGAATGATCGGAGTGGTTTAAGTTCTTAGTAGTTCTGTGTTGAGGTAAATCTTATATTATTTATCTAGTATTTTGTGAGTGGTAAAGTATTAAATCGCTTATTTCCTTTTGCTTGTTAGATTGTGCAGAGAGTTAAATTATTAGGTCTGTTATATTCTCTAGTCGACGAGTTACAGTGGAATGCAGAATATATTATAATTTCTAGCTTTAAACTCATTGTAGCTAAATAATGGATTTAATTTAACTGCTAATACGCAGTCGAGAATATTTTAAAACTAACTTATTAAATGACTGCTACATCTTGAGTATTGACGGAATGCGTAGGTATTTGTGGTGAAAAATTCTAATACCCATATATAAATTAGAACATAAATGTAAAGCAGAAAGCAAATATAAGAAAGAAAGAAGAATGGAGCAAGACCAGTGCTTTCCCAATAGCGCAAAAGCCTGAGATTAATAACGCCGGAAGGGCTGAACGCAAAATCTCTGCTTTTCTTGCTGCATTCTTCAAATAATTGTATCGCCACACCCCCTATAAAATATGTACTGTATTTTCTCAATGACCTAGATACTAAAACAAACATTAGTGTAATTACACGCACAAGGTTAACTTAGAAAGACAGACGGACGAACTAAGAGAGAGAGAGAGATGCACTGAGGGACGCATGCAGTTATGCCGCTCGCTGTGTAAGCCATCTCGCACACCGTTTGCATGGCCTGATTTTCAAATAAACAGTGATGAAAAAACTAACGACACGACATTAGGTTTCGAAAACAGGTTTAATTCTTATTAGGAAACATGACATTCCCCTGTTTTACATCTGATTCCTGACTTTATACTGATAGTACAGTTAAAAAGATGCGGACAGATGTTAGTTAAAAATAAACAACTAAGATCGAAAAAAGACAGTATTTTTAAATAAGCCATTTAGTCTCATGATAATTGTATATTCGGGTTTCTGAAGACTTGTGGACAAAGAATATGTAATTGGTTGTTTAAATAGTCCATTAGATAATTAAATATTGGTAATAAAACATATAGAGAACAGAGATACTGTCATGTCGAGTCATATCTGCTTGGATGGACTGGCATGATTTTTTTTTTTGAAAACACGTAGGTGAAAGAAGGCTAAAATAATACGAAGTAGGGGATTGGCTTGATTTTGAAGGAAGCCGAGGTATGATTGGCTAACTTAGATATACGAATCTAGTTGTTGATAGTAACACATAGTAGTGTGAGATTTTTTTTTTAAAGTTAATTCAAAAATAAAGATAGGCTTAGTCCGATTGGCCAAGGCATGTGACCTTAGCGAAAGAGTACGCTGCTCGTTGCCATTTTAAAAAAATATTCATAAGAGCAGGAAGCGGTGACAGACTTGTGCTGTGTTTTATAAGATATAACTACAGAAATCAGTCTGGACGGTGGGCAAATCTAAAAGTGTGCCATATTCAAATGCCTTATTCATCGTAACCTGTGTTATTTCCTTTACATGTGGTAAGATTGATTTTATTGACTTTTTTAATTTTGAAAATGGTTGTGTATAAGAAAAGGCCATGACAAAAGGTTGTAATTAAATGGTTCCATGGCAGACTTAGGCATGGCCTAGTTATTGATGCATTATACTATGGATCATTTAAGAAAGTTAGAACTACAGGAATATATATGATGATCATGCAGAAACATTACACCTATCTTATTGCATGGTGAAGTATTGCAGGAATGGCAGAGGCGTAGCCTCCATTAGGGAAAAAGAAAAGAAAACTGGTACCATTTGTTCCATCACATGAAAGTGGAGAAGCTAGGTTGTCAGAAGAGCTGACCATGTTCTTTTGTGAAATATATGTTTACAGGTAAATTTGGAGGAATTAGTTTGATATTAAGACAGAACCATAACTTGCTTTGACAGGGGTTCCTCATTTGAAAATTGTACCCATGTACTATAGACATACTGTCTATTGCATGTAAATATTTTAATATATATTTGTAATTATATTATGCAATCAAATTGATTATCATTGACTAAAGTCCTGACCAAAACAATATTTAGGCTCAGGACCAATAAAGTTTAACAGAAAATTTTTCATTATAAAATTTAACAGCTGGAGTTAGTTGAGTTTATCTTAGGATTTAATATTTGTTTGTATATGTTTTGTATTGAGATTATTCCACAACACTTTTACAATACCCTAGACACTTAACGAAGTTATTATTCACATTGATCAAGAATAAGTCTGATTGAGATCGAAATGTGGTAGCAAGTAAGGTCTTCTGTATACACACCAAACTTATTATCTTCAGAAACCTTCGCAGCTGATCTCATTCAGTACACTAGGTCCCTATCCCCATATTTATACCTCATAAACTCACCACAGTATTCCTAATTCAGGATGTTTGGTTTTTAAATATAACTTATTCCACGGAAAGTGTTAAACTATAAGACAAGCTACGCTTGCAGTTTAAATTATCAGTTATAGTATGTATAACTATTTGATATGTGTTCTTTCCATTTATATATAGTGAAACTGTGGTACCCAAACTTTGCCAGCGTTTAGTACAGTTACATACCTGTGAGAAACATAAACAGTTTTTATCTTTTAACCACGAGGGTTTACAAGTTAACACCTGTCTGACAGTGCGTGTGTCTTCATAAATAGACAGAGTACAACTCTCACTAACGGGTTTTATTAAAGACTAACTGTTTTATACTGGGCCTTTGAGCCAGATCAGATTTCTGAACAAACTCTATGTACAAATTTAACCGTCGTGGCAAGTAACATATTAACGTCAGGAACATTCCGACGGAGTTTCGATTAGTGGTGTGGTGACCAAATATAGTCCTTTCCTGAAAGTAGACACCGATCTGACATTCCTCAATTCTAGAAACCTAAGCTATTGACACTGTGCTCGTTGTTAATGTTTCGTGCCTGGACAATTTTAATGTGACCTAAACAGACATCCGAAAAATAAGAACACCCAAGGAGTCGTTCCCGGAAGCAGAGATTTCATCCTGTCTTTTTGGAACTGGGGATTTCTTGGTCAAAGACTGCCCTTGACGAGTCTGTAGGTGAATGTCCTAAAAATTGTATTACCAGAAGTGGCTATCTAAGCTGTGAGTATGAACATGTGCACGTGTGCTCGGCTGAATGAATAAAGTGAATGCAGGACGGAGTGATTTTTTATTGTTGTAATTGGGCACCCATTTTGCTATCTTAACTTTCTGTATACAAGTATTGCTAATCACATTTCCCTTAAAATAGAGCAGAGATATCAAGTCTGTCCATACCTTAAGAAGGGGAAATATTAGACCTAATCCTATGTATCCTTGTTTCTTTGGGGCTATCACTTTCTTCCAACAGGACTGTGGGCATACCTCGAGGGATAAGATCTAACTGTGGGTCTATCATTTCTTGTAGCAATTCCTTGATTTTTTTTATGACTCTGTGAATATGCTTTGATGTAATTTCTATGTGTTGTGAAGAAATTTTAGATGATAATTAAAATTTCTCTTGAAATTAATCAGCGTGTTAGTCAGCTCGTTCTAGAATATTTATATAATCATTTGTTATAGTTTCCCTACGTCTGTACATATAACTGTCGTCTTGTATGTGCGTGCACGTGAGTGGTTAGATATATATATGTTTAATATATATGTGTTTAGGCTGTCTGACTCCGCGAAAGCTGTCGTAGAAGATAGGTGAGAGAGAGAAGATTTCTCGATCTCAGAGACAGCCTCTTAATCACATTCTACCATCTTACTCGTGGAAATCTATTGCTACTACTACTTCTCACTGTGACTATCACTTATTCTAATCTATTCAGAATGGACCAACCCAAGTCTTAATTCCCCTATCAAAAATCTACGACAATATTCCAGATCTTTCAATGTAGAAAATATAGTCCATGATATTTCTATTGGACTGCCCTCTGTTGTCTGGCGCATCACCCAGTCTATGACTGTTTAAAGTAGAGTGGTTGATAAGGCGCATCCCTGTCGTACTCCTGTCTTCACATCAAAGGTTAGGTTGCTCTGCCCAGGGCTACACATAAAGTTGGCATACAGGCTTTTTATGATTGACACTATGCAGCTTGGAATTCCATAAGCCCTCAATATTTTCCATAGACTGTCCCTATGTATACTATCAAAAGCCTTTTCAAAATCAATGAAATTAATGTAGAGCTGTCTCTGCCATTCTTAGCACTGCTCTATGATGTTCCTGAGGGTAAATATATGATCTGCACATCTTCTGTTCTTTCTGAATCCTGCTTGTTCTTTCTTCAGTTTTGTCTGTATTAACATCCAGATCGTTTTCAGCCTCAGGAACATTCAACAGTGTCTCTGGTGGTTCCTTGTTCAGAGTTTCTCTGCCCATCTTGTTTCCTGTCCCTTTGCTGTCGTGATGAGATTTCCTTGCTTATCTCTTACTAATGTAATATTGTTTGCACCTCGTTTTCCGCTGATGGTTTTAGTTATTTTGTATACTGTGCTTTGTTCATTTCTCAGTGCTGCCTCTTCTGCCTGTCTTGCAAGATCGTCTAGGAAATTCCTTTTGTTGGCTCGGGTTTGGCGTTTAACTTCCTTGTCCAGCTGACTGTATTGTTCGATATATAGTTCCTCTAACCTGGGAGACTTCGCTTCTTTTTTCTTTTTCTTTTTTTTTTCAATTAAACAACATGCTATAACATTTTAACTCAGCGTAAAGGTCCTGATGCCGCAGGCAACCTTTGTCTTTACTGACTGTGTGTGGTACACCACTTTGAGTGGAGACCTCCCAGTAACAGCTATCTCTTGTAACGTCAGTTTATTGGTCATTTTAGAGTTGTGTGTTTGTTTGTGTTTTTTTTCTAGGAATACAAATTAAAAATATTAAACTTTGTTGTCTAATAGCAGTTTTTTGGAGGCGTATCTAGAGCCATCCTTATATGACCACCAGCTAAACCCAATGCTATAGTATACAGATTGGGATGTAAACCACTGTCTGTGCGGCTAATTGTATCCTCATGGACTCTTGAAATCGTCCACACACTTCCAGGGATTCCCCCTGTGTTGAAACATGATGAGAACCCATTATTGCACACTAAGCTTGGAGGAGTCACTTAAGCCCTAGACGTAACTCTGGCTTCAACCTGGTTGGCTACATGCAGGAAGATCTCACTGTGGACCTATGATAGGCAGAAGGAGCTGGGAAGTGGCTTTGTGTAATCCAAGGCGATTCATTGGGAAAGCCCAGAACCAGTGCACAGTATTTTAGCTCTGCATACTTGACTAGCCCCCTTGGATTTTAAAAAAAAGGTGTGAACGACAAATTTCCCATACACAAAGCAGCAACAAAAAAGGTATAAGCGACACATTTTCCCACACAATAAGCAAAAAGAAGCTATGAATGACAAAGTTTTATGAGCGAAATGAAAAACAAAAATTACGAAAGAAATATAATAGCGGCACACCCTGTATACAATCTAATAACACTTTCTGTGCAGAAAATTTAAAGAAATACCAATATTTCCAGAGTTGCTCCATAAACGTTTCCATATTGGAAAAAAAGACCTATTTTCCTGCAGAATCCGTCGTTATTAGCAGTTGGGAACCCGCGAAATGATAAGTCTATTTCACAAAATCGGCATGTTGCTGTCACGAATATTGTTCTTTCACCAACGTTTTATCACTTTCCTCTATGTTGTCATGCAATCTATTTGCAATCCGATAACAACGAAGACTTGTGACGTTCCACGCATAAGTTCAAATTGTTTACTTGCTGCCTAAATGCAATAATAGCGCCAGTACAGTAATATTCTTAACTATCTCACAGGTGACTCCATTCGATAGTGTAATGTCCGGGAATCAGCTCTCCCTTTATATGCTCTCGTCTAATGCAACAGACTGGCCGTTCCCAACTTTCGTCAAAACTATTGATGGAACACTAGCTACTTGACGTGAGCAGCAACACAGTCGCCTGATTCTGTTTTGGGCTCTCTGGACACAGGGACTGTACAGGATCTTCAGAAACTCAGCCCGGAATTTGTCATTTAACCATCCATACAGAACTGGGTTGATGCAAGCAGAGCAAAGCACCAGCATATTGCAAATAGCATAGGTCAGCTTTATATTCATTCGACGAGTAAAATAATGCCCTTTGAAATCCACCAACAAATTCAAAACGTTCAGGGGCATCCAGCTCAGAGCAAATACAACAGCGATCCCCGCCAGGAGGAAATTAGTCTTTCTACTACGCACGCGTCTACTATCACTATTCCTTAGGGACGTGCTCGTAGTTGAGGAAACTTTTTCGGTCACCATACGGTAGCGAAGTTTGTTACAGATTCCTAAATGGGCCACGCTTAAAATAAGGAATGGTAGCAGATACTGAACAACCATCTGAGCCACGCTGTAGGCTTGTTTTTCAATCCCCAGTGTGACGTCTTCCATACACACATAAACATAAATGTTAGGTTCTTCCTCCAGCCACACACGACGATGAAGTATCGAGAAGAGCAGGACGGGACTGGCCATCAGAAATGAGATAAGCCAGATGGACATAAGTGCGATGGCGGCGCCGAGTTTTTTCATGCTGTCCTTGGTCGGGTAAACAATTACCTGTAAATAATGAAATGTTAGCAGATGAGAAGTGAAAATCAGATGCTTATTGCTAGAGAATAGGCTGTAGCAAGTTTAATTTGCTGGGGAGGTTATGATGTTATACCTAAAAGGAATGAAATCTGTGTCTGTGTTAACCGTGTGAGGTCAAGCACATGTAGGCCCCTGACTCTAATAGATGATAATGATGTATTTGCAGGGAACCTAACGCTACCTCCCCAGATCTCACACGGTCACTATTTTGGCTCTAGTGTCTGGTGTATGATGTACCTAATGTCTAGTGTATGATGTACCTAATGTCTAGGGGAGAAATGAAATGATGGTACATACACACAAAACACTTTAACTCACTATAAGGAATTGAATAAAACAGTGGTTAAGTTTTTTCTTTAAAATAGAATATTTTCTTTTCACAATTTAATCTGCCTGTCCCGCCATCTCTTTTGGACAGGTCTTTGAAAATGAGGAAAAGATAGTTTACATAAAAAGAATTTAACTAAAATGTGTGGACACTTTGTCCAATAAGTATAAAGTCACTCTATCTCTCCTGTTGGTGTGTTCACAGATTACAACTTTATTATCTAATAGTGTTTGTCACTTGTTAGGAGGGGCTGTAGTTTCATCACGCCCCATAACATCCTGGGTATGATTGAAAATATCAAAGTTTATTAAAATTGAAGTGTCAGATATACCCAGATGCTATCACATCACCTGGGATTCTTGGTAGAAGGATAATTCAGTATGTCGTTGCAGAAAATATAGATATCTCAACACGCACAAGCTCCTCCAGCTATCTGCTGACAGCATAAACGTTTTACCGGAGACTTGTTGGCGTTACACTCACTCATCAGGTTTCATTTCACCGGCTGGTAACAGGAAATAAAACCTCTGCAATAAAAGGACACCCTGGCCTTTTTATATCTGATCACACCTTATTATTATTATTTACATATGGTGGTATGGGGTCAGCCTCGCGTGCATACAGGTGCACTCGCCCCTAATTTTAAATGACTCAAACCTTGCTGTGACCACACCTCAGGTCTCTATGGCAGACACGCCACTGCACTTTTACATAGTTTTCCTCAATACAATAACGTGGAGTAACCACATTTCTTCCTTTTGTATGATTTGCTCTCCTTTTTTTTAAATTATAAACGCTCCAGACATGTTGAACAGTGTTCATGGAACACGGAGGCTTACTAACATATTCTAATACAATAATATTAAAACAAAATCATGCCAATATACCACTGTTAGAAACAGTTCAATGTGAGGACTCAACAATGTCTGCTCCCGGCATGTCCTTCACTTTTCCCAATAGCAGTATCTAACTTTGGCAGTTGTAATAAACATATTAATACATAAAGCATTCTTACCACAATTTCAAGAAATAGTAACAAATAACGCTGACTTGCAAAGAATGGCCTCAGTTTTTCTCTGCACTGCCTAGACTGCTAATTAATTCTTTATTTTATAAATTAACACAGCTGATCTCAGCGTATTTGATAGAAAAAGTTTTTGTCAACTGGCGATGAGCATTGGAAGCTTTTTGTTAATATCTATTAGTACTGGCCAATGGAAAACTTGCGATTACCAGAATTCAAATGTAGTTTTTGAAAAACAAGAAATAATTCCAAACAAACTCTGTGTCTGGTAGTCGATTGGTCAGTCTGCGTTAGTTATGCCCAATAGAAAAAGATGTTTCGTTTTGGTTACATTTTTACTATCTCTCCCCTTTCACTCCTATCCCAACTAATAGAATTTGAATTACTACCATGCCTCTTTTTTAAGCTGGCGTCCCCACTAACGTTATGAAAAAAAAAAAGCAGGAACCACAGTCTGTCCGTCTTAGTGTTACTAGACATTTAGTATTTTCTCAATAACTTGGCTAATACTTGGACTACCATATTTTTTAAAACACATTTTTGCTCAGGGGACTCTAAGCTATACTACCATATGATTTTTATGGTCAGATTCATTATGGTTTGGATTTTCAATTTTGTCATTGTCAATCGTCAAATATAAATTTTTACACAAGTCGGCCATCTTCCCCCTCTCATCTCTCTCTAGCATTTTTGTTTTCAAATAACTTACTTGTTTGAGTGACGTCAGAAATACATTACTTGGCGAGAATTTAAATTGTCTGTGTGTATATATCATCGGGCCAATCCCACCGCGTGTCAAGCGAAGCGGGGTTTTGCGCGGCGGGTGTTAGAATTGGCGTTAATTATTACTGTTGTCTCGTGTTACACTACCAAAAATGTAAGGATTACTACTATTACAGGCGTTAAAGTTAAAGTATTACGTTAATTCAGACAGTAACTTGGCGGCACACTTCTGGAAGATCGTTAATTATAAGTCTTGCCGCAGTCTCTATCAGATCGGGCAAAATGTTAAAAATGTTTAAAGTACGTTACAAGGAAAGTGAGTAGGTTTAAACGGCGGGATCGTTTCTAAGCATTACCATGGCACAAAATTCAGCGCGATGCGGGCGTGTGAGATGCTCATAGTCAGACACAATCGGGCTGGGTTATTTATTATCATAGGACCAAAATCTTACTGAAATGAGCGATTATCTCGCAGATTTAACTACACACCTCCCGTCCTAAAACATGCATTCATTTGCAGGTTATAATCTGCGAGATAACTTAGCTCAAATGAAGTCTTACGCGTTTTTCTGATCTTCTTCATAAGGATGTCTACTCAAAAAGTCTGCACCGACGTTCTGAGGGCCTGGAATGTATTCAATCAGAAAAGAGTATGGCTGTAATAATAATTACCATCTCAATAATCTGGAATTTTCATGCTTGGCTTGTGACAGGAATACGAGAGGTGAATGATCCGTTTGGACCACAAATGTCCTGCCATATAGATAAATCTTGAATTTTTTAATAGCCCATATCAAAGCTAGACATTCCTTTTCACTTGTTGAATAATTTTTTCCCGCTTTGTTCAACTTGCGGCTTGCATAAGCGACTGGGTTCAATTCTCCATCTTGTGAGGAGGACCTTTGCAACAATGTAGCGCCCAGGCCCACATTGCTTGCGTCACTTCTCACGATAAATTCTTGATTCAAGTCAGGCAATTGCAATACTGGCCAGCTTGTGAGTTTTTCTTTTAACTCCTGGTAAGCCAATTCACACTGTGCGGACCAATTTATTGTATCAGGTTGACCCTTGCGAGTTAAATCCGTCAGAGAAGCACATATAGAGTTAAAATGTTTAATGTACTTTTGGTAGAACCCACACAACGACACGAAAGATCGCACATCTTTCTTTGTTTGTGGCCTAGGTGCTCTTTTCAATTTTTCCAAATTCTTGGGATCAGGGGTCATGCTACCCTGATGTACAGTTTGTCCCAAGAATTCCAACTCTTTACAACCAATACAACATTTTGTTAGTCTAGCGGTCAAGTTAGCCTCTCTGAGTCTATCTAACAGCATATTCAAAGAGGTAACGTGTTCCTCAAATGTTTCCGTAGCAATGAGGATATCATCCCTAAAATTCGAAATACTTGGATTTTTCAGGGTATCCAACAATTTTCGCATCATCCTAGAAAACACACTCCGGGCATTTTTCAACCCAAACGGTAACATGTTGAACTCATAATGACCTTCCGAGGTGCTAAAGGCTAAATAAGGTCGAACCTCAGGCTTTACTGGAATTTGGTAATAGCCTTTGCTAAGATCCACCTTAGAAAAATATTTTGCCTTGTTCAGCCTGGCAAATAGTTGAGTAGTATCAGGTAATGGATCCACCTGACCTTCTGTGACAGCATTCAGTTTCCTGTAATCTATGCACAGTCTATGTTCTCCCGAGGGTTTCCGCAACAAAACCACACAGGAACTATAAGGAGACTCACTGTGAGAAATAATCCCTTCTTGTAACAAATAATATATCTCCTCTTTCAAAGCTTTTTCCTTAGCGAAAGGAATAGAACAGGGCCTCATACAGATAGGTGCTGGGTCTAGTAGTTTCATATCATATTCCAACAAATTTGTGTGCCCCGGTTTATCCGTTAACACATCTGTATGTTTCTCAAGGACCTGTTAAACCTTCTCCCTCGGTCCTTTTGTCAGGTGATTACTGATCTTCACCTGTGCAAACGTTTCACTGGTTTTCAGTGGATATTCAAATGAGGTGAGAGGGTCATTTATCATTTCGGTTGCGATAGACATGGCCATTAGGTGTGTTCCTTCCTGGATTTGTCTGTCCAGATATTTCTTCAAAAGGTTCACATGATAGACTTTTTCCTTTCCCTTTTTGTCTATCTTATAACTTGTTCTGGATACCTTTTCCAAAACTGTATATGGACCTTGCCATCCGATCTGAAGATTATTGTTGCTGCCGGGCAATAGAAGAAGCACCTTCTCCCCTACAGCTAGCTCCCTATCCTTCGCTTTCTTATTATAATAAGCAGCATGCTTTTTCCTGGCTTGTCTCAAATTATCATTTGCCAGTTTCCAACTAGTTTTTAAACGAGTGGTCAGTTCGTTCACATATTATATTGATAGGATGAGGTAACAGTCTCCTTTGGGGGTGATACGGACTACAATGAAAGTGCTTGGCTTGAAACAACCGAAAAACCTCTTCTGTTAGTTTCCCCTTGAACTGTGAGCCGTTATCAGTCAAGATTTGATGCGGGAATCCTAACCTTGTGAATATAGTAAGTAATACCTCTGCCACATGTTTCGAATCGATTGACGACAGGGCTACCGCCTCTCCCCACATAGAACAAGTGTCTACCAGAGTAAGGATGTAACTATTCCTCCTCTTGGTCCGAGTGAGAGGTCCCACAATATCCACTGCAACTCTCTCAAAAGGGGTTCCCACTATGGGCATTTCCCCTAGAGTTGCTGGAGCAGTCCAATGCTTTGGAGCTACTCTCTGGCATCCTGGACAGGATTTTACATATCTCTTTATATCTTCCGTTATCGCTGGCCAGAAATAATGACAAGCTATACGCTGTCCTGTTGCGCTAATCCCCATGTGACCACTGAAGGGGATAGTATGACCTAACTCCATCACTTTTTCTTTATATGAACTGGGAAGGACCAGCTGTCCGTGACCAGCTGAACCAGTGCCGGCCTTCCTATATAACAATTTATTCTTCATATAAAATTCTCCTTTATTAGGAGGAGTATGGCTCTTAGGGAGTTTCTTATAACACGGCTTCAGTGACCTATCTTCAGCCTGTGCCTTTCTCATCTCCTCTGAATAAGTATTTATAGGTTCATCTTCTTCCTTTCTGGATTGTGATCGGGTCTGGGCGGCTGCCAAGACCACAGGTCTCTTGGGATTCCCCAAGTAGACATAACGACACCCCAATATCAGAGGGTAGATGGGTGCGTCGATCACTGCTGCTCTGATTACACCTTCCACATAGCGAGTTTTCACATTTATTCTTGCAATGGGAAGTGTCATGAGTGGTATGCCCTTGGTCGCCCCTTGTATCTCCACTGTTTCTGTGGTATACTGATCTGGGTTCACCAAGTGCGAGCTCACGACAGAATCAAAATCTAAACCGGTATCATAGAGGCACCTAATGGTGACATCATTGCATACAACATCCTCACAAACTGGGGGGTGATAAGGTTCCTGCTGTCCAGCAGGTTTGTCCTTTACTTCCTTGTTCCCCATTTTCATAGCAGCAAATCCAGCAGGTTTACTTTTACAAAATTTAATGTCATGTCCATCCCTCTTACAATATCTACAATATAATCTACCTTGATGAAAAGGTTTTCTTTCATCATTCTTTCTGTCATTGAAATGTGAGGTTTTATTTTTATAATCATTTCGAGGCCTATCAAAGTTTTGCTTACCCCTATTGTCTAATTTATTATAGTTTTGTGGGGCCTTATTATGATCTACTGGTTTCTTTTTGGTGCCAGCTACCTCTGCCTGGGCTGCCTGATACCTCTCAGCGACATTAATTATCTCACCCAGCCTCTCCGCGCCCTGTTCCATGAGAAACTTTCTCATGTCTGGAGCCATGGACTCTCTCATCTGTTCTATGAGTATCATCTCTTTGAGATCTTGGGTTTTCCCCAAAGTAGCCCATTTCTCCATATACGTTTCTAACCGGGCGGAGAACTGGTGATAGGTCTCACCCGACAGTAGCCTGGTATTCCTAAATTTCTTTCTATAAAACTCTCCGTTCTTTTCGTATCTTAACAAAAGAGCCTGCTTCATCATGTCATAGTTGTCTTAGTCATCCCTGCTCATTTTGGAAAAAACTTCATAAGCTGTTCCCCGAAGACCTTAAGACAACTTTACACCCCATCTTTCTCTTTCTAACCCATAAGTAGTGGCTAATACTTCATATCTGCTCAAATACGACTCAATGTCATCATCCTATTCTACAAAATAGTCTAGATGGAACCCCATTGCTGAGTTTGAGGCTCCTGACTAGCAGTAGCATCAGAGGTAGAGGGGCTGTGACCATTGTCCGGAGCAAGGCCTTGCAACTCTAACTCCCTTAGTCGCAACTCATGCTCCCTCTGTAATCTTTTATCTTCTTTTTCTGCCTCCCTCTTGGCAGTCAATCTCTTTTCTTCTGCTTCCCTTTGCAGTCATTTTTCTTCTTTTTCTGCCTCCAATTTGTTCTCCTCAAATTGGAGCCTCTTGATCTCAGCCTCTCTATCAGCCTCTAATTTCTTAATCTCCCTAGCCTCTTCTACCTGTATTTTCCTTTCCTCCGCTAACCTATGTTCTTCCCTAGCAATAAATTTATCACATTCTGAGGTGACATAGTCAATCAAGACTTGACCCTCCATATTCATTTCCCTGGCAGTCTGCACAGTCGCAGAGCGAAACTTCGCCAAATCTGCCATCTGATAAATACAAAATGTGCTAACTAAATTTCTAAAATAAATGCAAATTTACTTAATTAATTCCAGGTTCTGACACTTCATTAAATTCCCAAATCTTGGGCAATAGTAATTATGGGGATTCCCTGGGAAAATAGAATTGATGTTAATGCTAAAACCCAGAACCCAATGTATGTAGTACTAGGAGAAATTGAATTCCCGGACAAGCCTACCAATATATGTAGCAAATTTAATTTGCTGGGGAGGTTATGATGTTATACCTAAAAGGAATGAAATCTGTGTCTGTGTTAACCGTTTGAGGTCAAGCACATGTAGGCCCCTGACTCTAATAGAAGATAATGATGTATTTGCAGGGAACCTAACGCTACCTCCTTAGATCTCACACGGTCACTATTTTGGCTCTAGTGTCTGGTGTATGATGTACCTAATGTCGAGGGGAGAAATGAAATGATGGTACATAAACACAAAACACTTTAACTCACTATAAGGAATTGAATAAAACAGTGGTTAAGTTTTTTCTTTAAAATAGAATATTTTCTTTTCACAATTTAATCTGCCTGTCCCGCCATCTCTTTTGGACAGGTCTTTGAAAATGAGGAAAAGATAGTTTACATAAAAAGAATTTAACTAAAATGTGTGGACACTTTGTCCAATAAGTATAAAGTCACTCTATCTCTCCTGTTGGTGTGTTCACAGATTACAACTTTATTATCTAATAGTGTTTGTCACTTGTTAGGAGGGGCTGTAGTTTCATCACGCCCCATAACATCCTGGGTATGATTGAAAATATCAAAGTTTATTAAAATTGAAGTGTCAGATATACCCAGATGCTATCACATCACCTGGGATTCTTGGTAGAAGGATAATTCAGTATGTCGTTGCAGAAAATATAGATATCTCAACACGCACAAGCACCTCCAGCTATCTGCTGACAGCATAAACGTTTTACCGGAGACTTGTTGGCGTTACACTCACTCATCAGGTTTCATTTCACTGGCTGGTAACAGGAAATAAAACCACTGCAATAAAAGGACACCCTGGCCTTTTTATATCTGATCACACCTTATTATTATTATTTACATATGGTGGTATTGGGTCAGCCTCGCATGCATACAGGTGCATTCGCCCCTAATTTTATATGACTCACACCTTGCTGTGACCACACCTCAGGTCTCTATGGCAGATACGCCACTGTACTTTTACATAGTTTTCCTTAATACAATAACGTGGAGTAACCACATTTCCTTTTGTATGATTTGCTCTTCTTTTTTTAAATTATAAACGCTCCAGACATGTTGAACAGTGTTCATGGAACACGGAGGCTTACTAACATATTCTAATACAATAATATTTTAAAAAAATCATGCCAATATACCACAGTTAGATACAGTTCAATGTGAGGACTCAACAATGTCTGCTCCCGGCATGTCCTTCACTTTTCCCAATAGCAGTATCTAACTTTGGCAGTTGTAATAAACATATTAATACATACAGCATTCTTACCACAATTTCAAGAAATAGTAACAAATAACGCTGACTTGCAAAGAATGGCCTCAGTTTTCCTCTGCACTGCCCAGACTGCTAATTAATTCTTTATTTTATAAATTAACACAGCTGATCTCGGCGTATTTGATAGAAAAAGTGTTTGTCAACTGGCGATGAGCATTGAAAGCTTTTTGCTAATATCTATTAGTACTGGCCAATGGAAAACTTGCTACTACCAGAATTCAAATGTAGTTTTTGAAAAACAAAAAATAATTCCAAATAAACTCTGGGTCTGGTAGTCGATTGGTCAGTCTGCGTTAGTTATGCCCAATAGAAAAAGATGTTTCGTTTTGGTTACATTTTTCCTATCTCTCCCCTTTCACTCCTATCCGAAGTAATAGAATTTGAATTACTACTATGCCTCTTTTTTAAGCTGGCGTCCCCACTAACGTTATGAAAAAAAACAAGCAGGAACCACAGTCTGTCCGTCTTAGTGTTACTAGACATTTAGTATTTTCTCAATAACTTGGCTAATACTTGAACTACCATATTTTTTAAAACACATTTTTGCTCAGGGGACTCTAAGCTATACTACCATATGATTTTTATGGTCAGAATCATTATGGTTTGGATTTTCAATTTTGTCATTGTCAATCGTCAAATATAAATTTTTACACAAGTCGGCCATCTTCCCCCTCTCATCTCTCTCTAGCATTTTTGTTTTCAAATAACTTACTTGTTTGAGTGACGTCAGAAATACATTATTTGGCGAGAATTTAAATTGTCTGTGTGTATATCATCGGGCCAATCCCACCGCGTGTCAAGCGAAGCGGGGTTTTGCGCGGCGGGTGTTAGAATTTGCGTTAATTATTACTGTTGTCTCGTGTTACACTACCAAATATGTAAGGATTACTACTATTATAGGCGTTTAAGTTAAAGTATTACGTTAATTCAGACAGTAACTTGGCGGCACACTTCTGGAAGATCGTTAATTATAAGTCTTGCCGCAGTCTCTATCAGATCGGGCAAAATGTTAAAAATGTTTAAAGTACGTCACAAGGAAAGCGAGTAGGTTTAAACGGCGGGATCGTTTCTAAGCATTACCATGGCACAAATTCAGCGCGATGCGGGCGTGTGAGATGCTCATAGTCAGACACAATCGTGCTGGGTTATTTATTATCATAGGACTAAAATCTTACTGAAATAAGCGATTATCTCGCAGATTTTACTACATAGGCCCACTTTTGATGTTCATCAAGTCTGTGCAATTTTTAAAAGATTGCATAACGGCCTGATATTAGTTGCCTTGTACGACATGCATGAGTGTGCAGTAATCCTTTTCATTCTTTGTCTCGACAGATACTCCCCCCCCCCCCTAGAACTACACGGGGTCATTCCGATTTTATGGTATAGAATATTAACATTGTTAGGCTTTAAAAAATATCATTACGGATGCAACCGCATTGTGGCAATTTAAGGTTCTTCAAACACATTCTGCAGTTCCATTTTGGTTATGGATTTTGTAGAATAATTTACTATTGTTCTTTGGACATACAAAAATGAAGGTATTTAAAACGGGAGAAGTAGCTATATTAAGAATGATATCACTTTCCATTATGAGCAGGATAATAAGGCGTGTCGTACAGGAATTTTATTCACAATGAAAACTACGAATGCTCACCAGGTGAGAATGTATGAAATGATATATGAATCAATTGATGTGTTAGCTGTAGTTTGATTGGCAGGATGAAATGGAAGGTACATGACAAGTCAGAAGAAAGGCGGGGAGATTATGTGCTTGAGATACTGCGTCTGCTATTGTGTTCTATTCTGAGATTCTCAAGAAATTATGAATGATGAGTTTTGTCATGATCGCCAATACCAAATTTTATTCAGTCAACAGTCTCCATAAGTGAACTCCATTCGTACACCCTCAATCACCCTTACTCTTTGATCTACAAATACATTATATAATAGCATCTAAAAACAAAACACACAATTCATTATCGATTTTAAAATTACAAGAAAATATTTTAGACTATGTCTGCAGAATGGGAGACGATCGGCTACCACTACTTAGTATGGGAAACTAAGAGCCAGGGATCCAGACCTCCTGGACAAACCAGAGTCCGCTGGGAGGAAAACATTAGACAATATCTCAAGGACCGAGGACTAGAATGGAACCAGGCCAGGAGGAAGACAGCCGAAAGGATAGTATGGCGCTCTCTCTTCCAAACCTCTACATCTCATGGTAGAAGAGGAACGACTAAGTTAGTAAGTATTTTAGAGTAAGAGAAGTGTAGAAAAATAGATACAAGATCAGCTAAACTGAAAATGCTTTTCACACAAGATACTTTTTATACAACTACGGTTTTTTTTTTAAATTATATCCTTCTGGGTCTTATTTCTTCTTCTTCCTTATTGTATCCTACAATTACGTACTGGTCACACTAGGTTGAGGTACCATCTACATCACAAGTACAGAATTGGTCCAACAGATCTCTGCTCCTGTGGCACCAGCCCCATGACAACCGAACATCTGCTCCAGGCCTGCCCAACTTACAGCAGTGAACGGAGTGGCATATAGCAACAACCGACGAAAAGCTGTTTGGAGATGTTAGGAACCTTGAGCTGACTACTGCCTTCATTAGAGTCATTAATGTAGAAGTCTGAGGTCGAACGAAGAAGAAGAATCCTACGCGTGTTAAAAAATGTCATCTGTCATTCATTTCTTCTTTGCACTTCAGATCTAAAGATCTTTTATATTTGGTCATGCGCCCTAATATAACCGACTAGGTTGAACGGAACGAGCCTCGCCGAAACGACGCAAAAATTATTATTTTTTTTTAAATTCTTTGCACTTTTCTTCAGTGCTGGTATTATTTCTTTTGATATTTGATGTACTGACTCCTCTAACATTTCCTACTGTTCATCGATACTCTGTACTTTTTATATTACAGTGTACCTACTCTGAATTGTAATATTATATCACTCACTTGTTTATATACGGTTAATTCTTCTTCAGACTGCACAATCAAATTAAATGAAACAGTTTTAAAACAATGGATTTCAATACATAGACACGATAATGACATCAGGTGGAAGATGTATATCAGCCTAGAAGAGCAGAATAGACGGCAAAAGCAGATTGCATTCCATAAAATGAGAAGTAATTTATGTAACAATCTTCGTCAATGGAAAACAAGAAAGAGAGTTCGTCGGTGTTATATAGTTCGTTGGTGTTATATAGTTCGTCGGTGTTATATAGTTCGTTGGTGTTATATAGTTCGTCGGTGTTATATAGTTCGTCGGTGTTATATAGTTCGTCGGTGTTATATAGTTCGTTGGTGTTATATAGTTCGTCGGTGTTATATAGTTCGTCGGTGTTATATAGTTCGTCGGTGTTATATAGTTCGTTGGTGTTATATAGTTCGTCGGTGTTATATAGTTTGTCGGTGTTATATAGTTCGTCGGTGTTATATAGTTCGTTGGTGTTATATAGTTCGTCGGTGTTATATAGTTCGTCGGTGTTATATAGTTCGTCGGTGTTATATAGTTCGTCGGTGTTATATAGTTCGTTGGTGTTATATAGTTCGTTGGTGTTATATAGTTCATTGGTGTTATATAGTTCGTTGGTGTTATATAGTTCGTCGGTGTTATATAGTTCATTGGTGTTATATAGTTCGTCGGTGTTATATAGTTCGTCGGTGTTATATAGTTCGTCGGTGTTATATAGTTCGTTGGTGTTATATAGTTCGTCGGTGTTATATAGTTCGTCGGTGTTATATAGTTCGTCGGTGTTATATAGTTCATTGGTGTTATATAGTTCGTCGGTGTTATATAGTTTGTCGGTGTTATATAGTTCGTTGGTGTTATATAGTTCGTCGGTGTTATATAGTTCGTCGGTGTTATATAGTTCGTCGGTGTTATATAGTTCGTCGGTGTTATATAGTTCGTCGGTGTTATGTAGTTCGTTGGTGTTATATAGTTCGTTGGTGTTATATAGTTCATTGGTGTTATATAGTTCGTTGGTGTTATATAGTTCGTCGGTGTTATATAGTTCATTGGTGTTATATAGTTCGTCGGTGTTATATAGTTCGTCGGTGTTATATAGTTCGTCGGTGTTATATAGTTCGTCGGTGTTATATAGTTCGTTGGTGTTATATAGTTCGTTGGTGTTATATAGTTAATTGGTGTTATATAGTTCGTCGGTGTTATATAGTTCATTGGTGTTATATAGTTCGTCGGTGTTATATAGTTCGTCGGTGTTATATAGTTCGTCGGTGTTATATAGTTCGTCGGTGTTATATAGTTCGTTGGTGTTATATAGTTCGTTGGTGTTATATAGTTAATTGGTGTTATATAGTTCATTGGTGTTATATAGTTCGTTGGTGTTATATAGTTCGTCGGTGTTATATAGTTCGTCGGTGTTATATAGTTCGTCGGTGTTATATAGTTCATTGGTGTTATATAGTTCGTCGGTGTTATATAGTTCGTCGGTGTTATATAGTTCGTCGGTGTTATATAGTTCATTGGTGTTATATAGTTCGTTGGTGTTATATAGTTCGTCGGTGTTATATAGTTCGTCGGTGTTATATAGTTCGTCGGTGTTATATAGTTCATTGGTGTTATATAGTTCGTCGGTGTTATATAGTTCGTCGGTGTTATATAGAACCAATCATGACTATCAAAAGTGAGTCAAGAACAATTAGAAAATGAGGAAGAAAAGCACTAGGGGTCACGGAGATGTGGTTATAGAGATGCTGTCCGAGGCCAATAATATGAGGTTGTGTATGGGGCTGGCAACCTCATCACGTAAAACACACTCTTCTTCTTCTTTGATCCTTAGCCGTCAACTGTCAAAGCAGAAAGTGGCCATCACGCCTAGTAGCGTCTTGGAGGGCAGCAACATACTGCTTCCACCTTGATCGGTCGTCGACCATTCTTCATGCAATGCCCAGAGTCTGGTTGGTTCATTCTTTGCATCTCGGCCTCCACAATTCTCCGCCACGTTGTTTTTAGTCGACCTTTCTTTCGCTTTCCTTCGGGGGTCTATTGCGTAGTTGTTCTTGTGATAGTATCGGGGTCTCTTCTGAGGATGTGGCCAACAAAACTCCAGCGTCTGCCAGCTATGATGGTGTGCATGTCCTTTTGGTTACTCGAGTAACCAGTTCTTGTTTGGTGATGGTATTCGGCCAAAGGTTTTAGAGTAAAAAAAATGTAAAACACACTGCTCAGAAAACACCATTTCAAGAGCATATGGGCGCTTGGTGTAGGCTTCCTTCCAAGGGACAAGCTTCAGTGGTGACTCCATGTTTCATGCGAGAAGGGAAATAAATGGAAAATGTTTAAAAGAATAGATTAGCGTGCGATGTAAGCTTAAAATTTGTATGCGCCTTGAAGATAATTACCTCGGATAACAATTTATACATTAGCGCATTTTGCTTTCATTAGAACCACTTAACCAAGCAATGTTCTTAAACTTACAAGATAATGAGACACCAAGATAAAAACAAGTAAATAAATATAAGTGATTAACAGCCAATGGCTGTGCGTCCTTTCATGATTTACAGCAAGGCGATGGCGCCGTTTGGATGGCCCTCGGTTCGATTCCCGGTAACCCTATTACTTATATTTCTTTTCTGTTGTCTTCCTTTCAGTCCCACGAGTGCCTGTTAATTACCTATATTTATTTACTATTTATATGACTCAGGTTTCCTTCATTATTTTTTTAAGATAAGGACAAGTAATCATGAACAAATTCAAGAGAAAACCGAACAAATTCGTGATAAGAACGACGAACAAATTCCTGAAAATAACGACGAACTTCAAGATAAGGATAACTACATTTAAGTTAACGACGAACAAGTTCAACTCAGGTCAAATTCGCGATTTAAATAAAATGAAATTAGGTCAAAGAATTTCTAGATAAAGACCCAAAAAAACAGAAAAACAGGATAAGGGCGATCACATTAAGCCCAACTGGAAAGAAAGTCTGCTTCCATTATTACGCTTTAAAAAACAAAATTAATTGTGAAAAATCGACGTTACCTGAAAGCGGTCCAGCGCTATGGCCGTTATGCTTATCGTGGAGACGAAAAGGTTCGTTCCTTGGGCCATAGTGATAAACTTACACATGAACTCCCCGAGACTCCAGCGCTTAAAAAGCATCAAGTAAAGATTGAGCGGCTGTGTAAACAGGCACAGGGTTAAGTCTGAGATGGCCAAGTTGATGATGAAGATGTTCCGTGGCGTGCGCATATTTGGGTTTCTAATGACCTGTAAGAATGAGAGACAAAAATAAAAACAGATAAAAACATTCTTATAAGAATGTTTTATTAGTTCTCTTCCTAGAACGTTTTCCGAAACTTAAAATATGTTTGGTTTCTTTTTATTTTCTAGCAAGAGACTCTGTCATCGCCGGGTCATACTTATGTGCTAATTACAATACGTGTTCTTTGGCCTTGCAAGATAAACAATTTGTTGGCAAAAGTTGAAAACAACGTAGATTCGAACTTTGAGTGCTTCACAGTGCAAGGGCCGGATGAATGTGAGTTCAGCATATTGTAGTATTATCGCAAAAGGGAGAAGGGTTGCATGTAAGATACCACCAAAAGTGATGAGTGTTACTTGTGTTTTGAAAGCATATACGGGATGCGATGCATTTTGCCATTATACAAAGGTTGAGTGTGACATGTAGTATTTTTGCATTAAAAAAAAGACATTCATATTGCTATCCGAAAAGAGATGTGTGTCACATGTATTTTACAATCAGAAAAGTGATGAGATCACATTTATTTTGCCATCTGAAAATCAGTGTCACGGAATTGCCTTCTCTGCTTTGCAGTAGTGGTCCAACAGTGGCCAAAACTCAAGGCTATCTTATATGAGTCTTCAAAGGTGTCTACTTCCGCACAAGATTACTCTTGGCAGAGTTATAATCAAGATAATGATGCTTCTATCTCAAGGGAGTTTTCACAAGATATTTGCAGGAGTCAAGAACAATGCTGCTTAGGGCCGAGCACTAATAACTTATATCTGATCCGTCGCCTTTTGTGAAGAAAGGGTTATGCAATGATTTATTTCAGCTCGTTCAAGCCCCCACCCTGATTTACTCAGTGGAATTCTTCTTATTCTGGTATAGCTCTGTTTAGAGTGTATTTAGTAAATTGACTGAGACAAACATGCAGTACATTAAAAATGATTAAATCGACGTTAAATTTGAAATTTACAAATTACAGATTTAATAATCATTTCGGTTTTAACAAGGTTTTAAAAAAATGAATAATTATTTATCAGAAAATTATCATCACTGTGTGATGTAATGGTAGTTTGTAAAGGGTGTCACATGGCATCTTTTATGTGTTACTTAGCTGTCAGTGACGGTTCTGCTCCTTCTGATGTTTTGGTTCTTGGTAGACTGGATCGCTGATCCTGCTCGTCACTGGTTAAGGTTGTAGGGCGCAGCACGTTCCCGGAAGTATCAGAGAGTGTCTACGAAGTTGGTCAATTGGCTTTAAGCCCCGTCTGATGATGGTGTCTAGCTTCGACTTCAGGCCACTTGTACCCTTCTTGTTCTAGAGATAGTACCACCAACTGGTACCACCAAGCCAATCTTGGCTCACAGACTTTTTGCTCAGAGAAGTAGGTTAAGGCACTAGCAGATGTCTTTTACACGTGATCTTGGGGGTCATTACTTTAACAATAAGTTCCTACTTTGACTCCGTGTTTTCAGTTTCCTCAGATCTTAGTTTTCCTTGTTAAAATAGTAGACTTCTCCTGGGTTCTAAGTCCGCAAGACGCTCAAACAAAGGTCCGGTCTGATTTATGAATCTTGTTTCTAGTCTTAACTCTGGCAGTCTGGCTGTCGTCTTGGCAAACGATTCTCACAGTGTTCTAATCTGGCTAAAGTGTCAGATTATATGGCCCTTTGCCTCCCGCGCAGTTGTTTGTTACGATTTAGGCAGGGTTCAATCAGGAATTTGGTGGTTCCTCTATTTCGAACCCCCGCCAATCGTTTAAAAACTGCATATTTAGGTGGGGTAATTAAAAAGTATTCCGACATGGAAAATTATGTGCGTGGTGCAAAAGATCACGTCTCCCATATATGGGAAGTGACAAGTCCGTATACTCGTTTGACAATGAGTTTCAGATGTAACATCTTACTTTCCTCTAAAGTAATGTCTTTGAAACAGGTGGACAGGAAATGATGATGTCATTCATGTCTGTCAAAAATGTGTCGCCCAGACAAGTAATCTCTCTATCCGTTTCTTGCGCACACAAAATCCGTCTGCGGGGGAGTAATTTTATCGCCTGGCACGGCTTGAGCAATCAAAACTATGCAAAACTGACCGGGCTCATTTGGGTTTTACCTGCGTTAATCTCCGCAAAGCTGTGAAGCGCCACGCAAATGTGATGAATTATCACCAAAAAGGAGTGTCAAATGATTGTAAATACCAAATATATGTTTGATAAGAGATAATTAAATGTTTCGATCCCCCTGAAATTCCAGGTAATCAGCATGTACAACAAATGTAACTGATTACTGCCGTAGTGAAGAAGACATCGACACAAAATTATGTGACAATCGGTGAGTATCACATGTTGTTTGCCAACAGAAAAGCGATGCGTATCACACGTTTTTTTTCCATCAGAAAAGAGATAAGTGTGACATGCGTTTTGCCATCAGCAACAAATGAGTATGACATGTATTTTGTCATCATCAAAGCGTTGAGTGTGACTTGTATTTTGTCATAAAAAAGCAATGAGAATTACATGCATTTTGTCACCAGAAAAGCGATGAGTATCACATGTGCTTTATCATCAGTAAAGTGATGAGTATCGCATGAATGTTGTCATCAGAAAGGCGATGAGTGTGACATGTATTTCGTCTGCAGAAGAGTGATGAGCGTGTATGCCACTAGAGAAATGAATGTGCGTGACGTAGGAATCTATCAGAAGCTTCAAGTGAATATGCTTTTAGAATAAGAAACGAATATAACATGCTGTCCGTTATCATAAGAAAGGACGAACGCAAATAAATGCAATACTAGTGTAAAAGCCCGTCATAAGACGGGAATTAAATTCAAAAGCACCAATACCTAACGGCAATTTTACTTATTCAAAAGTATTTTTAAAAACCACTGTGCATCACAACAGTACACGAACTACGTAGCAGTAGCGAGGATCCCAATGTGTATATACGGGATCACACATTGTACAAATATATTTTTGTGCCCACCGTCATTTGCGCATTCTTCTTTGTTAAGTGTTACTATTTTCGGGAGAGTACATATAAGGGAAACAATACAATTAATGTCTAACTTTCAACCAAAGTTGCATTCCTTAGCGTTACGCACTGACAGAAAAAGCTGGGATATTATATATAGGATTCTGATCACAAGGAAGGAAATTTTCTTCATTTAATTCATATCCTTTTTTTTTCCTTTATGAAGCATGGAGTAACTGTCACGAGAGGGTTGATTATTATTGAAATATTTAAGTATCCTGGACACAAAGTTGTATCAGGTGATACCAGGATAGTGTCAGATAAGAGTCTGGTCTTATAAGTAATACCCCCTTCTCCGAAAAAAGTAAGGGTGTATAGACATCAAAGGTAGGATCAAGCTGTATAAGTTCCTAGAGAAGATGGTAATGTATTACTCTAAGTTCCTACTTGCTCCTCTCCAGATCCTCCTCTGGTAATATTATTAATATTCTTCTTCTTATTATTATTAGCTCTGCTAGGGGTATTAACTAAATTATCTACCAACAAGAACTGTAACTTAACTTAAAGAATTTAAGTAAGTCTGCTGGTAAATATTTACAATTTATTTTTACAAATCTTATTTTATGCTTGAAAATCTTTCAAGAAACTCAAAATTCAATTTCAACATTAAATAACTAAAACATTCGAAAATTGTTCCATAGAATTATAAAATCTCACAATTTGTAGAAAGTTCTCTCTTGGTTGAACTCACTCTGGTTGTAGAATATTTATCTCTTAAGACTCATCTGCCCTCACAGTTAATGAATGATTGTTTATACTGGCTTTAACCATGCCCAAACAGATGTCATCATTAAATATTACTGTCTGTAACACTAGTCAACAACCAAAATGTACCAGAAATGAAAATAGCTGATCTTAACTAATTTTGGTGTGCTGAAAACGAAAATGACATTAAAAAATGTTGATTGGCTCTAGTTTTCAAGATATATGCTACTAGTTTGTTTACTTACGGTCAATTTATATATATGACGCAACTGTTGTGGGCGATTGCATAATTTTTTCTAATGACCAATAAAAATGTAACGAGAAGTTGATGATGCAATCCTACCTATGATTACATCACCGTTGTGTATAAATATCTTATCTCTGATAAAATTACCATTATTTAGTGCATTTGTCCTTATCAAAAGTATCGTAGTTAGAAATGCCTAGGACATATGTGAACAGTGCTAATAATTTCTGTTATATATGTGGTGAGGTGACATTTGTATCACAAAAACGAAATATAACTAAAGTGATTAAGAAGGCGTACAGTTTGTATTTTGGTTGCAGAATAGGAGATCAAGATAAGAACTGGGCGCCACACATATGCTGCAATACATGTGCAGCACATCTTAAACTGTGGTTGACTGGCAAAAGGCAAGCTATGCCTTTTGCAGTCCCAATGATTTGGAGAGAGCCCACTGATCATCTCAACAACTGTTACTTTTGCATGGTCCCTCCAATTGGGAAAGGCATATCAAAGAAGAAAAAATGGACTCTGGAATATCCAAACATCCCTTCTGCAATGCGTCCTTTACCACATGGCGATGACCTACCAGTTCCCAAAGTGCAAGAATCATTTTCAGCTGCTTCCATTGATGAAGAAGAGGACATTGGTGGTCCTGAACCATCAACCTCAAGCGACCCAGATTTTGAGCAAACTACATCCACTAAATCACATTTAATAACCCAAGGTGAACTGAATGATCTTGTAAGAGATCTGAATTTACCGAAGAACAAGGCGGAGCTTTTGGGTTCCAGATTGCAACAGTGGAATCTCCTGGCAGAAGATGTTACAATTTCTGTGTATAGCAACCGCCAGAAGCCGCTTATTACATTCTTTTTCAAAGAGGGTGACCTTTCTGCATGCCACAACATTTCTGGTTTAATGGCAGCCCTCAAAATCAATTACATACCGGAAGAGTGGAGGCTTTTCACTGATTCATCCAAGACGAGTCTTAAAGCTGTTTTGTTGAATAATGGTAAAGTGTTACCGTCAATTCCAGTTGGTCACGCAGTTCATATGAAAGAAACTTATGAAAACATTAAGCAGCTTTTGAAGTGTATAAACTATGATCATCATCATTGGTCACTTTGCGGTGACTTAAAAGTGGTCGCTCTTTTGCTTGGACTACAAGGTGGATACACCAAGTACTGTTGCTTTCTCTGTGAGTAGGATAGCCGTGCACGAAGTGACCATTACATCAGAAGACATTGGCCAATCAGGCAGTCATTGCAGCCTGCAGTAAGAACGTTGAGAAAACAGCACTTGTCGACACCAGCAAGATTTTGTTGCCACCCTTGCACATTAAGCTGGGTCTTATAAAAAACTTTGTCACGGCAATGGAGAAAACAGAGGAGGATTTCAAATACCTTATCAGAAAATTTCCAAGACTGAGTGAAGCTAAAATAAGAGAGGGAGTACTTGTTGGTCCGCAAATTCGAAAACTTCTTCATGATGACGAGTTTCTTTGCGTGTTGCATGGCAAGGAAAAAGCAGCATGGCTAGCATTTAAGTCAGTGGTGGACAATTTTCTTGGAAACAACAGATCTGATAATTACAATGAAATTGTAGAAAATCTCCTTCTGAAGCATGTCTTTGAAAATTCATTTTCTGGATTCTCATCTGGATTTCTTTACGTCAAACTGTGGAGCGGTCAGTGATGAGCATGGTGAACGATTTCACCAGGACATTGCTGCTATGGACACAAAGTATCAAGGCAATTGGAGCCCTTCAATGCTTGCTGATTACTGTTGGATTGTGACAAGAGACACCTCATCGATTGACCACAAGAAGCAAGCAAAGAGAGCTCGAACAGCAACTGAATAATGACGGAATGGGTTCAAATGTGCCTTTTTAAAACATGATATGTGAACTTTAAATAATGTTTTTATTTTTTCTATCATTTTATGTTGAAATATCAATTAATTGAGTATATAACCACAATTTTTATAATGCTAAAGTAGAAAGACTAGCTGTTCACGCCAGAGAATTAAACAAGCATACATTATTTGTATTACTGTAATGTAAATTCATCATTTAAAAAAAAAACCAGAGCCAATTGGTGAATTTCATTATGATATTTGAAATCAGCATGTCAAAATCAATAAGAAATTGTAAATTTAATTTCTGGTACAAATAACTTTTGAAAATTTGTTGACTAGTGTAATCGTGGTGTGACTGGTATACTCTAAACAGTAGCCTTGTTTGGCCACTTATCTGGTAACTTGAAGCCAGTTCCACTCTTGTCATGGAAGAAAAGATCAACTGATCTTCCTCCAGGCAGTAGGCACTTGGTGACTGGCCCTCTGAACTCAAAAGGCGCTTGCACCAGTAGTTCCTTCAATAGTGGCTGACTCTTTCATGTGTATTTGGGTGACAGGATATAACCTGAAACATATTGGATTAACCACCACATTCTCTATCACTATCCCTTTATTATAGGTGCAGGGGATGTGAGACAGTTTTCAGACAATGTGCAAGCAGACGCACAGGGCACAATAGCAGTAATAACACAATCCAGTTCACCGTGAATATATCTTACTCTAATTCCTTAGTTAGAGCCATTTGTCCATAATTCGCTTCCATAAAGTTATTAGGTTTTGTGAAGAAATACTAAGTAATATCTTAAACAATACAATAAAGTAATTCCTTTCTTCCTTTCCTATGTTCCTGGTGTGTGTGGTCCATTCCTTCAAGAAATAATTCTTTAAATACTTTTCTAAAACTATAGACACACTTTTGCTACCATTATCAATTTATTTGAATATACACAGGCTTGGCGTTTGCCTCCAGAAATTTACACAGTAGTTCAAACCACATCCATACACTTCCTAACGCACACTGTAATTAATCAATAGAAGTACATATATATATATATATATATATATATATATATATATATATATATATATATATATATATATATATATATATATATATATATATATATATGTCCTTTCTTACCCTCAGGCACATACAGTCGAGCTGTTAATAGTTATAATGGTCTGCTCTCAGATACAGAAGGCAAAGGCACTCTTCATTAACACTTTTGTGCTCGCTGTGATTTTCAAAATCGTATGACCTCGATTTGCAAGAGACAGGGTCTTATATAGGTCACATCCGGCGTCACAGAGAACATCTGCCGAAATGTGTGCTTGAGTTCCCAAAATGTATGCATAATTTGTCTCGATGTGCAAATATGAAAAATTAAGATTTTAATTATCTTCCTTATTACTGAAGCGATTTTATTCATCTAAGGCTTAAAATATGCCCTGAATTAATCTTCATCCATCCAATTAATTGACTTTATATTACAGTCTTTAGTTTTATCCTATGCGTAGCCTAAACAGCAAAATGTTTGACTTGCCTGATGTCTCAATGCATTCCACTCGAGATTTCTCCATTACTATAGCATTTCCCATGGAAATCTTTGCACAGACGTATAGATGAACATTCCTGTGTGTGATTTCTTGACCTCTGCCATGTTGTACTTCGCTCATAAGTCTGTAGTTAAATTCCACATCCAACGGGTTTTGCACATAATTGAGACTACATGCTGAATGCCTAATCGTTATTTGCAAACAACAGAATAAAGACGGCGTTTCATTGGTTCTGCTATCCAATAGTATTTATAAAGTATGGCGTTCCGTTTGGGTAAAGAATGACGGGTTGTGAATCAGACTTCATGACAGTAACCATTACAGCTGGTCCCCTTGTAAGAAGCCTGCGTCATTCACGTGCTTCTGCAGCAGCGGTTTATGTAGCTATGTGTGTTACATGATGATGTTACTAGTCCCATGCATGCCCTCACATTAGTTGCTTATTACAACATGACCGAGTGAGTCGCATTCTTTCTTGGTCTCCTCACAGACCCCCAGGGACTAAACGGGGCAGTCAATGACATGGATCACTTGGATATACGAGTATCATAACTACAGTTCTCCTTCGTTGCTCGCTCTCAAATAACCACCTCTATCTATCTTACAAAACTGGAAGTCCGTCTCAGGCTTATCTCATGTTCTTCCCTCAAATGGGATGGAGAAGGCCACGCTACCACCCTGCTACTCTAATTGAGACAACAGTTTTGGAGTTCAAGTTCTATTTATTGTTTGTCATCACGATTTGAACACATACCTGTCTGTCTGATTTTCAGTTTGTTGAACAGATAGCTACAGTACGAAGTAATAAATAGTAAAAATAATAGCCAAATAACCGTTTGTATTGAATACAAACAAATCAATATAGCACAAAACAGGACTTGTTACGCCGCAGGAGAGCATAAACAGTTAGTCAGACCTTAGTTCAAATCTGTGATGAGATAACATGTGTCTGAATAAACTCAATTCAATATCTTAGGCACAGGGGTGAACTAATATTATATTTACATTTCCTTCACTTAGTTTTGGATTTGATAAATTGTAGCATTGTATACTGCAAGTAAAGAACAATTTTTTTTTAAAAATTATGTATATAAACAATGCTTTTTTAAGTAAAATATTGAATCGCAAGGATGAAGGAGCGGAGATGTTGGTCATATATGCAGACACAAAGAAAAAAGACAGTCAGACAGGTAGGGGGGTGCAGAGATGAAAAAATAAGTAGCGAGGTATATAGTTAAAGTTTGTAAATAGATCAGTCAATACACAGGCTTACAGATATACAGACGGACATACAGACGCATAGACAGATAACCAGACAGACGGATATACACAATGATGAGCAAGTAAATGAATGGATGGAGACATACTTACAGACAGACTCGCAGACAGACTGAGGGTTGCACCAGTGGATGGATGAAGTCGTACAGACAAGAAATCGGACGGACAGAGTGACAGACAGAGTGACAGGCGTTGATAGATAAATAGACAGACAGACAATGTGATAGATAGATAGATAGATAGATAGATAGATAGATAGATAGATAGATAGATAGATAGATAGATAGATAGATAGATAGATAGATAGATAGATAGATAGATAGATAGATAGATAGATAGACAGACAGACAAATAGATAGATAGATAGATAGATAGATAGATAGATAGATAGATAGATAGATAGATAGATAGATAGATAGATAGATAGATAGATAGATAGATAGATAGATAGATAGATAGATAGATAGATAGACGGTTTGGATGGATGATTGATGGACGGACATAATCAGACAGATAGCAGACAAATAGATAAATAAGATGGTAAATAACAAAATATTGCATTAAAACATTAATGGCCAACTAGTGGCTGCAGGTCAAAGACTGCCACGGATGTACGTTTTTGGTGAGTCGACATAAGGTGGATGATTGTGGTGACCGCTGTTTTCACCCTTTTGTCCAGCGAGAAAATGATCTTGTTTCGTGGAATGGCGAAGTCCAATATCCGAATGAGTTGAGCCGTTGCTGTCAATTTAAATCAATACAAGTACAATTGTGTCCTCGCTACACATTCTATTACGCTCAGTAAAATAAAAAATCGACATCCGCTGAAATCCTCTCTCAGTATGACAGATATTAAAGAAGAATAGGAAGATTGGATATTGAACACATTGGTGCGCTGATTAAGCAAAAAAGAAAATACTGAAATCGTTTTGACGAAAGTAGTTAATGACTTTCTGGGTGAATATGAGAAATCTAGCAATGGAAGTTGTTGTTGTTTCCCCTTCAACTCTTTAGGAGCACAGGTCTTCAACAAACATATGCAATGTCTTCTAGTTCCGTGCAGTCAGCTCAATGTCTTCTAGTTCCGTGCCATCAGCTCAATGTCTTCTAGTTCCGTGCCATCAGCTCAATGTCTTCTAGTTCCGTGCCATCAGCTCAATGTCTTCTTTGTTTCGTGCCATCAGCTCAATGTCTTCTTTGTTTCGTGCCATCAGCTCAATGTCTTCTTTGTTTCGTGCCATCAGCTCAATGTCTTCTAGTTCCGTGCCATCAGCTCAATGTCTTCTAGTTCCGTGCCATCAGCTCAATGTCTTCTTTGTTTCGTGCCATCAGCTCAATGTCTTCTTTGTTTCGTGCCATCAGCTCAATGTCTTCTAGTTCCGTGCCATCAGCTCAATGTCTTCTTTGTTCCGTGCCATCAGCTCAATGTCTTCTAGTTCCGTGCCATCAGCTCAATGTCTTCTTTGTTCCGTGCCATCAGCTCAATGTCTTCTAGTTCCGTGCCATCAGCTCACTTTCTTCTAGTTCCGTGCCATCAGCTCAATGTCTTCTTTGTTCCGTGCCATCAGCTCAATGTCTTCTAGTTCCGTGCCATCAGCTCAATGTCTTCTAGTTCCGTGCCATCAGCTCAATGTCTTCTAGTTCCGTGCCATCAGCTCAATGTCTTCTAGTTCCGTCCCATTAGCTCAATGTCTTCTAGTTCCGTGCCATGAGCTCAATGTCTTCTTTGTTCCGTGCCATCAGCTCAATGTCTTCTAGTTCCGTGCCATCAGCTCAATGTCTTCTTTGTTCCGTGCCATCAGCTCAATGTCTTCTAGTTCCGTACCATCAGCTCAATGTCTTCTAGTTCCGTGCCATCAGCTCAATATCTTCTTTGTTCCGTGCCATCAGCTCAATGTCTTCTAGTTCCATGCCATCAGCTCAATTTCTTCTAGTTCCGTGCCATCAGCTCAATGTCTTCTAGTTCCGTGCCATCAGCTCAATGTCTTCTAGTTCCGTGCCATCAGCTCAATGTCTTCTAGTTCCGTGCCATCAGCTCAATGTCTTCTAGTTCCGTGCCATCAGCTCAATGTCTTCTAGTTCCGTGCCATCAGCTCAATGTCTTCTAGTTCCGTGCCATCAGCTCAATTTTTTCTAGTTCCGTGCAATCAGCTCAATTTCTTCTAGTTCCGTGCCATCAGCTCAATGTCTTCTAGTTCCGTGCCATCAGCTCAATGTCTTCTAGTTCCGTGCCATCAGCTCAATTTCTTCTAGTTCCGTGCCATCAGCTCAATGTCTTCTAGTTCCGTGCCATCAGCTCAATGTCTTCTAGTTCCGTGCCATCAGCTCAATGTTTTCTAGTTCCGTGCCATCAGCTCAATGTCTTCTAGTTCCGTGCCATCAGCTCAATGTCTTCTAGTTCCGTGCCATCAGCTCAATGTCTTCTAGTTCCGTGCCATAAGCTCAATGTTTTCTAGTTCCGTGCCATCAGCTCAATGTTTTTCCATGACTTCTTCATCCAATTCATCTCTCTGTCTCCAGTTCTCTTCTCCATGTGTTTCTCAGTCTCCCTCTAACTATCTTAATCTGGGGATTCCGAAACAATGATTAACTTGTAATGCTATCAACAGGTTTTCTCAATGAATGTCCTATCCATTGCCGGCATCCCCATCTCATCTCTTGTTCCATTGGCATTTGTTTGGTTCTTGTCATCAGCTCCAAATTTGTTACCTTGTCATCTCATTTCAATTATTCAATTTTAAGCAAGCCCTAATTTATGACAGTCTGTAGACAGCACTTAAGAAACACACACTACGAGACGTAGAATTGTATATATATATATATATATATATATATATATATATATATATATATATATATATATATATATATATATATATATATATATATATATATATATATATATATATATATATATATATATATATATATATAATCGCAGCATTTTCTCCCCTCGCTCTGCAGTGATGGTCCAGTAGTGGCCAAACTTCAGAGTATCTACTGAGAGTGTTCAAAGGTATCTACCTTTAGCTCAAGATTACTCTTGTCAGAGATTTGAATTGAAGAATGGTGCATCAATTCTAGGGAGCCTCGTAGGAATTTAAGAAATCAAGTGCTACGGCTGATAGGATCCAGGCAGTGTAAACTTTCTATCTTCCCTGATCTTCTACGAGGCGTAAGGATTTAACTCGTTTTGATGAGCCCCCAACTGATTTACTTCAGTAAAATTTTACTTCATTAGCTCTGTTATAGGTGTTTAAAATGGCTGAGACATACGGGTGCAATTCACTCAAAAATGATTTAATCAACTATAAATGTGTATATTTCCAGATAACAAATTCAATAATCAATTACAGTTAACAATGTAAAAACGGATAAAGGTTTTAATAGAAAAAATGTTAGCCTTTAAAAAATTAATCACAGGTGATGGTCTGATTTGAAGAGTTCGTTAACAGAGAGTTCAGTTGGCAGCTTTAAGTGGGTACTTAGCAGCCAGTAAGATGTCGGTTGGTTTCTGCTCTAACCAATGTTGATTCTTTGATAGTTGTAGAATGGTTCACTCGTCACTGGTCATGTCTGATGGCCGTAACACGTCCTTAGTAGTATCGTGGCAAAATTGCGAAGATTTTCTGGCGTCTGTTAAGACCCGTCTGCTGTTGGTGTCTAGCTTTGACTGAAGGCCACATACCACACACTTGTTCCACAGACTGTACCATCAATTAGTACCACCGACTGGTATCATGAGACAACATATAAACACATTTCCTCCTGAGAATTGGGTTTCCTGACACGAAAATCAGGTGTCCCCCCACCTTTCATTCCACCATTACATCTGCCTCACAACGTTTCCTTCTCTGAGCATTAATGTTACTCACAGGGAGCGGAAAACACTCATTGCATTTATATAAAATATGTTTATTTATATATATATATATATATATATATATATATATATATATATATATATATATATATATATATATATATATATGCACTGGCTGAAAAGCATTATTAACATGTGGAAATTGCTAGTGAATGTCAAAGTCATACGAGGCTGGCAACCTCAGGATATAGAATGATGGCTTCATGAACCACCACTGCAAGAGCTGGTGACTGCTTCATGTGAATATTTCATTGAGAACAAAAGCAGAGGAATGCCGAATTGTGCTATATAGGATCCTTAGTGGAACCCGCTTCTAATCTTCTTGTAAATAAAGTTATGTTCATTCTCTTTTTTTCGTTTCGTTTATTATTTACTTTCTTGCTTCGGTATTTCTGTTAGGTTTTTCGATTTTCTTGTGTTATCATTGTACTTTTTCCATCTGCTTGTATCGCTCATTTTGTATTGTTTCTTATCATCGTATGTTTTTGTAGTACCTATTACTATATGTAATTCTTGTCTTTGTCACCTGTTTGTGGCTGACGAAGGGTAAAACCCGATACGTCCCTTGTCTCATGTGAACTGTTATTTGTAAAACTGATTCAATACCGTTTTATTAGTTTATAAACTTATATTCCTTACCAGTGTTACAGCAGCTTCTTAATTTATTTACTTATACTATACTACAATCATTG
The DNA here is from genome assembly GCA_024509875.1 of Oreohelix idahoensis. Lineage (NCBI taxonomy): Eukaryota > Metazoa > Mollusca > Gastropoda > Stylommatophora > Oreohelicidae > Oreohelix > Oreohelix idahoensis. Next base: position 105,012 of record JAMPIV010000594.1, read on the forward strand.
CTGCTACCCTGTTTCCGTTTCGTGACTACTATATTTTGTGTGCTTCTCTTGTTTCATATTTTTACATTTGTTCATTATGCCTTATCAGAAACAGTTGATTTCTTCTCTTCATTCTTTTATCACCCATTCATTTTCTCTCATGCCTTCTCATATCTCGTACTGCTTGTGACTTAGCCTTTACTATATACAAGAAGACACGCTGTACATGTCACATTAATTTTCTCAAGAACTGTCTCCATGCTAGAGTTATTCCCAAAGGGTTTGTCTCTAGCTTCCATCTATCGGCGGGACTTCCTCATCTTGTTGACCAGCACTGCTTACAACAAGTTGAGAAGAAATGTTCCTTCCAACGTATGAGGTGCGTCATTGCTATACATAAACGCCAGCTGACTGAGTTTGAACTTTCGAAATCCAACCTTACACAACAGCTACGTCTACTGACTTCTTTGTGCCCGGCAGCGTTCCCTCTTATTCGCACTATTATCCATGACACGAATAGGGAGCTGTATTCTCGTTTGTGCACGCATAAAAAAGAGAAATTGCGCCGCCTCCGTCCGCAACCTCCTTCAGGGTCCTCTATTCAGTCTTCTACCCAAGCTAAAGTTATTTGCATTCCTCCAGATTTGCATCTGTCTCCTGATGAATTGTCTGTCCTGAGCAAAGGTCTTGAGTTTGTTCCTCTTCGTTCTAATTTTGACAAATATTCTCTGCTTCCAGAATGTTCACAGCTTCCATCGCCGCATGCGTCTCAAATATTACCATCGTAAGGGTAATGATTCTACCAGGGTTTCCGATACTGATGAAATCTTTCGTCGTTTCGGCAAACCTAAACTAGACTGGACTCCAGCTCCAGGAGCTTCTCGTGCTCTGGATTTATATATTGCCAATACTTTACATGACATTGACCAGCTTACTCTACGCCGTCTCCGTCGATCTAACCTCACGTCTTCTGAATGGCGGGCATTGTCACGCCTTAGAAACCGTGATGATATTGTTATCAAGCCGGCAGACAAAGGTGGTGCTGTGGTAGTTTGGCGTAAGGACCTATACATTCATGAAGGAGTTACACAGCTAGGTAACACCACCTTTTACTCACCTTGTTCTGGTGATGCTACAGTCCGGAATAATCTTACTGTTTATGAGACTATCCGTGGCCTTGTCCATGATGATCTTCTTCCTTCTGGTGCTTTATCTCTCCATATTTTTGATAGTAGTCTTGGTAAGCCTTGCTTCTACATGCTTCCTAAGGTGCATAAAATTGCTAGCCCTGGTAGGCCTATTGTTTTAGCCTGCTCTTGTCCCACTGAACGTATTTCTGAATTCTCTGATAGTATTTTCCAGCCTTTGGTCGCCAATCTGCCTTCTTATTTGAAAGACACTACTCATGCTATCACTACCTTTCATTCGATCAGATTCACGCCTGATCGTACTTACCGTCTTTTCCTCCTAGATGTTTGTTCCCTTTATACTTCTATTCCACATGCTGATGGTCTCAAGGCACTCCAATTTTTTCTCGACCAGCGTACTGATCTTACTATAAGTACAGGTCCGCTTCTTCGCCTTGCTGAGTTGGTTCTTAATCTCAACTCTTTTGAGTTTAATGGCCAATTCTTCAACCAAATCAATGGCGTTGCTATGGGTACTAAGATGGGCCCTAGTTACGCTTGCCTGTTTATGGGCCACTTTGAATATTTGGTCTTTCATAGTTACGATGGAACAATACCCTAATTTTACCGTCGTTATATTGATGATGGTATTGGCATTACAGACATGTCTGAGGTAGACCTCCGTCAATTCATTGACTATTTTGGAAATTTCAATCCTGCCATCAAATTCACTTCTGAAATTTCTACGACTTCAGTGAACTTCCTTGACATCACTGGGACTATTAGCCCTACTGGTCTTAAAACGTCTGTTTATAAGACTACTGACGCTCACGGTTTCCTTCTTTATACTTCATCGCATCCTCTTAGTTGTGAAAATTCCATTCCCTTTTCTCAACTTCTTCGCTTGCGTCGGTTATGTCACGATGACGATGATTTCCATCAGCGAGCTCAAGAGATGCTCGAGTTCTTTCGCCAACGTCTTTATCGAGAACATGTTTTATCTGATGCTCTTTATAGTATCACACGCGTCACTCGTCACTCACTACTAAACCTTCTGTCCAATCTGACAGACTCAAACTGGTTCTAACTTTCCATCCTCACTGTCTGGCGGTGAAGAGAATTCTGTTTCGACATCTGCCTATTCTCCACTCTGATCCTGATACCAGAGAGTTGTTTCGTGATACACCTTTGGTAGCATATCGTAGGGATAGGAATTTTAGGGATATTCTTGTACACAGTCGTCTGCGACATACTAGCCCTTCATACTTTGGTACTAAACCGTGCCAACGCCTTATATGTAAGAGCTGTCCGTTTGTACTCCAAACTCAGACAGTCACTTTTCCGAAAGGAAAATTTATCATTAGAGAGTCTTTTACGTGTGAATCCTTATTTATGCTATCATCTGCAAGAGGTGCGGCATTACCTATATTGGTGAAACTGGCAGGCGTTTGGCAGACAGGTTTCGTGAGCACTTGAATGGCATCTATCATGGCAAACATTTACCGGTGGCCCTTCATTTCAATAGGCCTGACCATTCAGGTAAATCCGATATCCATGTCACGGCCCTCCGTTCATGTGTCGGGGATGACAGGACTCGCTTTTCATTAGAGAATCGTCTTATTTTTCAATTGGGCGTTTTATGTCCTGAAGGTCTCAATGTTCAACATCATTTTGCATAAATTCTGGTAGCTTTCCTTTCTCTTTCATTCTTCTTTATTCTTTGTTTTTTCGATCTATCTTCTTATGTTTTGGTTCGTTTCATATCCTTTTGTATCTCTAAAAATTGTCGCTATCTTATACGTCACTTCCTTCGAGATTTCTTGGAGAGAGTACTGCGATCTTGTGTATACCTAGCATTTACTGTTCTTGCTAAGTGACTTGTTCCGAAGGTTTGTTCATTCTCTTTTTTTCGTTTCGTTTATTATTTACTTTCTTGCTTCGGTATTTCTGTTAGGTTTTTCTATTTTCTTGTGTTATCATTGTACCTTTTCCATCTGCTTGTATCGCTCATTTTGTATTGTTTCTTATCATCGTATGTTTTTGTAGTACCTATTACTATATGTAATTCTTGTCTTTGTCACCTGTTTGTGGCTGACGAAGGGTAAAACACGAAACGTCCCTTGTCTCATGTGAACTGTTATTTGTAAAACTGATTCAATACCGTTTTATTAGTTTATAAACTTATAATCTTCTTGTAATATGACTTGTTTGTTTTCCGACCGTTTCTTAAGATAATAATCTACTTAAGTGTCATAAAGTCTCGCGTAGTTCCAGGAGATTTCTTAAGAGACAAAGAAAGAATCGGAATACTACACCCTCAGGCATGTCGTACAAGGCGACTAATATTAGGTTGTGCATGAGGCTGGCAAACCTTATAATGTAACCTAACTGCCACAGAAACCACCGCCGCACGAGCATGCGACTGCTTGCAGTAGGCTTCCTGAAGTGGGACCAGCTGCCGTGGGGCTCCATGTTCCATTGGAGCGCAAAGGAAAATTATGAATATGTGTCATAATGTACTCTGATGTTACAAGTCTTGGATAACCATCTGGAAGTTTACAAAGTGTGTTTATGTGTAATAATGTACTCTGACATTGTGGCGTGAGGTTTTATTTGGCTCTTGGATCAGTATAGTACTGACAATTACAGAAATAGAATTTCTGCAGAAAATGGTGAAGTCCCAGTGTCTGAGAGAACTACTGGTATCACAAATTAGTTACGGCTGTGAATGATCTGATCTCGAAAAATTAGTAGAGAGGAGACCGACATAATATGCCACCTCCGCTGTGTAACTATCTGTGATATTAAGACAAGGAAACAGATTTTACTTAACAATGATAAAATTGACAAGTCTTCAAATACAATTTCCTTATTATTTATTTAGTATAAACACTATCTACTCTTGTGCTGAAGGGTGAATGTTGGAAAATGGAATGTAATGGATTTGTAAGTTTACAAATGATATATATATATATATATATATATATATATATATATATATATATATATATATATATATATATATATATGTATATATATATATATATATATATATATACACACACTTGTATATAACAAGTCTTCCAATTATAGGAACAAAAAATTTATATCAGCTGTGCTGTTACTCAATTATAATACATGTATCAGCTGTGCTGTTAATTACGTATAATTTATCAGCTATAATCTTTTTATTGTCTCTTGCTACGCTAAATCTTTTTTTCGTCACTGACAGTTAATTTGCTCACAATTGCCGACGGAAATGGTACTAATGTGTACTCATCTCTCAAAAGATCTGTCCTTCTTAGTTTGGTTGACACAAAACACCCGCTGTTGATCGTTTCGTTAGCCCACCCAAGACTGAGGGGGACTAAAGATGTATCTCAGGTACAATCTCTGTTCTCCTGTGAAGTTCCAGGCAGCTGGATTGACTGGACATACGACCTCAGGTTTGATGACACGAATAAAACCTGTAACAAGGACAAATAGGGGCTAATTTCTGTCCTCAAGCCCACCTATCTCTATTGTATATGATATGAGCGTGTCTCAGGTGTCTGCATGTAGGATGAATGACAACATGGCTCAGTATGATTTATCAATAGCGAGACAAGACAGGTGTCTACTTGCAAAACATTCTTTCTGACAAATAATTACATGGATACATCCAATAATATGAATTCAATACATGAATACATCCAATAATATAAATTCAATACATGAATACATCCAATAATATAAATTCAATACGTGAATACATCCCATAATATGTACACCTAGGTGTGATACAACCATTTCCTTCCCCCTATAATATACCAGGCCCTCTCTGACAAGTGCTATAATATATCCTAACAATATTGTTATGTTCTATTGATAGAAGTATATGCGACGAGGACTGTTTGGTTATATTTCAGGTTGGAGTAATCTGAATAGACTGAAGTTATGTGAGACAATAGATTGAGTTATATGAGACAATAGATTGAGTCCTAACAAGGGCTGTTTTGGTTATATTGCAGTTGGTCTGAGATAATAGATTGAAGTTATAGGAGACAATAGGTTGAGTCCTAACAAGGACTGTTTTGGTTATATTTCAGTTGGTCTGAGATAATAGATTGAAGTTATAGGAGACAATAGGTTGAAGTATGAGTCCTATTAGTCTTCGTCTTCATCAATCATATCAGGAAATACAATCATTATCCTAATTTCCCCAAGATACAATCAGTAACCTGATACGTTCATATTGAACCAAAATATATAAAATATATACAGGTGTAGGTAGTATAAATGACACACAACCAATACAAACATTATATATCTGCTGTAGGCCTATTTGCCTACAAATAGTAAATTATATTTACCCTCCAAGATTTAAACAGGCCAGGTTTTGACTCGACTTAGTGAAGCAGGCTACCAGTTCAATGCACTCAGGTAAGCAATAAATTAGGGTTGACAGCTTCTCTTCTTCAGCCGGTCTATCTGGCTTCGTGTAGGTGTTGCGTATTTTAGCATAAAATTTCGCCCGATTATATAGGCAGGTGAAAGCGTTTGGTTGGTTCCTGGCGGGGCAAGCTGATTGGTTGTCTGCAGTTTGGTCTCATGCCTCGTAAAGCCTAATTTTATTCTGTTTTTTCCGCCATATTGCGTGACAAGATGGCCGCGACCCACATCCGAAAAAACAGGGCTTAAGTTTAATTTTATTCTGTCTCAGAGACTGGTGAACGTTGCTCGTTGATTGGTTGGGCTCTCAACATAGGGATTTAACTAAGAAGTGGGTTTACACAACTCGTTTCACGACATACATCACAGGTCTTGGATGACTGTCGTGATTTGAATGAGAATGTCTGTCACTTTCTAGCTGGTAGTACCGCCTCTCTCTTTAACCTGATTTTATCTCCTCCAATTTTCTTCTTAAAAGCACCTGCGAGTGTTATTCCTGGCTATAGCCGTGACATTCTTAACTAAACTGGCTGAATTCCACCTTCTTGCGCGTATTTCGCTTCGGCACTTCACATACATTTTTTAACTCCTTTCTTGCTGGTCGCGACAATATCTACATGTCTGAGTCAGATTAAAGCGGACATAAACCAGTCGCCTTGACTTTCAAGTGACCGAACGCTTCTCTTTCTGAAAATCCTTTGAGACCGGATGCCAGCAGACGCGACTCTCCTTCTTCACTGGTCCCCCTATACGAGATCACGTTCATCTCGCGTTGCACGGGAGAAAAATCCCGGTCCCCTTACGCCTGTTTCTCCTGTCAGAATTGCCTCACCCGTGCAGATGTTCACAATAAGTGACGTGATATGTAGGAGAATCTGGCTATAAAAACTAGACTCAAAAAGTACTCGGTGCTTGTTGTCTCAGAAGATCTCTGACCTGCAGAGTGGAATTAGTGCAGTTAAGTCTAATACCGGGTGCATGTTATAAGGAATAATTCTTGACATATCGGTAAGGTATTTTTAGTTATTTTGTATACTGTGCTTTGTTCATTTCTCAGTGCTGCCTCTTCTGCCTGTCTTGCAAGATCGTCTAGGACAGAGGTTTCCAAACTTTTTTGGTCCGCGGCTCCCTTGACCTGTGCATAAATCACCGCGGCTCCTCTCTTTACTATATATTATATATAAGCAATTGTACCCAAAAAGATATTAATGACTTCTGAATGTGCATATTTTTATTAGTGATCAGCTGTTCGTAACATAGACCTGCTCTGGAGTTTTATGGTGTATTTGTCAATAACTTCTAGTACCTAATGACACGTATTGGTACATGTAATAATACCTCGGCGCAAACATGTCGTCCTACGAAGATCTATATTTATTGATGGACCTTGGCTCATAATATCGAGCCTAACACTTTTCGCAAGCCACAGCGACGCCCTTAGCCGAGGGCCGCGACGCCCCTGGGAGCCGCGACGCACAGTTTGAAAACCTCTGGTCTAGAAAATTCCTTTTGTTGGCTCGGGTTTGGCGTTTAACTTCCTTGTCCAGCTGACTGTACTGTTCGCTATATAGTTGCTTTAATCTGGGGGACTTCGCTTCTGTTTCTTTCTTTTCATTTCCTTTCTCAGTGTTATGGTGTTTAATGTTTCTGGTGTTATCCAGTCTTGCTTCTTCCTTTCCTGGAATCCCAAGCATGATTTGCTGCTTTCCTTATATATTGTTGAAATGGTGTTGAATTTCTGGTCTATATCATCAATGTCTTTTCCTGACTTTTGGCAAATTGATATCGTTTCTTTATGTCAGCCGCAAAAGCTTTTCTGGAAAGGGGGTCCTTCAATTTGCTGATGTCAAACCTTTTCTGTGTAGTTACAGTTGGTCCAGCCCTTCTTAGTTTCACTTTCAGTTTTGCTACTACTAAATGGTGATCACTTTCCACATCTGCACCTCTTCTTACCTTCACATCTTGTAATGCATGTCTCCATCTACCGTTAACTATGATGTGGTCTATCTGGTTTCTGTCCCAACCATTTGGTGATTCCCATGTTAATTTGTGAATTTCTTTATGTGGGAAAAGTGTTCCTCCAATGACCAGGTTATTAATACTACAGAAACTTATTAATTTATCCCCATTTTCGTTTGCTGTTCCGCTGCCGCATTTCCCCATTACTCTTTCATTATATGTATTGTGTGTACCAACTTTCGCATTGAGGTCTCCCATTACTACAATAAGATCATATCTAGGTGTGTCTTCCATTTCTTTCTGCACTTGTTGATAGAATTCATCCTTGACCTCTTCATCGCTGTCATTCGTTGGTGCGTAGTATTGTATTATTGTAGTGTTGGTGAATCTACCTCTCAATCTTAATCTTATCAGTCTGTTGTTGATGGGTTTCCATTCCAGTAAAGTCCTTTCTATTCCTTTCTGTAGAATAATGGCTACGCCTTCATTGTGCTGTCCATCCTCTCTTCCAGAGTAAAGTACTGTTTCTCCTGTTGCTGTTTTAACTTTTCCTGCCGCTGTCCATCTGCTCACGCTATTCTCTAGAATGTGTAACCTATAGTTTCTCATTTCTGCCATGACCTGTTTTAGTTTACCCGTCTCGTTTATTGTCCTTACATTTCAAAATCCTATTCTTGTATCATGTTTTGCGGTCAGGACGTTCGTTTTCATGTCAGTGGCTTCCTTTCGGCTTTCACCACTGATAAATAACTAAATTCCTCAGCGGAAAACGAGGTGCAAACAACATTACATTAGTAAGAGATCAGCAAGGAAATCTCATCACGACAGCAGAGGGACAGGAAACAAGATGGGCAGAGCACTTCAGAGAAACTCTGAACAAGGAAACACCAGAGACACAATTGAATGTTCCTAAATCTGAAAACGATCTAGATGTAAATACAGACATTCCACGAAAAGAAGAAATCATCACAGCAATCAAAGGGTTAAAGAACGGAAAAGCTCCTGGCCATGATAACTTAAATGCAGAGCTATTTAAGACAGAACCTGAGCTCGCAGCAGAACTATTAGAACCACTATTTGCACAAGTCTGGAAAACGGGGACAACCCCATCAGAGTGGAACAAAGGAATAATTGTCAAATTGCCCAAGAAGGGAGATCTTGCAGACTGCAATAATTGGAGAGGAATCACTCTTCTCTCAGTTCCCAGCAAAATATTAGGCAGGATAATTATACAGAGAATTTCAAAAGCAGTAGACCACAAACTGAGGAAAGAACAAGCAGGATTTAGCAAGAACAGAAGATGTGTAGATCATATAATCACTCTCCGGAACATTATAGAGCAGTGCTCAGAATGGCAAAGACAGCTGTACATTAATTTCGTTGATTTTGAAAAGGCTTTTGACAGCATACATAGGGACAGGTTATGGAAAATATTGAGGGCTTATGGAATTTCAAGCTGCATAGTGTCAATCATAAAAAGCCTCTATGCCAACTTTACGTATAGTGTTGGGCAGAGCAACCTAACCTTTGAGGTGAAGACAGGAGTACGACAGGGATGCCCCCTGTCAACCGCTCTATTTTTAACAGTCATAGACTGGGTGGTGCGCCAGACAACAGAGGGCAGTCCAAGAGGAATACGATGGACTACATTTTCTACATTGGAAGATCTGGAATATGCAGATGACATTGCACTACTAGCACATTCACATCAACACATCCAGGAAAAAAACGGATAGACTTAATAAGTATAGCCAGCAGGTGGGATTGAACATCAATTTAAAGAAGTCAGAGGTCACGACGCTCTATGTGAGCAACCCTGAGCCCTATCCGTAAGGAATCAGCAGCTGGTACAGACAGACACCTTCACATACCTAGGATTCATAGTAACACCAGACGGCGGGGCAGGCAAAGACATCAACATCAGAATGAATAAAGCAAGAACAGCTTTCTTTATCCTAAACAATATCTGGAAGTCCTCTCAATACAACACAAGAACAAACTTAAGATTGTATCAGAGCTGTGTGGTTTTTGTTCTTCTAAATGGTGCGGAATGCTGGAGAGTTACAGAGAAGGAAATGTCAAAATTGTCCTCTTTTCACACAACATGCCTAAGAAAAATTCACCGAATCTTTTGGCCGAATACCATCACCAACCAAGATCTGCTTACTCGGAGCAAGCAAGAGGACATGCACACCATCATAGCTGGCAGACGCTGGAGCTGGGTTGGCCATGTCCTCAGAAGAGACCCCGATGTCATCACAAGAACAGCTATGCTTTGGACCCCTGAAGGAAAACGAAAGACAGGCCGACCAAAAACAACCTGGCGGAGGACTGTGGAGGCTGAGATGCAAAGAATGAACCAGAGTTAGGGCACTGTATGAAGGATGGCCACCGATCGAGCAAAGTGGAATCAATTTGTTGTTGCCCTACAAGACGCCACTAGGCGTGATGGCCACTGACTGCTTTGACGGTCGGCGGCTAAGAATCAAAGAAGAAGAATATCGGTAGGCACACTTAGTTATAGAATACCCGCCCATGTTTTAAACTTATAAATAAACCCTAGTTACTTTTCTGAAGTTAATTTTCCTAGGATGGGGTAGTTAATACTATTAACTCTCACCAGCCGAAATCACTGAGGTGTTAATCTACATGTTTTTCAAGGACAGAATGTGGGTGTGATTATATTAATTAATTTAAGTGGCTGCCAATTTGTTAACTACGTGTACTTTTTCTAAATGATGTATGTATTGATTTTAGTGATTATCGTATCAGCCCAATAGTGTGTTATTAAGTGTCGGAAAGCACGGACGGGATTCCAAAACAATACGTATATATATATATTTACCTTCTTGACCCTGTTTGTGGGTCACGACAAGGAAGCCCCTCCCCTCAATTGTGGCATAGCTCGCTAGTCCTCGCAGTGTTTACACTTTTCACGCACACTAGCTAACGAATTTAATCGATGAAGGGCGGAGTCAATTACCAGTGTGCGCCAGATCTACGTCTGCAGCACTGGGGGATGGGAATAGAGAGTATTTCGTTGTGGTGATCTGTGATACTGCGTGTGAAGAAAAAAAACTATGTTATGATGTTTTGACTGAATGGTGAGATATATATTTATATTCCACAGAGAAGATTCCAGAGAGTCCTTGCAATGAAATAGACCCCGTTTATCGCCTATCATAATCATGTTCTACGTTTCCACAACATACGTTTTCTCCTCACATCTCACGTTACTTGTAGTCAGGATCGCCTGTCTTCGTGATTTGTCAAGTTGTTGAGATACTCATCTCCTAAAGTCCTAGCTTAAGATAAAGCCCACGTTTTACAGGGTTATTTGATCCTAATGCGCCCAACAATATAAACTTTGTGGTGGCACCAATACATTAGGAAACAGCATATTATCGTATCCCCGCAAATCAAGTTCCTGTGGATTACACATATATATTCAGATAAATCTACGGCAGTGAAGGAAGATAATTTCATATCCGTGGAGTTGCCTGGCTCATATTAACACTTGTATTAGTTAGACTGACTCAAGGAGGATCGCTGTGTTTCTCAACTGAACTGGAAATATCAGTGTAACAGGCGTGTTCATCATTCTGTAGAGGACGGGATACTTTAATCTGGCCATTTTTGTCTTGAGATTTTTTATGCTGCTGACTACTAACTTTTCTGACTCAGAATGGTCTTACTTCAGATATACTCTTAACAACCTCACGACAATGACCATCTGGAAGTTTGCAACGTGTGATTGCTCCATAACACAGGACATACGTAACATGTCTATAAAACATAAACGCATGCATTCACACACAAATGTCAGACTTACCACAAAAATAACAAGCCCATTGCCGAGAGCACCAAACGTGATAAGAACTGAAAAGCAGACGACCAGCGCAGTCTCAGTGACACTGTCGAACTGGCGCTCGGAAACCTCTTTCTGAAGGAGCTGTCTTAGCAAATCTCTCAACGAGGTATCGTTGATGCTTATGTTTCTGGCAGCGTCATCCAATAAGATGAAGTTCTCGGTGGTCGTATGCGACATTTCCAGTGAGATGTCAGAATCAACTGCTATTGTCCTTGAATGGTGCTCAGTAAATAAAATACGAAATTCTCAGTGCGTTAGAGCGAGCCATTACTGATGAGACATATTCTCTGAGGTCGTTTTTTATTCAGTTATTCATCATTTGACACTCACATCACGCTCATACTGCGTGGACGGTGAAATTCCTGCTCGGCTGAGTTAAATTTATTTATTACAATCACAATGCTATTATTGTATACAAAAGGGCGTAGATCCGTGAATATGTCTATTTTATATCTTCAGCATTAGCAAAGAACAAATCGATCTTTTCAACAATACTGCATGTTTTTAATTATATAGATGCTATAGGGTAATAGTCAATTTATTTGAGTGGTTCTTAATTCAGTCGTGGTTGTCGACAGTCGTGCCAAGTCTAAACTTAGGAAGGCATTTCAATGGTGATTCATTATTGCATGTTATTGGTTCGCCCTAAAGCCAAGTTTGCGGGCTATGCACTTAACAGTCTGTCCACATGACACTCGATAGAAACTGCATTTCTGTGGAGAGAAAAAAAAGATAATGAAGAATCAAATAAAACAAGACAATCATCATGCCGTTTACACGCTTTATCTACTTTCTCTCTACCTATTCATTCGCGTAGTCATTATTTGCCTTTGCGCTCCTTAAGGAGCAGGGAGCTACCACTGAAGACTAGACCAAGCTCTTTGCAGTGTGGTTTCTGTGGCGATTTGTCTGTATGATGAGGCTGCCAGTCCCATGGCTGCCTCGGAGACGTGAACAGTGGAATAAGCTAATGTTCACAGACAGGTCCAGTTGTGTTCTCCGGTTCACCGAGGGACACATGAAGCTCTTCAAACGACATAGGCAGCGCTTTAGACACTATCCAGCTCTTGAACTTAATTAATTGCTGTGATGAAGGATATAAAATGGTTAGGGGTACTATTAGCGTACGGTACAAAGATATCTCTCTTCAAAGTATTTGCAACTTGACTTGTAACCAGAGTTGTCGTCAAGTCTTTCATAACGAGTCTCAAGTCTCTTAGTACAAGTCTCAAGTCGAGTCGATAGACCCTAACACTGGGGGTTGTTGTTTTTTTTGGTCGAGTCCCAAGTCGAGTCCCGAGTCGAGCAACGATTTTTGATCTAACACTGTTTATAACCACAATTGCATTTTATCGAACAATCGCATCGATCACAGCAAATAATAATGAAAATTAATTTTATATATATACTACTGGTTAAGGGCCACCATTCAGTTTAGACAAGGTTTATATAATTGATTGGCAAACTGTAAAGACAAGTGAAAATGTCATTAAAACTGAGCTCACAGAAATGTGTATACACTTCTGTGTGCACTAGGTTAATTTTTTTTTAAATGTCCAAAAACTGGGTCACTTTAACCCGCACGTGAAAATTGCCATTGTTGCTGCAAATACTCGTGGTTTTTGCAACACGCCGCACTAGTTAAAAAGGTGAAAAAGTGAGTTGAAGTTGAATGCACGTGGAAAATGATCATCGGTAAAGAGTATTCACCGTTGGTTTACAATAAATCAGTATGACAAGTGGTCGAAATGATCACAGCATTAGCCATGCCACCAAGGAGAAGTCTCAGCACTGTAGACCGTGGTCGAGCCATGGCATGGATTCAGGATGGTCAATCTGTTCGTCATGTTGCAAGACGTTTAGCAGTGTCCCACTCTACCATTCAGAGACTTCTTGAGAGATTTCAAGCTACCGGACATTTGGAAAATCGACCCTGCTCATGACGTTCTCGGCCTACAGGACAACTTACAGACATTTCTTTTCTTACTAGCCATAGACTGGGTTATGAAAACATCGACATCACACAACAGAATTGGAATCCAGTGGAATCTGACTGAACAGCTTGATGGTCTGGATGTTGCAGATGATTTGGCTCTTCTGTCCCATGACCATAATCAGATGCAAGAGAAAATAAAAATTCTCGATGAGAGGTCACAACAACTGGGCCTGAAAATACACAGGGAAAAGACAAAGATTATGAGAAAAAATGCAAGAAATAATAACAAAATTGAACTTGAAGAAACACAACTAAAGGATTTAGAATCGTACACATATCTTGGTAGTAATATAGACAAAGTTGGAGGGACAGACAATGATATCAAAATAAAAATACAAAAAGCAAGAGGCGCTTTCATTGCATAGGGAAACATATGGAGGTCAAGAGAAATCATGTCCAACACAAAAATAAGAATCTTCAACTCAAATGTGAAGTCAGTCCTACTGTATGGCTCTGAGACATGGAGAGCAACAAAAACAGCAACTAAAAAGCTACAGACTTTTATAAACGGGTGCTTGCGTAGAATAGAAGGACTGAAATGGTATGACAAAATCATAAATGTGGAATTGATGAAAAGAACCAGACAAGTGCCAGTGGAACAAGAGCTGAGAAGACGCTGGCGATAGATAGGACACACATTGAGGAAACCTGTTGATAGCATTGCAAGGCAGTCCTTGTTCTAGAATCCACAGGGAAAGAGGGGCAGAGGTAGACTAAAAAACACCTCGAGAAGAGAGCTGGATACAGAAGTGAAAATGACGAGGAAGACATGGAAAGAAATTGAGCGGATGGCATGGGACAGGAAGACTTGGCATGTGTTTGTTGAAGGCCTATGCTCCTCGGGGAGCTAAAGGGTATCAATTGATTGATTGACTCGAAACAGAGCTTTATCATAATAATAAGAATTCCACTGAGTAAATCAGTGTGGGTGCTTGACGAGCTAAAATTAATAATTGCTTAATCCTTCATAAAAGTTGTCGGCAGATTATAGAATTAACGTGCTCAGCCAATGCAGTACTGTTTTCGCTTTTCTGAATAGCTTTTGAACACATCCTCGGGATAGAAGCGTCATTACACTTCTATCTACAACTCTGCCAAGAGTAATCTTGTGCGAAGGTAGACACCTTTGACGACCTACTTTAGATACTCTTGAGTTTTGGCCACTGTTGGACCACTACTGCAAAGCAGGGGAGGCAATACCGCCACAGTGTTTTTATTATCTATTTACAGACGACCTCACAAAAGTGAGAAAGGAAAGTTTGACTAGGCATAGCCACACGTCCAGATAACGGAATGAGCAAAATGTTTTCTTTAAACCACAGTACCCGGTGAAAGACGATAGGGCAAATAGAAAAAGAAATGAAATCACAACATGAAGGAGTTGACAAATCTACCGGTCGCAAAGCTAAAACAATCGATACACAACAGAGTGGCGACTGCTAAATCAAGAGAGTTTATTTTAAAAGACTGTGGTGCCCTACTGACCTAGTATTGTGGGACTAATTATGATGAAAATAATTTAATAAATGTAACATTTATTGCATTTTGATATAATTGTGCGCTCTTTAACCGAAACAAATAAATTTTAAAAAGATTCGTTCAATTTATGGCCATGTATGTGTTTCGTGGCAACGGTGGTTTGCACTGAAGAGACGATAATCTCATTTCTGAAAATTGTCTCTGTCTTGGCAAGCATATCTGGAAGTGTTCTCAGTCTTGGCAAGCGGAGCTTAGAAATTCAGGTCACGATTTTCCCACCATTAGTTCCAGGCGACTGCTGGGAATGTTTCTAGATTTTGGACCAAACATCGCCCAAAGGCTTAGTGACAAATCTGCTATTGTGGCTTTCTTGAATGTAATTTTCTAGCTACATCTAGCTTTCTCTCATGTTCAAACCAGTTGGAGTCTACTATAGACTTTGTCCATCCTGATTTTTTATCATCATCATCATCATTTTTCTGTTTGCTTCCAACGAAGCATGGAGCCACCACAGCAGTTGACCCCCTTGCAGGAAGATGGCACCAATGAATTCATGTGTTGTTGCAGCAATGGTTTCTGTAGTAATTTGTTTTATATAATGAGTTTGCCAACCACGTGCAGCTTATATTAGTCGCTTTATACGGAATTCTTGAGGGAGCAGTAACCTTATTCTCGTTCTGTATCCTCGGAGACCCCCCCCCCCCCCCGGAACTAAACACTCATCAATTAATCCTTATTCTCCTACTATCATCACTGTGAACGTCCGATTGGCAGAGTGGTTAGAGCGCTGGTCTCTCGCGGCAAAGATGCCTGGTTCGAATCACGGTACCGAGACGCTCCAGTCTACCTAGCTGTAAATCGGTGCCTGACTTTGAGTTAGGGATGGAAAAGGCAGCCAGGAAGGGAACTGGTCATTCCACTTCTCAATGGAAGTTCACCTTATATGGTGAAGTCTCTAACACTTCACTCCCCTACGACAGCATCTGCTATGGGACTACCTTAACCTTTATTCTTTTAATCATCCCTGTAATACACAAGCCCTCACAGAGCTCAGATGAGACCCGGGCCATTTCACATTGTGAGGCCCACTCACTGTTTTCGAAGAGGGGTAAAAAGTGCGTCCATCATGCATCCTTGGACAAAGTGGGGCCACTGTGAAGTGAGCACTTGCGCAGATGGCACAGCCTCCCCCCCCCCCCCCCCCGTAGATCCAGGTTATACAGTGTCATGCTAAATGGCGTTAGCAGTCATGCGTATCTGCAACCTCCGGTCTCTATCATGAAATATGACAGCTCATTTTAAATTGTTTGGGGATATTGAGCTGACATGTGACCCGCCGACCGTCAAAGCAGTCAGTGGCCATCACGCCTAGTGGCGTCTTGTAGGGCAACAACAAATTGATTCCACTTTGCTTGGTCGGTGGCCATCCTTCGTATAGTGCCCCAACTCTAGTTCATTCTTTGCATCTCAGCCTCCACAGTCCTCCGCCAAGTTGTTTTTGGTCGGCATCTCTTTCGTTTTCCTTCACGGGTCCATAGCATAGCTCTTCTTGTGATGGCATCGGGGTCTCTTCTGAGGACATGGCCAACCCATCTCCAGCGTCTGCCAGCTATGATGGTGTGCATGTCCTCTTGCTTGCTCCGAGTAAGCAGATCTTGGTTGGTGATGGTATTCGGCTGTAGTGAAATTGACAGAGATACAACGGTAAAATCCCTCCAAAGAGAACATTTAAGGATAAAAACATAATGCGTAGGCTGCTGATGTACATGATCGCCTAGACCGCGGGTCATCATCCTCCATAATAATTGACTTGCTAGACAGGAGGGGAACGGCGGATCAAAAAGAAAAAAAATATGACTGGAAAGGCTAAGGAGACGCAATTGGGGGGGAAACGGAGAAAAGTCACGTTTCCCAAGTTGACATAAAAAGTAAGCAACTCCACAGAAGGGACCCTAGATATGTTACGCCACAGTCATTTATTGGACGCTTTTGCGATACCAAGCTTTTGATTTGAATGGAGCGGTAAAACGCAGATGTTAGGAATATTACAAAAATTAAAAAGTATATTTTTTCTTAATATTAATGTTAGGAATATAAAAATTAGCTGGCCGGATGGCCTATTCTGAGCAGTGAACTAAGATGGTCTTAATTTTACAAACGGATAGATAATATTGAAGATAATGACAAAAGACAGTGTAGTTCACATCATCGACAGACTGTGTTGAATAAAAAAGTGTCGCAATTTGCACACAAAAACACGACCTTGGACGCAGGTGTTCAAATTTACTTAGTATGGAGGAGAGGGTTTTTGAGCGGTAGCTGTGTCTAAATATAACTTTTAACGACAAAATTTTGGAGGGGAGAGAAAGGTTGGTTCAAAAACCAAGCACATTTTTTTAGAAACACAAGTAGAGACGGACAGACTAACAGATAAACATCCATACTTGACTGAAGCATGACTGAAATGACTTTAGTGTAGAAATTTTGAAATTCAAATAACCTAGGCAGTGATTGGCCACAGACAATCATATCATTAGCGCTCAGACGCGAAAGTGGGGCCATTCTTCAATAGTTGTTCAGTGATAGACACAGATTTTAAAGTGTGGTGATTCCATATGAAAGCAAGTGAAATAAATTTAGGGACGCCATACTATAGCCAGCAGCTCAGCTGAGTTTTGCTAGAAATTCTGTGTTATTTATTCATAATCTGAGCTGCGAGTTTCTGTCGTCAACAAAGCAGGGTCTATTCAGTTGGTGACTTTACTCGAGTGTATCTGTGCAGTATTTGTGACAGAGACCACCATTATTGCCCGCCAGCACGGAGAGGTGGGACCACCTGATTTCAGCACCAGAGCGACAACTACCAGATGAGTGAGCCTCTGGTCTGCTGGACTTTCACCAACGCCCTTTAGTTACTAAGAACCCCATAAAGATTCCCACCATTTTCTGGACACTGTGTAGTCAATATAGACAGGTGTGATGAGGCCACCCCAACAGCACAAACAGTACTATCCTCCCAAGTAGATGAATACTAGAACATTTTTGTACACTATTGCATTTATGATATAATATTCTATGCATTTCTTTTCATAATCTCTAAATCCTTTTAAGTTCTGGTCAACCTAAAAAATTGCCACAGAACAAAATAAATGTAATATAATTCTATCAAAAAAATTTTACACACGTGAGTTAGTTCAGTGTATTTTAACATTTATTAATATTATTAATCTTGTTAATATCTGTGGGTATATTTATAATCCATTACACCACACTACATATCATAACCCTAGACACTTTACGTAGCCACATTCATTAAAAAAAATTAAGTGTGAGGTCGTAGTGGTAGCAAGAAAGGCCTTCTGACAATTCACCCTACTCTGCTCCCTTCACACTGGCCTCATACAATTTAACATTTAGGTCAAACACCACTACATTGGCCAAAAGATTCGGTGAATTTTTTTTAGGCATGTTGTGTGAAAAGAGGACAACCTCGACGTCTCCCCCCTCTGCAGCTCTCCAGCCCTCCGCACCACAGAGAAGCACAGAAAGCACACAGCTCTGACACAACCTTAATCTTGTGCCCGTGCTGCACTGAGAGAATCCCCAGATGCTGTCTAAGCCAAATGCCGATGTCCCTGCCTGCCCCGCCGCCCGGTGTCACCATGCATCCCAGGCATGCGAAGGCGTCTGTCTGCACCAGCCGCCAATTCCCTACCGACATGGGTCCAGGGCTGCTCACGCTGAGTGCCATGACCTCTGACTTCTTTAAACTGATGTTCAAGCTCACCTGCTGGCTATACCCACTAAGTCCATCCGCCTTTTCCCGGATATGTTGATGTGAACGTGTCAGCAGTGCAATGTCATCTGCACACTCCAGATCTTCCAATGTAGAAAATTCAGTCCATCCCATTCCTCTTGGACTGCCCTCTGCCGTCCGGTGCACCACCCAGTCCATGACTGCTAAAAATATAAAAATAGAGTGGTTGATAAGGGGCATCCCTGTCGCACTCCTGTCTCCACCTCAAAGGTTAGGTTGCTTTGCCCAACACTACACGTAAAGTTGGCATAGAGGCTTTTTATGATTGACACTATGCAGCTTGGAATTCCATAAGCCCTCAGTATTTTCCATAAACTGTCCCTATGTATTCTGTCAAAAGCTGAGTATAAGACTCCTGATTTGTTCCCTACAGGCATGGGCGGAGCTTGCTGGACATTTTGATGTGGCTATCATGTGGTACTTGGGTGGATATGTAGGTTTAAACTGAAACAGTGAGAGTCGTGTTGAGAAGGAGCCAGATCGTCTTCTTGTGCGGTATGTGTCCTCGGCATGATACACCAGTGAGGTAGAGGGTTTGGTATCGCATATGTTGCGTCTGTGCTAAGAGAACTAACGACATAGAGGTATGCTTACATATGAGTACAGTTTTATAATACTTAGGAATTAATTATATTAGACGTTTCAAGTTTAGGAGTTAATGTTTTTTTTTTACAGTTTGTCTATAGTTCGAAAGAAGCTGATTGGTTATTTGTGTGTTTTCATGTGTAATTCCACGTATATATCATCGCTACTTTCAACTGTGAGAAATGAGTTGACGTACTAAGTGATTTTATTATAGGAATTCTAGTGTCGCATTGCGCTTTATACAAGTGTGTACTTATTACCATTATTATTATTTGTGTAGTGTTAAGTAATAGTTATATTGCATTCTTATGAGCCGTAAGTGAGGTTAATTTTCCATCAGTGATTATTGTGAGAGGAAGATTAGCGTACCCTCTGGCTCCGCGAGTAGCGTATGCCTATTACATTTAGTATAGAGCTGTAAGAATAGAGTATATATATATATATATATATATATATATATATATATAAATATATATATATATATATATATATATATATATATATATATATTTATATATATATTTAGATATCTGCTTGTTCTTCAGAGCAACTAGGCCTCTATGATACTGATCAAATGTGGTCATTTAGACCAGTGAGTTGTGTGTAATATTTCATCATAGATAGAAGTGTTTCATTTAAGTTTTCTCTCGCGTGACGATGTAGTTAGTTAGTATTTAGTAGGAACATCAAAGTATTATTGTTGACTGAGATCTGTTTATCGTTGATTACATATATATACAAACAACACACACACACACACACACACACACACACGGACATATAAGCGCAAATATTTGCATATTTTCACACATGTGTACGCATTATTAAGTAGATGATGTCTGTCCATTAGTACGATGCTAGTTTATTTTGTTTCATTTGATTTCGGAGAGTCCAGCAGTCGGTGATGGGTTATATGGTGTTACATAGAGAATAACTAAATAGCTAGGTTATACGGTGTTGCATAGGAATTACCTACAAAGTAAACTTGTGGACAACATTGTTTTATGTGTGATTCATATGATACCTGATAGGGTTTCATTAATAAAAGTAGGACCCTGTCATCAAGAGAGTTTTTCTGTGACTGTGGAACGCGTGTGAAAGTAGGCCAGAGAGAGTGACGACAACATTACACACGAATTCTTATTCTTCTTCACACATCGTCATCGCACTGTCACATTTGTAATAAAATGTATTTTTTGAATGCCCAAATTGTAATTGTGTTTATGTACATTTTTATAAGAAGGAGACTGTGACAAAACGGGGCTGCCCCTATCGATCTTTGTTTCTCTCCGGCAGTATCGGAACATTTGTGGTACTGATTTTTATTATGTGCTGTCAATTATCGCACTTTTCTTTCTTTCTTTCTTCGTTACTTTTTCTGCTAAGTAGCAGATATTTGAGTATTGTCGAATCGCTTGACACTCCCTTTAGGTGATAATAATCATATTTTCTTGACGCTACCCAGATTTGCTGAGATAATTACCCGCAGACGCGAGGGAGCGGCACAGCTTGGCTAAGATTAGCACAAGATCTGGTGTACCGGCGGAAACTTATGACATAAGCGTTTCCTGTTCTACTTGTTATGACAATAGTACTTTCTGATAAAGTAATAATGGTTACATTTGGAAATTGCTGTTGTATGAGTTTACCGATCTGTCTGTAAGTTTGTGCACCGGGGCATCGGACATCTTATTACCATATATGGGAGAGTTGACCTCTGCCTTACTTTCAAAATTATCCGATGTCGGAATATTTTGAAATTACCACATAACCCGCCTGTTTGAATATGATTGGAGTTTTCTGATAGCTCATAACAAACGAAGGCGTGGGAAGACTGGGAATATAATCTGATCCTTTTCTCAAGCTATTTCACTTGAAAACTGCTCGCCAAGACACCAGACTGCTACATTGAAGAATTATAATTCAGAATTCCTTCTTAAAATACCGGACATATTTTATTGGAGTATTTATCAGGACTTACAATATAGCCCAGGAAATCTCTACCATTTTAAATAAGAAAACCGGGACTGAGGAAACTGAAGGATCACAGTCAGAGAGGGGACTTATTCAATTAACGACACCCCAGACTCGTGTAAGAGGCCGATTCAAGTCTCTTTTATTCATCTGAGCAAAACGTCTGTGAGTCAGGATTGGCGTAAGTTGTGATTTACATTTCATATTTTATTACTAACATGTGAACTAACAGATATATATGTATATATTACCATGTGAAGTTTAATATGTGAAACTCGCTATTGGATGTCAAAGTCATTTAGGCTGGCAACCTCAGCGTATAGAATGATGATTCATGAACCACCACTGCACGGGTTGGTGATTGCTTTATTGCTAGTTTCGTAAAGAGAACTAAACGCATAAAGTAGTCCCCGGTTTCATACGGAGCAGGGAGGCAAAGATGAAAGAAATGATGTACATTCTAAGTAAAATACTTACATTTTCAAAGCATTGTAAATGTCCATATAAACATATTCACGTTAAAATTAATGTAAGTTTTCAAGCTTTAAACCAGTGTAAATGTCTATGTGAAAAGATTCATTTTACAGTTAATGGAAGTTTCAAACTTTTCAATCTGTGTAAACATAAATGAAAACATATTCAATTTATATTATGAACACTTTTCAATCAGTGGAGATGTATATGTAAACAGACTCTATCTGTATTATTAACCTTTTAATTTAAATATAATGAAAGGTATTCTATTTTAATGTAAAGAAAGTTTTATCCCGAGGGATTAAATTTAATTCTCATCGAGGGTAAAGTCTAAGTAATTGGGATGGTGGTATTGGAAGATAGGAACCCATAACTACGGGGTGGAAAACGCCATACTCAGAAGAGCGTTTCGTTCTATTCTTTTACCATAGTTATTGGTGGTACCAGCAGAAAGTACTATCTCTGGAACAAGAAGGAAACCGTGGCCTAAGCTTTAAGACGAAGGACCCGCGTGGTAGACTCTCCTTGACATTTCTGGGAAACGAGCTACCCCCGACAACCTTGATCAGAAACGAGCGTGAGCAGAGTGAAAAGAACCAACCCATAAGAAGGAGCAGAACCGTCATTGGCAGCTAAGTTCAAATCTATGCTGCCACTTGAACTTCCTGTAAAACCTAAAGTGATTATTAAATTTTGTTATTTGTAATGTTACAAATTTAACTTCGATTTAATCATTTTAAAGTTATTGCATGTTTGTCTCAGTCAAATTACTACACGCACTCTAAACAGACCAATACTAAAATATGTAATAGAATTACACTGAGTAAATCGGTGGTGGGGGCTTGAACGATCTGAAAGTAATAAGTGCTAAAATCCTTCACAAAAGCGTCGGCAGAATTACAGAGTTAACATACTCAGCCAAAGCAGTATTGTTCTCGCTTATTCTAAATATCTTGTGAAGACTCCCTGGAGATAGAAGCGTTTTGTTTCTTCTATTTACATATCTGCCAAGAGTAATCTTGTGCGAAGGTAGATACCTTTAAAGCCAATATTAGATACTCTTGAATTTTGGCCACTGTTGGGCCACTACTGCAAAGCAGCGGAGGCAATACCGTCACAGAGTCCATGGCACAAGACAGGCTAAAAACTGCTCTAGCAGTTTTCTGACGTCTGGACTTATTTGCTTATTTCCCCTGAGTGTTTTTCGTTTTTCTCAGCGTTCTCGGCTTTCGTTTTTCATATTTCACGGCTATTTGCATAGCGTGTACGTTCTTTATGTCTAGCATTGGCACTCCAAAAAAAAAAAAAGACAGAAATGACACGAGAGGCATAACAAAAATGTAAAGTAAATGCCCTCATATATTTCTGAGTTTGAAACCTTCAGGAGAAATAAGACACGAAAGAAGTTTTTAAAAAAATAACAACCAGGGAGATAACACAATGAAGGGAAGCAACCAAAATGGAGATTGACGTTACGGGGCAGGAAGTATTCCAAATACGGAAAAAATGTCAACTTAATTATTCTAAAGTAGTCTAGACATAGAAGGGGAAAAAAAATGAAAGAAATAAATTGTCTGCTGTCTTGTCTCTTACCTAATTTAAATATGTGAGAGCAGGTTAGCCTAGAAGTTGGCTGACGTCAGCAATGCCAGTTAGAAACGAAAACTCATGACCAAACGTATTTTGAGAAAAACGCAAATGAAATCTGCCACATTCGTGCAGGATCACACTTTCATGTCTTGTTTGTTAGTTAGGTTGTCATTGCTCCAATCTCACATGCGACATATCCTGACACAAAACTTCATCATTGTCTAGCATTATTATGTCCCTGTTTGCTCCTTGTGCAGCATGGAGCCAACCCTGCAGCTAGCCACTTGAAAACAACATACACTATCGCATTTATGTGCTCTGGTAGCGATGGTTTCTGTAGCAATCTGTATTACATGGTCAGGTTGCCAGCCGCTTACGACATGCCTGAGGGACCAATAGGCCTATTCTTTCGTTGTCTCCTCGTTGAGCCGCCAGAAAATATACGGGCCAGTCTTTGGCCGCAATCATTTATTGTCTTCTCATTTTATTGTCGTGTAATTAACTGTCCATCGAAAACGTTATTCTACTTACACGACTTACTTTCGTTGACATAAAAGTTAAACTTATCAATCACAATAGATTATCAATTATAACGTGGGCCAGTAAACGTAAGTAAACATATTTTCTTCATTTTAATAAATTCAACCTGATTTATTTTAAGCGACATTGTCTTTGCCGACAGTCTACTCTGTAATTCTGTTACCATATTTGTGTGCACAATTTCATGGCTAGACATAAGTGGTGGGAAAAACAAGGTTACAGCCCTATATTTCTTAGGGAAAGAAAAGGGTGGATGTAATTGGAAATGAAAATATGATTCATACTTTTCTGAGTTTTCAATTTCCATATACCCGTCATTTTTTTTTTTTTTTTTTTGACAATGAGATGTTATTCTTGCTTCTCTCTCTCTCTCTCTCTTTTTCTCTCTCTCTCCCGCTCTCTCTCTCTTTCTCTCTCTCTCTCTCTCTCTCCCTCTCGCCCTCTCTCTCTCTCTCTCTCTCTCTCTCTCTCTCTCTCTCTCTCTCTCTCTCTCTCTCTCTCTCTCTCTCTCTCTCTCTCTATCTATCTATCTCTCTCTAGATATATATAAATATAAATATATATATATATATATATATATATATATATATATATATATATATATATATATATATATATATATATATATATATATATATATATATATATTCTCCCGATGAGCATACATATGCGCAATGCACCATCCCTTGAGGGATCCTATTCCAAAGCACAGACTTTTGCAGCAGTGTTTTCTATAACAATTTGTTTTACATGATGAGGTTACCAGCAATATAAATATATCCTACTGCAGCGGTTGGCAACTATGTTTGACCAATACTCCGTGTCAAAATCTTGGTGCTTCGCCGTTAACCCTACTAATGAAAAACAAGGTTTAATATACAAAATGATGTTTAAAACTAAATATTCCAATCCTAGCTAGTTTACTGGCTAAAATGAGACTTGCTGCTATGCATCTTTACCCCGAGAAAACTCGAAATCCTCCCGCTTAATTTACCCCTAGTTGCCTACCACTACAGGTTTATAAAAAACATTTCAGCACAAAACATGATTGGTACAGTATAATTTCCCCACAAATGTTTTTCACCCCACCCCCACCAAAACGTATCTACGGCCTTGAGTATGACACAGGCTACCCAAGCCAGAACAAACAGAACTACACAACAATAACGTGAAACATGTCAATCAAAACGAAGAACAGGAGTATACTCTACAGGGAAACAATTTTAACTAGGGACGAATGGTCTAAAAAAACAATTTAGATACTGAAATGAGGACAAAGAAGACGTGACCCTAAAAAAGAACGAGCAGATTGTCCAGATATGACGGTTTGCATAAACATGTCTGAGAACCTCTTCTTCGTGGGGAAATGAGAGGCGACAATGAAGAACTACCTTCGTTGTCTATTGTCTGAAATATCCGTGTCCATACTGTCAATAATGTGCTCACGCGATGTCCTAGACTTGCTATTGTTCGACACAGATTCTTTAACAATCATTCCTACCTCAGATTAATTTCAATACTAGAAATACAAAATTAGATGCAAAGAAGGAACGTGGTTCTGAAAGTTTATTTTACCATTTTTAAATACCGCATTGCCTAGGACAGAAACGTCAATGTGTCTCAAAATTAATTTTACATTAGGAGCAACATCGAATGTGAATTAGATCTAGACCAGCCATTGTCAAACTGCAGTTTACTGCCCACGACCCGACCATGTGTGCAAACCTGATTCACAGATAACGTGATTCATTTTATAATCTTTTATCACTTATCTATTTGTCATCTTCTTGGGGTAATTGCTGGGGTAGCTGGGTATAGATTTCTCTCGTCCTGCTAAAGTGATTCATCATCATCAACCTTTTCTGGAGCAAGGAGCCCTCACTGCAGCTGGCCCCTTGGCAGGAAGCCTCCTTAAGGCATTGACATGCCCTTGCAGACGTGGTTTCTGCAGCGATTTATTCAACATGATAAGGTTGCCATCCTCTTGCACAATCTCATATAAGTCGCCTTAGGCTGAAATGAACAAAAGTGGGTCGTCTGTTTGATACGGTCTGGAACAAGAATTAAGAGATGCAGTAAAAAGGGATAAGGGTTAGATTTAGGAATCATAAACTTAACCCTAACCCTAATCATAACCTTAACGTCGTTTGTGACTTATTTTTATGTAATGACATCAAAGAAGCCCCTGTTCCAGTGCATTTCCTTTTTTTTTTTTTTTTTTTTTTGCACGATAATGTGCTAATAATAAGGCACAGACATACAATTTGATATCGGAAATCAAAATTATTTTCTTCAATAGACTACACTATATATCCTAAGTATAACCCATCATGGGTTGGACGGGATGTTTTTTCTTTAAACACAAAAGAACCTTTTCCATTGCTTCTCAATATTTTGTTAGGGCCGTATCTAACAAACGGTCCACTATTCTTCACTTCAATCGGTTAAATTAAGCTGGAAGCAACTTCCTTGGGGCCCAGTCGCCAAAAGATATTTGGGCTCCTTCAATATAATCAGTACGTAACTGTTGCAGTTTAAAGAGAACACCCGGTCAATATAGTTAGGAAGCATGACCCGGGAATTTCAAAATAATAAAGAATTATGAGGAGAAATGATATTTAATAAGAACACTTTACCTTCTTTATTGCTGTTTTTTCATCCTTTCATAACAATTCATGTAATTAGGATCCTTTTTGAAAGCCACCTAAAATGTCACTCTTCATTGTCAGTAAACTCCAAAACAGCTTCAAAAAAACTGTACAGCGTCAGCATTTTTGTCTGGTTTACCTCACAAGTTGGTATCTCTGGGGTTGGCGTTGAGTTATCAACATTAGAAAATAAACGAAGTCACCAACAGCTATTTGTTTCCCAAGATGACGCAGAATAAATCGGAAGCGTACATGCGTAAGCAATAGTCACGTTAAAATTTCGGAACAGAACGCGAAGAAAACAATTAGACAATGTTTATTAGAGAGGTCTGAACATCCGGTTTAAAGCAAGATAACATTACTAAATTAAGTTTTAAAAAACGGTGAGCGGGAGAGGGGAGATGGCGAGGAGAGAGAGAGAGAGAGAGAGAGAGAGAGAGAGAGAGAGAGAGAGGGAGAAGATTACGATAATCAGGAACTGAAAGGTGACGAAGTCTCTCACGTGGATGTCATCAATTATTTAAGATTTGTCTGTAGTTGTTTTCTTCCATTCTTCTGTGTTTCTAATAATTGATGAAGTCTAGAGGAAAGCCATATATTGATTACCATTGTCCTGTTTTACAACCAGTCAATATAACGGCCAGTTTCTCGTTTTGTTTTTTTGTTTTTTTGTCTTTTTTTTTTTTTTAAATATACCGTTCAACCATTAATGGGTTATAATTAGGATATATTATGTGGTTAATTCACAACGGGCTGATCATCCGTTTGCCAGTCACTTCGATTACGGAAACAACAGCAAATGGGTTGATTTGCCGTTGCCCTAAAGACGCCACTAGGCGTGATGGGAAACAATGGCAAAGAAAACCTATCTGCTGTTGCCCTAAGACGCCACTAGGCGTAATGGCCACTGACTGCTTTGACGGTCGGTGGCTAAGGACGGAAGAAGAAGAAGAAGAAGAAGAGATGTGGTTAATTCAAGATAATAATTCTGATTTCTGATATCAAAATATGGCATCATCTGCCTGTTTATTTTTTTTTCTGCTTACCTCACACAGTGGAATAGAGCAAAGCCAGAGACTTGTTGTTCACCAGCAAGAGAGGGACATTTTTCTACTGCAGAAAATAGTTTGTACAATGGAAACAATGACGACATCTATACCAGCTTTACGTTACTTGAACATGTGCTTCTTTAAACATTAAGCAAAATAAACACGTGCTTAAGGCACGAAGGGAAAGGGGTACCACAAAGTTTTTTTCCCCAGCTGTATCGCCCTTAACTCTCAACTCTTTCATTGTTGAAAACTCAACTTTTAGTCGAATATTTTGTCATTATTCTTATCTGCGGTGTTCGGCTAATCTGAATTGTTAAAAAAATAAAAATAAAAAACTTTTCTTTGGTATAGTGAGTGATTAAAGTTTAAAAGTTTGAAGGTGTCAGACATAGACCTAGAGTTCAGTATGTTTGACTGTCTTACCAACGTTTTTCTGGTATTGTGAGTGACTGAAGGTGTCAGACATAGACCTAGAGTTCAGTATGTTTGACTGTCTTACCAACGTTTTTCTGGTATGGTGAGTGACTGAAGGTGTCAGACATAGACCTAGAGTTTGTTTCACCAACGTTTTTCGACATGAATTTCAGTGTTTTTCTAATCATTATCCATATGATCTATCTTATTCTGTGGCTTTTTAATTTTTATTTTTTTTCAGTATTTTCAGACCTTCAAGATGAAACGTGTTCAACTAAGTGGTGCACAAAAGAGAAATCGTTTTCAATAAATTTTTGTATTTGCATTTGTTTCCATTATAACAGTTTAATTAAGAAAGGTGTCAGACATAGACCTAGAGGGAAGGAAGTGGAGAGTGGAAGAAGCTGTTGATGCTGCCCAAGAGTCACTCAAACTGAGGGAGGTAATAGGATACACACAAACGAATAGACGGGGATTTGGTCATGGAGACATCCGCTGGTGGTCCAAGGCATCAAGCAGGGAGCGCAGAGACATGGTAGTTCAGGAGATACGAGGAGCTGATAATGATAAGAGGTTGCAAAAAGCAGTGCAGCAGGTCCAGCAAGGCCAATGGACTACATGGGAAGGAGCCCTGTTTGTAGAGGTCCTTGACATGGAATGATATATGGCATATGGCACCTCTTAGGCTCAGCTTCGTTGTTAGATCAATGTATGACCTGCTGCCGTCGGCCACCAACCTTGTGAAATGGGGAAAGTCGGATGATGAGCAGTGCCCCCTGTGCCAGAGGTGGCAGACACTCGAACACGTGCTCTCAGCGTGTAAGGTGTCATTAGGGCAAGGGCGATACACTTGGCGCCATAACAAAGTGCTAAATGAGCTTGCTGTGACAATAGATCTGGCAAGGATGAAGGCGAATAGCAAACCCGGGCCGAGCACCGCAAATACATACTTTCTGAGGGCAGGAAAGTCAGCACACCCCAAACCGAGTAAACCTGGTAGCAGTTTACCATCTCTTCTTGACTGTGCAAACGACTGGGAGATGGCGATAGACCTCAGTGTTGGAAATTTGCATTTCTTATGTGGCCCTAGTTATAAGTAAATAATTTGTTTATATTGCTTACTGCTATTTAGTGTTAAATAAATTGTTTTGTTTTTTTAAGTTTTTATTTAATATAGTTTTAGGGTTTGGTCTGGAAAAGAACTGAATTTTCAATCTCTTCTTTCACCTTCAGCACTTATTGAGTCTTAATGTCTTGTCAGATAAGCAATGGAAGAAGGGCCGAGGGGCCGCACCATTGTTGGGCTGTGCTTCGGGCATCAGGTAGCCTTAATCCAGCACTGACCTGAACACAAAGGAAATCAAATGTATAGACACGAACATTCTCGCCAGAATAAAAAAACGAATAACAATAAAATTACAAACACATTCAAGAAGTACCCGAGTAAATATAAAAACTACGAGAATAAATGGACCTAACGATATCTAGAGATCAGTGGTGGAATAACAACGATGGATGTTCTGGGGCAAAGAGGGTCATTAGCACCTAATTACTGATTCTACGTGGAGAGGTTAGGGTCAGTGGCGTACTAAAGGGGGTGCGAGGGGGGGGGGCGGTTCGCCCCGGGTGACAGCCAGGAAGGCGGTGCCGTCGGACACTATTGTTATAATACTTAATGTTAAAATGTGCTTGCAAGTGTATTTCTTTATAAGGAGGGGGGTGCCAAAGGTAGTATCCGCCCTGGGTGCCAAATACTTTAGGGACGCCTCTGGTTAGGGTAGCTGAACCCATCTACTGCTGTGGATCATGGGCAGTGCCCGAAATGGCCAACGCTTAGTCCGTCACTGCGAGAGATTCAATAGGAGATGCATCCCTACAAGATGTAGAATAATACATATGTTTTTACGATCTATATTAAGCCAGAAAAAAATGCCCAATACCTTCCATCTACAGCAGAGTTTCTCAACCGGGGTTCCACAGAACCATAGGGTTCCACGAGAGGTCGCAAGGGGTTACGCGAGAGGTCGTGATTGAAAGAAAAATTTTTTTTTCAAAATCTTGTACAAAAGTATGTCTGAAGGTATTTTTTTTAATTCATATAGCTTTGGCATATGCTTTTTAGTGATTTACTATACAACATTGACAATAAATGTTCTTGTTGTAAATAGCATTAATTAAATACAATTTTAATTAAGAAAGAGAATTAAGTAAGAGAAGGCAAAGACAGGGAGGATTGCTAACTGTTTACTCCACTTCATAAAACAGCTGTGCCGTGTTTGGTATAGTCTCTAACACTTCCCTTCCCTACCCCAGTTTCAACTACGGGACTACCTTTACCAATATGACCATGTCCACCCCCACAAGAAATAGACAGAGACGCAAAAACACAAAGAGAAGAAAATTAGAGATAGCCTTAGGAAGAATAAAATAAACATTACAAGAACTAAAACAGTCCTCAAAAAACAGATGGGATTCTCTTTCTCTCACTTGTCTTGAAGCTTCATATGGACCAAACATTTTCAATTAATTAGAAGTATAAATAAATAAAAATATCTGTACAAAGTAAAGGTTTATCTATTCTTTCCTGAGTTTAAATGCATATAAATTAGACGAGTGTCAACCCAATCTGTCCTTTCAGTTTCAAATAACTCTTCCATCTACATACTCAGGAAAGAATTTTCCAGTGAGCTAAATATAAGTATTTTATTTACTTCGAGAAGAATAAAGAGCTGTAAAGTTGCCTCCTGTCAATAAAATCTCTCCATTTCCTAGCTCGCTTCATTTCCTTGGGTAATCATGCCAAAATGTAGCCGGATTATGTCTTAGATCGATTCTTCTTCATTGGGAAATCAAAGTAGCCCATAGCACACACAAAAATTAAGAAACACTGCTGTAAAGACAGGTCGAGCAAACTATTCTATTTTTAATGTGCATGTTTCGAAAAGAAGCGAAAATCACTAGCCCACTCAAAACCCAGCGAAAAATTTACCGTAAGAGAAAAGCACCACACAAAAGCTTTCTGGGGTTGTTTATTTCTCCAAGCAGTTCTTGCCTTTTACATGACACATAAATCTTTAAAAGAGTTTTCGACATTTAAGAAGTTAAAAGCTACGCGAAATTTGACAGTTGTTCTGCTTAACGAGCAGCAGAAAGTCAGACAAATATCTGACATGAGTACCAGACTTAACTTTGTCACTAAATTAACGTCAATGACTCTAGTTCGCAGACATGCGCCAGTGGAACAAGAGATGACAAGAAGACGGTGGCGATGGATTGGACACACAATGATGTCGTGAAACATTCTAAATCCACATATATAAATTAAAAGGTAAATGTAAAGCCTAACACATAAATTCAATAAAAGGGAAAGAAGAATGGTAAAGAACAGTGCTGTCACAATGACTGTACTCGAGATCCCCCTTTTTCTGCTTCGTCTGCATATTCTCACGCTTTCACGTTGATAGTAAAGCCTATAGCAGCATACACGCGTTTCCACAAAACAATAAAACGTGTACTGCATTTCTAAGAAAACCTTGAGATACGCAAGCTGATTAATGACCTAGATTAATACACTGCGTAATGAAAAGACAGATGGAATTAGGATAGAGAGAGGGAGGGCTGAAAGCAGGAACGCCGGCAACACTAACACGCGTCTCGCGATATACAATTAATGCCACCCCCCAACGCGAAAGGCATGAAGCACTAGCTTTTTTTTTTTCAAATAGACAGTGATAAAAAACACTACCCATACGAGAGTTAGGTTTAAAAACCTGTAAAATGCTTATTAGGAAACATGACATTATACTGGTTTACGTTTGAAAGCCTGACAGTACAGCAGACACCCTAAAGTTTGGAAGTGAGGAGGTGGTAACAGCACGACTATCCTAGAAGAAAATACATATTTTGAACGCCGCCACTTAGCTCCCTTAAAACTTATATATTTTGGTTCCTTAGGACTTGCTGACAAAGAATATATCAAGTGTTACGCAAATAGTCTAGGAATTAACAAATTATAGCCAAAAGAAAATAGTGAGGGTGTCAGACAACACCAAATAATAATCGCACAGTGGCATGTTTTGAAACC
Organism: Oreohelix idahoensis; assembly: GCA_024509875.1. Classification (NCBI taxonomy): domain Eukaryota; kingdom Metazoa; phylum Mollusca; class Gastropoda; order Stylommatophora; family Oreohelicidae; genus Oreohelix; species Oreohelix idahoensis. The sequence goes on from JAMPIV010000594.1 coordinate 137,032, forward strand.
ACCATTTTACGGGAAATAGGTCACCATGTTAAATCCAATTTGATTGGCGGGAATGATATGTAAGGCTAAACACGATTAGTCGGACTACAAATACTAATTTTTTGTTGTTAGGGGAAACGTGAGAAGGGTAAAATTTTTTGAAAAGCTGTGTAAACATGGCCCGATTGGTTAGACCCGCTGATATAGTCAATGAGGAGCGTCAGTTCAGTGCCACATTTTAAAATAAACTTACTCAGAAACAGTGCGTTGAGAACCAGCTTATATTTTTTCTAAATAAAAGCCTGGGACAGCGGCAGATCGGATTTTGTGCCATATTCATCGCCAGTCAATGTATTTGTGTATTATTTCCATGAATTGTGGTAAGCTTGACATATTTGATATCTTTTTAATGAAAATTGAATGTAAATTGATAATTTATGTCTGTATATGTGCGTGGTTCAGTAGAAAACATGAGGCAAGGCCTAGATAGTGCTCCAACCTGAACAGGACGTGTCGGAGATAAGAAAACTGCATGGAATTGCCAAACAGTACACTGACACCTATCTTATTGACTAGAAAGAACTAATGCTGGAATAGCAGAGACGTAGTAACCATTAGGGAGGAGTATACTGGTGTAAATTGTTTCAGATGAAGCTAGCAGTTGGCCTACCGCTCTGAACTCAGTGTTTGTTATGTATTGTGTTCAGTGTGGAAATAGATTATAAATTAGTTCTGAAGTAGGAGGTACAACCTTCTTGTTTCAGGGACCGTGGTCCTAAGTTATTGAAGCAGCACCTGGTCTGAGTTTTGCTGAATCCAGAGGCTGACAGCATACTCCTTGGTCCAGATAGCGACCAGTGAGGTGTCTCCAGAACACAGTGAAGCAATCGAGCAGAGGAATCTTTTCCTGCCGCCATCACGAAAGATACGCTTCTGTGGCCAGAGCAGCTCAACATTATGTGCCCCCCCCCCCCCTCAAAAATTGACATTATATTAAACACAGAGGGACAATAAATTGTTTCAAATGACAGGAACTGTGAACTTTTCCCAATACTATTTCCACGATAATCAAACACTTGAAGTCATGATGACAAACAACAATCTAGCTTGAAAAACAAAACCAGTATTACATCATAGTACTACTTCCCAACTTACACACATAGGATAATACTAATAAAATATGTCAATACAAAGATCATATTTATAAACTGTGTACATACTACTTGTAATTACATTTGATTGTGATTCCTGGTTCACTGTGTAGTTGAATCAGGATATCTATTATTGAAAGGAATTAATACATATATTTTTAAACTTAAACACTTGACTCATTTAAGATAGTCTTATAGAGTGTTATATGTGTGTGAGTGTCATAGTGTTGTAAAGTGTTGTGGAATAAATTAAATTGTTTATCTGTCTGTTGTTGTTGTGACTTACACTTCATCATTTTCATAACCCTAGACATTCAACGTAGTCATCACAATATTCCAGAATAATTCTGACTGAGGTATAAATGTGGTAGCAAGTAAGGTCATCTGTAATACACCACACTTATTAGATACAGATACCTTCACAGCTGATCTCAGTCAGTACACTAAGTCCCCTATAAATATTTATAACATCCCGCTTTACCACATATATTGGGGTCTCGCTCCCGGGATATTGAACTTTCTCCTATTATATATATTGTGAATAATAAAAATTTAAAAGGTATCCTTGGGTGGAATTAAATAAGGTTGAGCTCTCAGTGCCTGTGGTTGTCCTTGGATAATTAATTACAGATTGTATTGTTTAGTTAGACATTATATAAATTTACCTGTTAGAAAATGGCGGACCTGGCCAAATTTCGATCTGCTGCTATGCAGGCTGCAAAAGAGTTAGGAATGGACGGGCAAGTTATGATTTCCTATGTCACTACGGAATGTGACAAATTTATTGAACGGGAAAAAAATAGATTAGAAAAAGAGGCTGAAAGAAAGTTAGAGGCTGAAAAAGAAATTAAGAGGCTGCAGATTGAGGCTGAGGCTAAGAAATTGGAGGCAGAAAGAGAAGAAAAAAAGGCAGAAAGGGAAGCCGAGGAAAGAAGACAGGCTGCAGAAAGGGAAGACAAGCGATTAGCTGCAGAAAGGGAAGCAGAAAAGGAGGAGAAGAGATTACAAAGGGAACATGAATTACGACTAAGTGAGTTTGAGTTTCAAGGCCATGCTCCTGAAAATGGTGCCAGTCCCTTTACCTCCGATGCTACTGCTAGTCAGGGAGCCTCAACCTCAGCTATGAACTTTCATTTAGATCATTTTGTTGAGAAAGACGATGATATTGAGAGCTATCTAAATAGATATGAACTATTAGCTACCACGTATGGGTTAGAGAGAGAAAGGTGGAGCTTAAAGTTATCTCAAGGGCTTCGTGGGGCAGCTTATGAAGGTTTTGCCAAAATGAGCAGAGGTGATCAAGAAAATTATGACATGCTAAAGCAGGCTCTTTTGTTAAGATATGAAAAGAACGCAGAATTTTATAGGAAAAAATTTAGGAATGCTAAACTACTGTCAGGTGAAACCTATCACCAGTTCTCTGCACGGTTAGAGACATACTTGGAGAAATGGACTTCTCTGGGGAAAACCCAAGATCTTAAGGAAATGGTCCTTATAGAACAATTAAGAGAGTCCATGGTTCCAGACCTGAGAAAGTTTCTCATGGAACAAGGTGCAGAGAGACTGGGTGAGCTACTAAATGTCGCTGAAAGGTATCAGGCAGCTCAAGCAGAGGTAACAGGTAACAAAAGGAAACAGGTAGACTATTTTAGGGCACCACAGAACTTTAATAAATTTGATCCTAGAGATCATAACCAAAGTAAGCACCAGTTTGATAGGCCACGGTATGACAATAAAAATAAAACCCCACAATTCGATGAAAGGAAATTTGATGAAAGAAAATCTTTCAACCAAGGAAGGAGGTGGTGTAAGAATTGTCAGATGGACAATCATGACACTGACCATTGTAGAAGGAAACCTGTGTATATGGCTATTATGGAATTATTATTATCTAATACACTGTATGGAGGGTCTGATGATCTAGTTTTTCATTTTAATATACCTTACTTCTTAACTGTAATCAGATACTGTAATGTATGCTTTTATACTACTTATAATGTTGCATCGCCTCTGAACTAATACCTTAAGTATGCTGGAGAATGTCTGGATACCTAGCAATAAAAGATGAGTAAGAGGAAGGGATAAATGCAAGACGGGCCTATATGCATGATTCTCATTTTTCAGTCAATACCCTTTACCTCCCTAAGGAGCATAGGTCATAAAACTGGATCTCGTGTAGTGGAGGCGTCAACAATTCACTCCCTCTGGCAGTATCTGCTTGGGACTCAAAGTTGCTCACCTGTGGGAACATTTTTCGCATGCGCTGACAACACATGAAGTCCCAGCTATTTCAGCAGATTTCCAAATTGTCACGAGTTCTTATTATATGCCACCTTTATCTGATTACGTTTCTAATTTTGTCTTATTTACTGTATGAATTGTTTTGATTGTGTTTTTTAGTTTTTTTTTTTTTTTTTGTGTTTTTTTTAGGTATTAATTTTTGTTAATCTATTTTAATTAATAATTCCCCCCCCTCCCCTTAAATTTGATTATGTCTGGATGTTACAAATGTATGTTATTATTTTACCTCGATAATTTTGTACGCTTAAATAATGCTAAAAATACATGTGCTATTGAAAGGATACGGTATGTAAGATGACAGAGAGAAGAAGGGCAGAATGTAAGACAGGCCTGCGTGCCCAATTCTTAATCCTTTGAAAATATAGTTTGTTCGTTCGTTCGTTATCTATCTATCTATCTATCTATCTATCTATCTATCTATCTATCTATCTATCTATCTATCTATCTATCTATCTATCTATCTATCTATCTATCTATCTATCTATCTATCTATCTATCTATCTATCTGTCTGGTCTATCTATCTATCTATCTATCTATCTATCTATCTATCTATCTATCTATCTATCTATCTATCTATCTATCTATCTATCTTTATTTAATTTAAAAACATACTTTAATTATGATGATTATTGCAAATGTTTGATGTTATATTACTTTTATAATGATAAATGCCTTAATAATGCTTAAAGTAAACGTGAAGATGAAAGGATACAGTATACATGATGAGAGAGAGAGGAAGGGCAGAATGTCAGACGGGCCTGCGTGCCCAATTCTTAACCCTTTGAAAATAAAGTTCGTTCGTTCGTTCGTTCGTTCGTACCCTTCAGGTCAGGTCGACCTCAAGAAAGGAGGAGGATATTCTGATAGATACCACTCCAGATGAGATGAGGAAGGCACAGGCTGGGTATAATACCCTCAAGCCTTGTTTCAGGAAATTGTCAACTTGTCATACAACTCCAGGCAAGGGAGATTTTTACATGAAAAACAAGTTGATTTACAGGAAGGCCGGAACTAGATCCAATGGTCACGGACAGTTGGTTCTTCCAAAGGCATATAGGGCAGAATTAATAAGGAGCTTACATGTGAAACAATATGGGTGTAGTGAAATTGACAGAGATACAACGGTAAAATACCTCCAAAGATAACATGTAAGGATAAAAACATAATGCGTAGGCTGCTGATAGTACATGATCGCCCAGACCGCGGGTCATCACCCTCCATAAAAATTGACTTGCTAGACAGGAGGGGAACGGCGGATAAAAAGGAAAAAATATGACTGGAAAGATTGCGTGAGACTAGAAAGGCTAAGGAGACGCAATTGGGGGGGGGGGGAAACGGAGAAAAGTCACGTTTCCCAAGTTAACATAAAGTAAGGAACTCGACAGAAGGGACCTTGGATATGATACGCCACAGTCATTTATTGGTCGCTTTTGCGATACCAAGCCTTTGATTTGAATTCAGCTGCAGAACGCAGATGTTTGGAATATTACAAAAATTAAAAAGTAACTTTTTCGTAATATTAATGTTAGGAATATAAAAATTAGCTGGCCGGATGGCCCATTCTGAGCAGTGAACTAATATGTTCTTAATTTTACAGACGGATAGATAATATTGAAGATAATGACAAAAGACAGTGTTGTTCACATTAGCGACAGACTGTATGGAATAAAAAGTGTCGCTATTTGCACAAAAAAACACGACCTCGAGACGCAGGTGTTCAAATCTACTTAGTAGGGAAGCGAAGGGACATTGGTGGGAGCTGTGTCTAAATATAACTTTTAACGACAAAATTTTGGAGGGGAGAGAAAGGTTGGTTCAAAAATCAAGTACGTTTTGAAAAAAAAAAACAAGTAGAGACGGACAGACTAACAGATAAACATCCATACTTGACTGAAGCATGACTGAAATGACTTTAGGGTAGGAAATTTGAATTTGAAATAAACCTAGGCAGTGATTGGCCACAGACAATCATTTTATCGGCGCTCAGACGCGCAAGTGGGGCCATTCCTCAATAGTTGTTCGATGATAGACACAGTATTTTAAAATGTGGTGATTTCCAAATGAGAGAAAGTGAAATAAGTTCAGGGACGCCATACTATAGCCAGCAGCTCAGCTGAGTTTTGCTAGCATTTCTGTGTTCTTTATTCATAATCTGGTAAGATTGAAATTATTTCTTTGTATATTTTGAATATTGTTTAATGTTCGAGTGATTTGATACTGCCATATCGAAATCTAGCCTTACAAACAAGTAGGGATTTGCTCTAGACCCCCCGCCCAAGTCAGGGTCTAGGGACCAACAATATACATAAACTCCAGTAAGGGTTAGGAACGACAGATCAAGTGTTGAGAATAATGAAACATATTACCTATCCACTTTTAGGGAAGGAAACTAATAAATATTTTTCAGAATCTATAGTCTGGGAGGACCTATCTGATGTAAAACCACCATGGTAAATGTGCTGTTTGGTCAGAGAGATCTGACCTGTCTGTATGATGTGGTTGTTGTGTCCGTGTTGTGTCCAGACGTGGGTAGAGAATAGAATTTTGACACATAGCCAATACTTTGATTGCAGAGCTGTGAGTTTCAGCTGTCAACAAGGCGGTGTCCATTCAGTTGGTGATCTTACTCGAGTGTATCTGTGCAGTACGTTGTGACAGAGACCACTATTATTGCCCGCCAGCACGGAGAGGTGGGACCACCAGATTTCAGCACCAGAGCTACATATGCAAGATGAGTGAGCCTCTGGTCTGCTGGAAGTTCACCAACGCCTTTTAATTACTAATACCCCATAAAATTCCTGCAATTTACTGGACACTGTGTAGTCAATATAGACAGGTGTGATGAGTCCACCCCAACAGCACAAGCATTAACTATCCTCCCAAGTAGATGACTACTAGAACATTTTAATAAAACTAACTAGTCTAGTACTTAAATATGTACACTCTTGCATTTATTATGTAACATTCCATGCATATCTTTCATAAATTTTAAATCCTTTTTTTTTTAAAAAAGTTCTGGTCAACATAAAACTTGATCCAGAACAAATAAATGTAAACATTTCTATCAAAAATTTTACACTCTTGAGTTAGTTCAGTGTATTATAATATTTGTTAAATATTATTAGTCTGCTTAAATATTTGTGGGTGTATCTATAACTATCACACCACATTACACATCATTACCCTAGACATTTTACATAGCTACATTCATTAAGAAAAAAAAAATTGAGTGTGAGGTCGTAGTGGTAGCAAGAAAGGCCTTCTGACAATTCACAACTACATTTTATCTCAGGAGCCTTCACAGCTGGCCTCATACATTACATTTAGTAATATCACCATCATACAATACCATCAAACCCACTACAATGGGGACCATGAGAAAATAGGTACCATCATTCAAAAGGTAGCTCAGAATTATTATTGGCCCAAGGCAAGGTGGGACATTGAGAATTTTGTAGAAAGGTGTAGCATAGCACATGAGGGAACACCCACAAGTGGGAACATTGATCAGGACCTGGACATGCCACGGGGCGAACTTAGGCCTGACAATACAAAGAAAAATAAATTTGATAAAGTGGACCAAGTGGAATGGGAAGCCCCTTTTCACGGACAAGCTTCAAATAACTGTTTTACAATGACCACTATGCAGAGAGTGCAAAAAGATGTCTTACCCCAAGATAAGCCGAAAATCCCTCAATCGGACTTAAACAAACTGGAGGAAGAGGATGTAGAGAGGAAATCTCTCATCCAGAATTCTAAGTGGGGAGAAAGCCACAAGAAAAGAATTGGTAGCGGTCGTTTTGTGCATGATAATTCGGGGAAGAAAAATCATCACTATAGAGCTTCGAGTGGAAGAGACCATACCGGTGCATGGACAAATAGGTCCACAAAATTAAAGGTCCATATGAAGCGCTGTTAAGAACGTGAACTGATGAAAAGGCAGAGGAAAATATTACATCCTCATACCAATATGTGAATGAGCTGACCACTCGTTTAAAAACTGGCTGGAAACTTGCCAATGAAAATTTGAGACAAGCCAGGAAGAAACATGCTGCCTATTTTAACAGGAAAGCTAAAGACAGAGATTTGGCTGTGGGAGAGAAGGTACTGCTTCTTCTACCCGGTAGTCAGAATAAGTTACAAATTGGATGGCAAGGTCCATATACAGTTCTAGAGAAGGTGTCTAGAACCAATTATAAGATAGATAAGAAGGGGAAAGAAAAAATCTATCATGTGAATCTCCTGAAGAAATACTTGGTAAGAGAAAATCAGGAAGAGACACACTTATTGACCTTGTCCATTGCAATGGAGATGAAAAAGGAACCACTTTCATCATTTGAATATCCATTACACCCCTGTGAGACAGCGGCACAGGTGAAAATCAGTACGCATTTAACGAAAAATCAGAAAGAGAGAGTGCAACAGGTTCTAGATAATCATACAGAGGTGTTAACAGACCGACCGGGGCATACAAACTTATTGGAATATGATATGAAACTGATAGACCCCACACCTGTCTGTATGAAACCCTATTCGATTCCTTTTGCTACGGAGAAAGCTTTGAAGGAAGAGATAGACTATTTGTTGAAGGAAGGAATTATTTCACACAGTGAATCTTCGTATAGTTCCAGTGTGGTGCTCTTAAGGAAACCCTCTGGAGAACATAGACGCTGTATAGATTACAGGAGACTGAATGCTATTACAGAAGGACAGGTGGATCCATTGCCGGATATAAACCAGTTTGTTTGCCCTTGAGTCGTGCCTACTTTGAATTGACCCACCTGCATTAATCCATGATCATAATAAAATCAGAGAAACGTTGATGCAGATTTTCTAAGCCGTCATCCGTGCGATGAAAATCAAAGAAATCGTCAGAAATAATAATAAATTTCTCTGTGTGTATATAGAATTATAGACTGACATATAACGTCTGTTTTAAGAGGGAAGAATTTGTCGTGAAACATTCTAAATCCACATATATAAATTAAAAGGTAAATGTAAAGCCTAAACATAAATTCAATAAAAGGGAAAGAAGAATGGTAAAGAACAGTGCTGTCACAATGACTGTACTCGAGATCCCCCTTTTTCTGCTTCGTCTGCATATTCTCACGCTTTCACGTTGATAGTAAAGCCTATAGCAGCATACACGCGTTTCCACAAAACAATAAAACGTGTACTGCATTTCTAAGAAAACCTTGAGATACGCAAGCTGATTAATGACCTAGATTAATACACTGCGTAATGAAAAGACAGATGGAATTAGGATAGAGAGAGGGAGGGCTGAAAGCAGGAACGCCGGCAACACTAACACGCGTCTCGCGATATACAATTAATGCCACCCCCCAACGCGAAAGGCATGAAGCACTAGCTTTTTTTTTTCAAATAGACAGTGATAAAAAACACTACCCATACGAGAGTTAGGTTTAAAAACCTGTAAAATGCTTATTAGGAAACATGACATTATACTGGTTTACGTTTGAAAGCCTGACAGTACAGCAGACACCCTAAAGTTTGGAAGTGAGGAGGTGGTAACAGCACGACTATCCTAGAAGAAAATACATATTTTGAACGCCGCCCCTTAGCTCCCTTAAAACTTATATATTTGGGTTCCTTAGGACTTGCTGACAAAGAATATGTTAAGTGTTACGCAAATAGTCTAGGAATTAACAAATTATAGCCAACAGAAAATATTGAGGGTGTCAGACAACACCAAATAATAATCGCACAGTGGCATGTTTTGAAACCACCATTTTACGGGAAATAGGTCACCATGTTAAATCCAATTTGATTGGCGGGAATGATATGTAAGGCTAAACACGATTAGTCGGACTACAAATACTAATTTTTTGTTGTTAGGGGAAACGTGAGAAGGGTAAAATTTTTTGAAAAGCTGTGTAAACATGGCCCGATTGGTTAGACCCGCTGATATAGTCAATGAGGAGCGTCAGTTCAGTGCCACATTTTAAAATAAACTTACTCAGAAACAGTGCGTTGAGAACCAGCTTATATTTTTTCTAAATAAAAGCCTGGGACAGCGGCAGATCGGATTTTGTGCCATATTCATCGCCAGTCAACGTATTTGTGTATTATTTCCATGAATTGTGGTAAGCTTGACATATTTGATATCTTTTTAATGAAAATTGAATGTAAATTGATAATTTATGTCTGTATATGTGCGTGGTTCAGTAGCAAACATGAGGCAAGGCCTAGATAGTGCTCCAACCTGAACAGGACGTGTCGGAGAAAAGAAAACTGCATGGAATTGCCAAACAGTACACTGACACCTATCTTATTGACTAGAAAGAACTAATGCTAGAATTGCAGAGGCGTAGTAACCATTAGGGAGGAGTATACTGGTGTAAATTGTTTCAGATGAAGCTAGCAGTTGGCCTACCGCTCTGAACTCAGTGTTTGTTATGTATTGTGTTCAGTGTGGAAATAGATTATAAATTAGTTCTGAAGTAGGAGGTACAACCTTCTTGTTTCAGGGACCGTGGTCCTAAGTTATTGAAGCAGCACCTGGTCTGAGTTTTGCTGAATCCAGAGGCTGACAGCATACTCCTTGGTCCAGATAGCGACCAGTGAGGTGTCTCCAGAACACAGTGAAGCAATCGAGCAGAGGAGTCTTTTCCTGCCGCCATCACGAAAGATACGCTTCTGTGGCCAGAGCAGCTCAACATTATGTGCCCCCCCCCCCCCCTCAAAAATTGACATTATATTAAACACAGAGGGACAATAAATTGTTTCAAATGACAGGAACTGTGAACTTTTCCCAATACTATTTCCACGATAATCAAACACTTGAAGTCATGATGACAAACAACAATCTAGCTTGAAAAACAAAACCAGTATTACCTCATAGTACTACTTCACAACTTACACACATAGGATAATACTAATAAAATATGTCAATACAAAGATCATATTTATAAACTGTGTACATACTATAGCTAGGGTTGCCGATAGCTGTGTGAACGATTTTGAGTCACGACCATATATGGAGCGCTCAGATCGTCAGTTCTTTGAAAACAGTTGGCAATCGCAATGTTTCAAGATTCATTTCCTTTTAAGGTAATAGGTCTTAAGTCGAACATCGTAGAACATTCTTCGTTTCGTAAATTGGCCTGAGTTGTATTCGATTCGCGTGTTCTGCGCATGTCCCTTTTTGTGGCGTTGGTAAAACGATTTCCGCCCAGGTCAGTCTGTGCTGAGAAGCTGTGAAGGCGAGACGTAGCTATGTGCTAGTCTTCGCTTAGTTTATTCAGGAAGGAGTCCTCATGATTGTTGTTCCTATCTTGAGATGATATATCTCTGTGTTATTCCTAATGCCTGGAGGCATATGTGATTATTCATTTAATTCCTTATGAACAGGTAATTAAATCCCTTTTTTGGCTGAGTAACTTTATCGCCATCTTGTGATGTTGACTTTTGCTTAGCCTGCCTTATTCTAAAGTCTACGATATGACTAGTTTGCTCAGCTCACGATCCACTTAGATTGTCACGCATCGATTGATGCCTGTCCTACGGACTATTTGCTTCCTGAACTTTGTTGATGGATCTAGGTTTGATACCTTTGCTGTTTGCTGGACAATAGAGGACGATAATGTGGCGCTCAAAAGACATGCCTGTCTTGTTGAGGTCAAATCGAGGAGACCATCTTTAATCTCCTAGTTGATATCTTCTAGCTCTTATGGAAAGGGGGAAGTTTACTACCTGACTACATGTACAGCGGGTTTACGATATCCTAAAAGGCAGATGATGCACATTATTTTGATGCTGTCTGCTGTGCCAGTTGAATTGTCTACATATGTAATAATGACTGTTTGATCGTACCTATGATGTACCTGCTTGTTTATGTCTACACACTTCGTCATTGTGGCGTTTATAATAAATTATACAAAACCGTCACTAGCTGTTGCAAGCATCATTGACTTTTCACATCGTGAGTTAACGTGACGTCATTGTGTGGATTGCCTTGTTCGTAATGCTCACTGTCTGTATACACATCTACATCACACTTAAACCAGACTACAGACACCAAGTTACTACGCCTCATCATCCCTGGTGTCTGAGGGTGGCACACTACTCCGCAAAGGCCAGGATTATCATACCTTGAGAGGAGCAGATGAATTACAACACCCTCAACGTTGTGTGGCAAATGCGACATCCTCCACAGAACATTTATCAACACATATAATACTTACGCAACATTTGCTACGCTACATTTGGTGGCCATAAGCTGGTTTGTTCTGGTACCAGCATACTCGGGGTCCCTTACCCACTTCATTCAACAAGAATTCAACAAACTGCATTGTTCCAGAAATCAACATACAGCGATTTTTTCAAGACATCTACATACAGAGTTATGGCAGTACCCGGCGTTGAGTCATACATTGCCAGTTGAAACGTGTTGCTGTCGTTTGTGAAGGTCAAGTGCCGATTGAATAAGAAGGCAAAGTACCGATTCAAGCAATTTACGGTTGAATAAGAAGGCCAAGTACCGATTCAAGCAATTAACGATTGAATAAGAAGGTCAAGTGCCGTTAGTTACACTACCTGTACTGTTTAGAAGCTCAAGTACCATCGTCATGGCAGTTGAAGCAGTCCAGATGTACCATCATCGTTGGATCTTCATTCCTTAGGACGCTGATTGTCATCTGTTTTTTTCTGCTGTGGCTGACGTTTGGATATCAATAAGTTAAGTGGCCTGTTTGTTTGTGAACTGTGCCCTTATACTTCTACTGAGTCTTCTGTGTTTCATCTCATTCTTTTGTTTACATGTTATATGTTTATGTGTTATTTGTATATTTATATTTATATGTTTATGTTTCTGCGGGTTTTCGGTTGGGCGGAGTCTCCCTTAGATTATACCACGTCATAGAGGTCATCTATTGTGAGCGTTTTCTGTAGGGTGTGCAATTTCCGATACTGGAATTTGCAAAGCGACTTCTGTTGCTAATTTTTTGTTAGTTGTGATGCCATGTGTTAGTATTGTTTTCGTTATTTTTCTGCATTCTTTAGTTCTGTTTTGATTTGTTTGTACTTGCTAGCCTCCTCTTTACTATAGTTTAGTTTCATACAACATTTTTGTTTATACACTGTGGTGTCTTGTATTTGTGTTATCTTCTCGTAGATATCATCACATTTTTTGTGATATTTCTTTAATTTTCGCTTTATTTTTTGTTGATTTCTACGAATGTTTTCGTATTGTTGCTAAATCTTTGTTATTGTTTACATTGTATTGTTTACATTGTATTGTTTACAGTGTAATGTTTACATTGTTATTGTTTACATTGTGATTGTGTTTACATAGTCATTGGTTACACTTATAGTAGTTAATTCACATTTAATAGTGGGTTATGCTTATGCATTACTACTACACTGATGATTAATAAATGATGAATAGTATTGTGCACTATTGAATGGGAAGTGCACCTATGATCAAGAGTTGATTGATGATATTTCAAAAAGGTATATACACAAGTTCTTTGATATAAGACTTGTTTCCCACAGAGATTGGGATAATAATATAGTGTTGTGAGTAAACAAGTGCTTCATTTAAGACTTGTTATAATTAAATTTGAAATAAGATAATTAATTATTTCAGGTTGTGGACTCATATTATTACTCATCATGGCTACATTTGAGCACTTTATTGAGCAGGGTAAATTGCTTGGGAAGACTGGTGATAAGTTAGAAGAATTTGCAACTGCTCAATATGATAAAGCAATGGAAGCTGAACAAAAGAAACTGCAGATGCAGGTGGATGAAAAAAGATTCCAAATGGAAATGGAAAAACAAAAAAGAGAAGCAGAAGCAAAAGCTGAAGAGAAGAGACTACAAATTGAGTCTGAAAATAAAAGATTTGAAATAGAGGCTGAAAATAAAAGACTTGAAAAAGAGGCTGAAGAAAAAAGGTACAAAGAGAAGCAGAAACAAAAGCTGAAGAGAAAAGACTTGAGGCTGAAAATAAAAGACTTGAAAGAGAGTCTGAAGAGAGAAAAGCAAAAATGGAGCATGAAGAAAAAATCTTAGCTTTGGAAATTGAGAAATTAAAGGTGATGAACATGGGTAATGCTAATGATGCAAATAAGGTCTCAGATAAGACTAATGCAAGCACTTTCAAACTTAACCTACCACCATTCAATGCTTCCATCGACGATATAACATTCTATTTGGACAGATTTGAAACTTCATGTAAAGTACATAACATAGATAAATCATTGCAGGTTTATCATTTGTCCAAAATACTTAGAGGTGATGCTTTAAGTATGTTAAGTATGGTAGATGAGCCTGACAAGAACAACTATGAGGTTGTCAGGGCTATGTTGTTAAAAAAATACCAACTTGACGAAGACGGCTATCGTCTTCAATTTAAAAATATGTTACCAGAAACTGGTGTGCAATTCTCTGAATCATATCAAAGACACGTCTTACTTTTTTACGTTGGGTGGAGCTGTCTAAGACAGAAAAAACTTATGAAGGACTTATGGACTTAATACTTAGAGACAAAGTCATGTCTTCTGTCAACGAGTCGTTCCTTGCTTTCCTTCATGAACGTAAACCTAAAACAATAAAAGAAATGGAAGATTTCTGTAGCCAATATATAACTGCGCATCCCCACGTAACCATTGGTAACTCTAAAGTAAAAGAAGGTCTGCCAGTTGCTTCGGCAGCACCTTATGGTCAAAACTCTAGTAATAGATTCCAACAAAATTTTGATAAGAAAAGTAACCGTAGTTACGGTCAAAATTATGGAAATCAATTTCAGGGTGATTCTTCGTCGAAGAATTGGAGACGAGCTGACAGTCCTCGTTACTTCCAACCTAATAATTTTAGGCATTTCAGAAGAGGATATGGTAATAGAGGGTTTTCCTCGCGTAAACCTCAAAACCAAACAAATAGATGTTCACATCAATGTGGACATGATAATAATCATGGAAACTGTGGTTCGAAACATGATAACAGTTATAATAGAGACAATAACAACAGTGATAACTTCAGAGGTAATAGTAGTCGCGGTAGATCTCAATACAAAAAAAAAGAGATATCAGCAGGCTAACTCGGTTCAACAAGAATCTCAGGGAGCCTGTAATCAGGTTTCTGATAATAAAAACTCTGACACTGTCACTTGTTCTTCATTTGACTTTGGGAGAGCAAACAAGTGCCCCCAATGCAGTACTTTGTTCGAACCGACTACAATATCGACTTTGAGTTGTGGTCACCCTCTCCCCGCTCTTCCTGCTTCGGTTGCACATGACGGGAGAGGTTCTCTAATCCTACATAAGGGTCTTGTTAATAATACTCCGGTCTCACTACTTTTCGATTCCGGATGCACCACTATTGGTGTTAGACAATCGCTTGTAGATCCATCCTGTGCGACAGGAAGGGTTATCAAATGTGTCACATTTGGCGGCACTCTAGAGAAATATCCTACTGCTATAATTCACATTGCCACTCCTTTCTTTACGGGAGATGTGCATGCCTGTCTCTTACCTAATCCTATTGCGGACCTTATTATTGGTCGTATCCACGGAGTTAGGGAATGTACCCCACAGCAGATTGCTGCTTGGGAAGATGATAATATGCAAGCTACCAATGCAGTGGTTACAAGAGCACAAGCTCTACAAACACCGCAAACTTCGTTGAATAATGATAATGAAGTTCATAGCCAAGATAGTACCTTGGTTATTTCTCGTGACTCGTTCATAAAATTACAAGAAGAAGATCCTACGCTAAAGAAATTCTTCATTCTTGCGAAGAAAGGTGATCCAAATAAGGATACACAAAGAAAATCTTGGATAGAAATGAAAAACGGCGTACTTGTACGTATGGTACAAGACTCGGCTACGTCAGCACATTCGCAAATTCTTGTTCCCAAGAGTATGAGAGTGCAAATATTGCAGCATGCTCATGACTCGCAATGTGCTGGACACATGGGATTTTCCCGTACAAAGTCGAGAGTCCTTGCGGCTTTCTTTTGGCCCTTTGTTAACAAGGACATCCGTATATACTGCCGATCATGTCAGGTATGTCAGGAGGTCAAATCTAGAGGACCACGACATGCTGCGCCTATCCAGGCTGCTGACATCCCTATTCGGCCATTCCAGAAAATGGCCATAGATATTATTGGCCCTTTTAAGATAAAGTCGGCCAGAGGACATCAGTTTATTCTTACATGTGTCGATATGTGCACACGTTGGCCAGAGGCTATCCCTCTAAAGAGCATATCTACTACAGATATCGCAGATGCTCTTTGGCTGATATTTTCTCGCTTGGGGTTCCCCAGAGAAATACTGTCAGACCATGGCACTCAACTCATATCTGATACTATGTCTCAAGTAATGTCTACCTTACACATTAAAAGATCTCTCAGTAGCATCTATCATCCTATGTCTAATGGGTTAGTTGAGCGTCTGAATAGAACGCTCAAGACTTTACTTGGTAAGATAACTGAAGACCATCCTCAAGATTGGGACAGGGTTTTACCTGCGGCTCTCTTTGCCTATAGAGAGGTCCCAA
The DNA here is from genome assembly GCA_024509875.1 of Oreohelix idahoensis. NCBI lineage: Eukaryota > Metazoa > Mollusca > Gastropoda > Stylommatophora > Oreohelicidae > Oreohelix > Oreohelix idahoensis. Next base: position 152,986 of record JAMPIV010000594.1, read on the forward strand.
ATGAGCACACAGGATTTTCTCCCTTTGAACTTGTCTTTGGCGCGCGTCCGCGCGGCCCTATGTCTTTATTACACGATCTCATCACTGCCGATGATATTAGTGATGACACTCAATCTTCATATGAGTATGTCATTGCTCTGAGGCAAAAGATCATTGAGGCATGCAAACTAGCGACTGCTTCGTCAGAAATTGCTAAAGAAAAAGCAAGGCAGTTTGCTAACAAGAACAGATGTCTACGACAACTTTGTCCAGGTGACAAAGCATTCGTCCTACTCCCCAGTAGGGAAAATAGACTTCTGATTGCATGGAAAGGTCCATATGCAATAGTCTCACGAATTTCCGATGTTGACTATGTGGTCGATATAGATGGAAAGCATAAGACTTTCCATATCAACATGCTGACGGAATTTCATGAGCGTCCAGACTATTTGCTGCCTATTTTTCAGGCAACGGACGAATCTTCGGTACCTCATGGTCATTACTCATCCCTGTCTGTCATACAGGATGAGGAATCTGTTTTTTCTGATGTCGATCTCCCTCTTCCAGTGGTTCCACTACATTCTATGGAATCTTGGAAAGATGTGTCCATTTCTCCTAATCTTTCTGTTGATGAACATCGTCAAGTCTCGTCGATGTTACAGACATTTAAGGATGTTCTAACCGACATCCCTGGTCACACGAATGTCATAGAACATGACATAATTCTTACCGACAGTAATCCTATTAGGGTTAGGCCGTATCCTATCCCTATACACTTTCAGTCACAAGTGGAAAAGGAATTGGATGAAATGATCCAATTAAACATAATTGAACCATCGACTTCTCCATATTCTTCTTCCATGGTTATTGTTCGGAAGAAAGATAACAACATACGAATTTGCGTTGATTATCGCAAATTAAATCAAGTCACAAAGTTCGATGCTGAACCTATGCCTTTACTAGAGGATCTACTTAGTAGACTTTCTAATTCTAGATTCTTCACTAAACTTGACTTGTCAAAAGGTTATTGGCAAGTGCCTTTAGCAGATCATGCCAAACCTCTGACTGCTTTCTCTACACCTAGGGGTTTATTTCAATGGAATGTAATGCCTTTCGGTCTTATGAACGCCCCTGCTACTTTCGTTCGCATGATGCGTCGAATACTTTCTCATCGTTCGGATGTCATCGCTTACTTAGATGATATCTGTCTCTTCAGTGATTCTTGGGAAGATCACTATCTGGGTTTATATGACCTACAGTCTACTCTACGTGAGTATAATCTGACAGCAAAACCTTCTAAAGCTTATATTGGTTTTGGTGAAATTTCTTTCTTGGGTCATCGTGTTGGTCATGGTCTCTTGAAGACAGAAGACCACAATAATTCGAAAATATTGAACATCTCTGTACCTAAAACGAAGAAACAAGTCCGGAGTCTCTTGGGGTTAATCCAATTCTATGGGAGATTTATTCCAAATCTATCTTCGATAATGGCACCTCTGTCAACGTTGTTGAAGAAAGGGTCACCTAATCTGATTCGTTGGTCTCAGGAACGTCAATCTTCCTTAGACCAGATTAAAAGTATATTTTCTTCTCCTCCCATCCTAAGATTACCTACTCTTGATAGAACTTTTGTTCTTCGAAGTGATGCTTCATCCACTGGGATCGGAGCAGCACTTATGCAGAAATATGCTGAAACTCTGCATCCTGTCATGTACATTTCTAGAAAACTAAATGCGGCAGAGAGGAACTACTCGGTTTTAGACCATGAATTGTTAGCTATGGTTTGGTCTATTCTCAAACTACAAAGATTCCTCCTGGGCGCACATTTCATTCTAGAAACTGATCAGAAAGCTCTTACAGCTATTCAGACTAAGAACTTGAAGAGTTCGAGATCCACTCGATATGCTATTGCTCTTCAACCTTTTCACTTCACGGTACGAGCTATCCGTGGGTCGGATAATGTGATGGCTGACATTCTGTCTAGATGCCCACATGATTCCAACTAATACTTCTGTTCTATTTCTAGATATACGACAGAGCCATAACACACCTATATTACTACAATACATTAGCACATCTGTCCTCACTTTAGGTGAACACATACTATTGTGCTTTGTTATCATCTTCTTCTGTTCCCATCTTTAATATAAGAAGAAGACTGAGTAGTTAATATAAGGGCCGAAAGTTCTAAAGGCCACAATTATTAATAATAATGTATTGTATAGTATGAAACTTAATGGCTATTAAATAGAATTATATTGTTTGTTTTTTCTCAGCACGTTATTGTTGATCTGAGAAGCTACCTTTCTATTGTCAAACATGGAGAGTTCCACATTGTACAGTTTCTTTGGAACGACAGGAGATGTGTCCTCGATCTTCATTTATATTTAATTTCATTGTGTAATGGTAATATTAAACATTTAGATAATGTAATATTTAACATTCTATATCAGATGTGTACATCCATTCTAAGCGGTATTAGATTATGACACTGCTATTTGATTATAATGATATGAACTTGCATATTTATATTGTATTTTCATGCAAGCGTAGTGTGTGTTGGTGGCACCTCCCCGATATATTTTTTTAAATCAGATTTTTTATCTGTTGAGAAATATTCTCACCAGACACTTTATGTGTCAATTTAGCCTCATATTAGGCAGTGCAATTACTTATCCCCGCATAATTCGTGCGTTGTTAAACCGTTTTTTGGTTTTACTCTTGGATATTTAAAAAAAAAAAAAAATGTTGCACATTTTTTTTTATCGGGAGAAGGCGGTAATGTTGCTGCTAAAAACTTGTAGCAACTTATTCTGACCATGCATTCTGACTAGATTCATTTTTTAATGCATGGGAAGGAACTCATGAAATTGTAGTCACTTTTATTTCTACAGTCGTCTAATCTTGATAGCTATCGTTAAGAAGTTGTCTTATCTTGATAGCTAGGGTTGCCGATAGCTGTGTGAACGATTTTGAGTCACGACCATATATGGAGCGCTCAGATCGTCAGTTCTTTGAAAACAGTTGGCAATCGCAATGTTTCAAGATTCATTTCCTTTTAAGGTAATAGGTCTTAAGTCGAACATCGTAGAACATTCTTCGTTTCGTAAATTGGCCTGAGTTGTATTCGATTCGCGTGTTCTGCGCATGTCCCTTTTTGTGGCGTTGGTAGAACGATTTCCGCCCAGGTCAGTCTGTGCTGAGAAGCTGTGAAGGCGAGACGTAGCTATGTGCTAGTCTTCGCTTAGTTTATTCAGGAAGGAGTCCTCATGATTGTTGTTCCTATCTTGAGATGATAAATCTCTGTGTTATTCCTAATGCCTGGAGGCATATGTGATTATTCATTTAATTCCTTATGAACAGGTAATTAAATCCCTTTTTTGGCTGAGTAACTTTATCGCCATCTTGTGATGTTGACTTTTGCTTAGCCTGCCTTATTCTAAAGTCTACGATATGACTAGTTTGCTCAGCTCACGATCCACTTAGGTTGTCTCGCATCGATTGATGCCTGTCCTACGGACTATTTGCTTCCTGAACTTTGTTGATGGATCTAGGTTTGATACCTTTGCTGTTTGCTGGACAATAGAGGACGATAATGTGGCGCTCAAAAGACATGCCTGTCTTGTTGAGGTCAAATCGAGGAGACCATCTTTAATCTTCTAGTTGATATCTTCTAGCTCTTATGGAAAGGGGGAAGTTTACTACCTGACTACATGTACAGCGGGTTTACGATATCCTAAAAGGCAGATGATGCACATTATTTTGATGCTGTCTGCTGTGCCAGTTGAATTGTCTACATATGTAATAATGACTGTTTGATCGTACCTATGATGTACCTGCTTGTTTATGTCTACACACTTCGTCATTGTGGCGTTTATAATAAATTATACAAAACCGTCACTAGCTGTTGCAAGCATCATTGACTTTTCACATCGTGAGTTAACGTGACGTCATTGTGTGGATTGCCTTGTTCGTAATGCTCACTGTCTGTATACACATCTACATCACACTTAAACCAGACTACAGACACCAAGTTACTACGCCTCATCATCCCTGGTGTCTGAGGGTGGCACACTACTCCGCAAAGGCCAGGATTATCATACCTTGAGAGGAGCAGATGAATTACAACACCCTCAACGTTGTGTGGCAAATGCGACATCCTCCACAGAACATTTATCAACACATATAATACTTACGCAACATTTGCTACGCTACATCTGTCTGTTGTTGTTGTGACTTACACTTCATCATTTTCATAACCCTAGACATTCAACGTAGTCATCACAATATTCCAGAATAATTCTGACTGAGGTATAAATGTGGTAGCAAGTAAGGTCATCTGTAATACACCACACTTATTAGATACAGATACCTTCACAGCTGATCTCAGTCAGTACACTAAGTCCCCTATAAATATTTATAACATCCCACTTTACCACAAATGAGAAAACCTGTTGATAGCATTACAAGGCAGTCCTTGTTTTTGAATCCCCAGTTAAAGAGAGGCAGAGGTAGACCAAAAAACACATGGAGAATAGAACTGGAGACAGAAGTGAAAAATGACGAGAAAACGTGGAAAGAACTTGAGCGCGTGACAGGAGGACTTAGGTCTGTTTTTGTTGAAGGCCTATGCTCCTTGGTGAGTTAAAGGGTATTGGTAGGTTGATTCTAGTTCGGTATATTCACTAGTTAATTTTGAAGTAGAAATTTCCGATTCACAGATTTAAGTCGATCTGAAATATGAAAGTAACTGTGTGTGTAGTGTCTTTAATCCTGACTGTTTCCGTGTAAATAGTCCCTTCGGCTCATTTATATTTTTCGTTTATCGAAACTTTACAACGCCGGATGTTGATGACAAATAATGCTGATAGTGAGCTTTCTTCAACGTTCCGTTATATTCAGGGATTAGACTCTTAAGTAGTCAAACCTCAGCTGTCAACAAGACAGAATCTATCTCAAGCGTCCAGTCTTAATCTACACATACGATATTCTACATGTGTCTCGTCTCAAGCAAGTCTACTCAAAGGTATTGTCCACCTGCGTTATGTAAGTACGACATATACAAAATTAACATAACAATTTTAAATGCCACATGAACGAAATATTTAATGTGTGATCCCTGTCACATAAAGAAATTGTGAAAAAGCATAGTTGCTACATTTTCGTGACTGACTGGCAGCAATAGGCTGGTAATATGTAGTTATCCACCCGGGTCTACAGTGCTAAGTAATGCTTCACATGAATCCATCTCTGAGAGCAAGTTAACAAAACAAAAAAGGAAATGTGTGTCGCGATAGGCAATTCATCAGGCGACTAATATGAGGTTGTACGTGAGTTTGGCAACCTCATCATGTAAATAAAATTGCTCCAAAAACCACTGCCGTAATAGCACGTTAAAGCTTTGTGTAGACTCCCTGCAAGGGACGCTAGCTGCAGTGGTGGCTACATACTCTGTAGGGACCTACAAGGAAAATGATGATGGTGATGGTGGTGGTGGTGTTGGTGGTGTACAGTCCTATCTTAAATATGGTATATGCCTCACAACTGTTACAGCGTATCTTAAGTGAAAATATACTGTAATAATTAAAATAGTAACAGTATTACTAATTCTTCCCCTAATTTTTCGGCAATAAACATAGTTTTGAGACATTGTTCAATTGCAGTCGTTCCTTACCATTCAGGTCAGCAAGAATCCACTGTACCTCTTTTACCCCGAAGATTCCAATTTAGGAAGCACTATTTGTAGGCCCATGGCCAATAATAAGGACCATAAAAACATTCTTACAACATATGTGTATACACACACGCGCTCTTAATGATTGTTAACAACACGCAGGTACATATGTGCATGCATATATGGGTTGATATTTATTCTGTCTTTTCTACTTTACTACTATTTTAACTTCGCTATTTATATTAGTATTTTGTTCTTCGGTGATTTTTATTTTTCACCATCGATTTATCACATGTTTCCTAATTATTTTTAATTCACGTTTCTACTTTGTTACTCTTTCGGCTAAACTGTTCTATGCGTTGTTGCTTGGAATTTCAGAACTCTATTTAGCGGTGCGAACCACGCAACCAACTTCTGCGATTCATGTGCCTGTATTATTTGTTGCATTTAAATAAATATAGTCCGTTCGGAAATTCGTGCCCACAGAAAGCGTCAATTTTCTCCAAAACTGTTTGTTGTATGAACATGAATTTTTGCATGCAGTCTTAGATTTTCCATGCAGTTATTAATATATTTTGTGCTCTTACAAAACTCATGTCATGTTCGAATTTTCTTCTTTACGTTATATAAAAAAACTCTTACTGTTGTCTGGGTTAATTTTTAGTAGTTTTACAGGAAAGTTACAAGATCCGTTCAAAAATTTTTTTTTTGGGTTTGAATTAGTTACTCGCGACTGTGTACAATAGGTGCGCACTCGTGCGGACATGTAGTCACTACACTAATTCAAACAAAAAAAATATATTTTTGGACGGATCTTGTAACTTTCCTGTAAAACTAAGAAAAATTAACCCAGACAACGGTAAGAGTTTTTTTATATAACGTAAAGAAGAAAATTCGAACATGACATGAGTTTTGTAAGGGAAAAAAATATATTAATAACTGCGTGGAAAATCTAAGACTGCATGCAAAAATTCATGTCCATACAACAAACAGTTTTGGAGAAAATTGACACTTTCTGTGGGCACGAATTTCCGAACGGACTTTATACTAATGTTCTGTTCTGTACTGTTTTCATATGTTTTGTCGCTGGCGAATATCTGACACTAACGAACGCTATTCTTTATCTGGGTCAGGCTGCTGGCAACTTCTATTTATTCTTTTACCGTATTGATTGAGCAAGAATTACGCAAATGTTGGTCCCGTTTGCTCCAGCGTAGAAGCAGAGGGGAGTCTCCTTTTTAGCTCCTATGAGCTACGTCAACAGGAGCCTTGTGCGGCTGGCAGGTTCAACCAAGCTGAAAAGGCCATGGGGTAGAATCCAGACAAAGAGAGAAAAACCGGTCCACCAGTCTGATGGTTAGTGTCTAGGGCCTATAAACTAAGACTTGAAAAAAAAAAATTTAAAAAAATAACGTGTTACTGAAAATGTGCCAGAACACTAAATGCCAGTTAGAACCGGAAGAATTCCCACAAGTAAGACGTATTTGGTTGATTGGTAAAAGCCAGATACCAAGTCATACCGCATACTAACCTTCTACTGCTAAGGCTAAATCTAGATTGGCTAGGTGGAATGTAGTAATGCTGAATTAAACTGGGGGAACAGCCGAAGTGGCAAAAGAGGTCGGGATACGGTCTATCTTGATCTATTGGTAGATTCCAGGGGATCATTCGGTAGGTGACGGAGGTTGGAACATAAATAATTTCCACCTTGGCAAATTACGGACTAGCCCCTTCCTTCCAGAACTTAAAAACGCGGTATGCCTAAGTTTAAAGTTGCTTTGACAACATTCCCAGTCAAAATCAGCAAACTGGTTAACTAAAACTTATTTTATTCGTGAACTGTAATAACGTAAGAAGCGATCTTTTGCTTGCAGTAAAGTTAACATTCGATAAAATATCATATAGTTTCAATTGTTCACCGCTCTGTCTATAGTATTACAGGAAGTAGATCGTCCGGCTGAGATAAAAGTTACAATAACCCTTAGTAGCTACTTGTTGCATGCGGTTGCAGAATGATTCAGTATCTACCACCCGTAATGCTCTACAAGGCTGCGCTTATTACAAATTCTAATTACTATGAAACCTGAAAACAGGCATTATTTTTTTTTTCTAATAAGATCTTTAGAGAGCTGAGTGGTTCTAAAGTAGATCCCCACAGCTTTTAGGTTGCCGACCCCTTGGACTATACATTATAAAGCTCGTGCGACTAGCAGAGACAAGACAGAACAGAAATGGGGCAGGTTACACAACACTGGGTTACCGACCCTTTGGACTGTCTATATAAATAAAAAGCAAAGTATGTTTTGTATGTTCTCAATATTATTTCTTATTATTTATTGATGAATTTTGGCAGACAGGCTCTTTAGTTACCGCCGGGGTACGCCATGCAGTTATTTTCTAATTTAATATTGTAATTATGACATTATCATTAATTAAAGTTTTTCGTAAGAAATGTATGGAACCCATTTATTTATCAGGGGTCATAATCAAATATATACACATTCAATAAATATCAAGGGACGTAACACAAATGCTAAAACTATTATTTTATGTTTGATATTAATGAACATACGTTTGCATATTTTACAAGATAATTGACAATGTTTAACTAAACATTTTTACTATAATAGGAAGTAGAAGAAAAAGAACAGTTTCAGAGCATTTCATTTTTTTTTAATTATGTAATTTTAATAGCACTCATTTAGCCAAGCAGATTATTGGCGGATTCATATTGGATCGGAGCTGTATCGATACACTTATTAAAACCAATGAATGTTCTCTGATTATGAAAATACACAGTCAATAACGCTGTGAAACCCAATGCCCTAATATCTGGCCTTTGGCTAGGATCATGTGTCTAGACACAGGGACCGGTACAATGACATTCATGTGTCATTAGGTCTTTTGTGTGAGAACACAGAAGATCACTACAGTGACACAGTTTGTCATTGGGTCTTCTTGTGTTGGGACATGTGGTCTTGACCAGGGCCGGGTTTGGGCGGGTACTAATGCGACCTCATGCGAGGAAAAAATATGCGACCTCAAGCGAGGAAAAAAAAAATTACGCTGTGAAACCCAACGCCCTAATATCTGGCCTTTGGCTAGGATCATGTGTCTAGACACAGGGACCAATACAGTGACATTCATGTGTCATTAGGTCCTTTGTGTGAGAACACAGAAGATCACTACAGTGACACATTTTGTCATTGGGTCTTCTTGTGTTGGGACATGTGGTCTTGACCAGAGGCGGGTTTGGGGCGGGTGCCAATGCGACCTCATGCGAGGAAAAATATGCGACCTCATGCGCGGAAAAAAAGAGAACACAGAAGATCACTACAGTGACACATTTTGTCATTGGGTCATCTTGTGTTGGGACATGTGGTCTTGACCAGAGCCGGGTTTGGGGCGGGTGCCCATGCGACATCATGCGAGGAAAAAATATGCGACCTCATGCGAGGAAAAAAGAAAGACATTCATGTGTCATTAGGTCCTTTGTGTGAGAATGCAATCACCATTAGTCACCTGGTATGACATGCCGCGGGTGAAGTAGACCATATTTCTTCTACGTATTTCCAGTCACCTCCCACGTACGACACTATATTTACAATATACAAAATGTGATGTTTTATTGGAGACACTTTGAGAAATGCACTTGAAAGATGAATAAAGATCAATTTAAAAAAAAAAAAAATTCCGTTATAGAAACCACTCCTCTTAACTTGGATCTCTTTCGTCGCCAGTGTGTCTAGCCGCCTTAAGGCTGTTCAAGGCTGAGTGTAATCAACCACCACTTTGGTGGATGAAACCCGCCCAGCCAAGAGAAAGGCGTTACGTAGCACACAATGGCCACCCTCCCTCCATCTGGGAGTAGGGGGCGGGGAGGACGAGGCTTTCAATACCCAACCCAGACGATAGTTTTTCAAGCGTTTCCTTGTTCTAGCAGCAAACTGGACACTGAAGTTAATTCAGAATCCAAAACATTCCGAAAAAGATGAACCACTATAAACCAATATAAACCCCTTTTCATATGAAGTTTCTTGTTTACTATATTCATCCTTTTCTACTCCCCTATTTTAAAAATGTTTTAACCCTGAAGATTGACCATCTAAGTGTGCAAATGAAAGGTTGAATACGCACGAGTGTTATTTATAAGGTACCTGTTATGTTTTTCCACTGGAAAATGTACACGGTTTTGTTAAATGGCCCTTATCGCATTCTTTGTTTGTAAAATGCACATTGTTTTGTAAATTGGAATGTTTAATTACTTATATTTACTGTTTAAGTGTGCAGATGAAAGTGAGAGTACGCACGAGTGTTCATATGAAATTTTAAAATGTACTTTCCATGTTTTCCATTTTTGTAACATGTACATGGATTTGTAAAATTGCAAAGAAATGAAAATAAAATTTAAAAAAAAAAAAAAAGTTGGTAACAATTTTGTATAGCCCTGTCATTGGGGGGAAAGAAGGTAGTATCGTCTGCGTAGGCAAGCAACTTTTGCTCCTCTTTACCTTGAATAAAAGTGCCTCTGATGTTACTGTCTTGTCTAATTTTCTTTAGCAATGATTCTAGAGCGTGTACATAGAGTAGAGGAGAAAAGGGTCATCCCTGCCTAACAGATCTTCTCAGCCCAAAGGCCCCAGTAAATGAATCATTTACCAAAACCTTGCTTTCAGGTTTTGTGTGTATAATTTCAGTCCACTTTCTAAAGTATTCACCAATGTTGCAGTGTAGTAAAGTTTTATGGAGGTATGAGTGGGATATTCTGGCAAGGCTTTTTCCTGGTCTAGCGATAGGAATGACGACTGGCAATCCTTCTCATGTGTGCAGGTGATGATGTCTCTTATGAAGTGTGCGTGATGATGAATGTTTCTGTGCTGGACACTACACTGTTGGTCTTCGTGTATGAGTGTAGCCATGAACGGTTTGAGTGTGTTAGGGTTTTGGCTAAAATTTTATAGTCGGTGTTGAGGAGTGATATTGGTCTGTAGTTTTTAAGCTTTGTTTTGTCCGGATCGTCCTTAGGGATTAGAGTGATGTATGACATGTTAAAATTAGATAGAAATTCCTTTTTCGCGAAAGATTCTGAATATACCCTTAGTAGGAGAGGGCCTAACATGGGGAAGAAATGTTGGTAGAATTCAGCTGTGAGTCCATCTGGTCCTGGTGACTTTCCTTTTTTGTATTTCGTTTACTGCGTATGTTATGTTTTCTAGGGTCAGTTCTGCATCAAGAGATTGTTTATCTTTGTTGCTCAGTTTCTTAGTGTATTGCATAAAAGGGTCTTGTTTATGTGGTTGTATTCCTTCTTCTGTGTAAAGATTTCTATAGTAGTCCTCAAAGGCTTTTGCTATATGTTGTGCCTGCGTTTGTATGTATCCATGTGAGTCAACTATTTAGCCTATTTGCCTGCTTCGCTGTATGTTTTGTTCTATTGCCATGTGTTGTTTGCTGGGTATCTCTTGTGTGATTGTGCTCAATTTTGTCCGTAACAGGGCACCTCTTAATCTATGGTGTTGATATAGTTCTAGTGCTTCCTGCAATGTAATGATATGAGGTGCTGTTTTATCAATTAGAGTTGTGAATTTGATGGCTTGTTCTTTTATCTTTTCCTGTCGTATTTTGTCTCTATGAATCTTGGTTGCCAGTATTTGTGTTCTCTCGCGTACAGTATTCTTTAATATCTCTAACTTAGTCGCATATACCACAGACACGCTTCACCGCTACAAATACAAAAATACAACCATTTTTTTCCAGAAGTGCAATAGTGAACTGCTTTATTATTCCAAAAATAATTTACATTGCTACAGTCTTTGACCCTCCACAACATACGGTGACAGAGATAAACAAGGAGATTAGGCGTTTTGTTTTGGGGCACACTTTATTTAGCATTAAACATCAAACACTCATGCAGGAGAAAAGATTGGGGGAGTTGCCCTCCACTATATAGGGACAAAAATAAAAATAAAAGCACTTCGAATCAGACATGTAGGAAATATAATAACAGACCCAGAACGACACTCATTTGTCCATTACTACGTAGGGCTTAGACTTGCTAGACTGAGGCCACTAACGAACAATGTCCCACACCATTACGGCACACTACCACACTTTTACAGGACATGCATACAAGCCATCAGAGGACACGAAATTTTAATTAACCAGAAAACAAACGAAATTTACAAACACTTAGTCAGGTTACAAGCACCACCTTTACACCTAAGAATTAAAAGAGGTTACAATTACTTTATAACAGATTACACTGAGATTTTCACCGATCTTCACAACAAAAGCATCGCACCAAAAGCCAGAGAAGTCACATATCGACTTTTATATAACATGACACCAACCACAGAAAGAGCAGCACACAGATTAAAACGAAAATCACGATGCAAGATGTGCCAGGCAAATGTACAAGAAAGTGAGGAACACATTTTCTATAAATGTAGTACAATTATACCAGCACAGAGAATCTTACAAGGCATACTGGACACACATACGAAAAATACAGACATTTTCAAAGCCATTATGCTTAATTCAATTCCCAAGACACTACCAGACACCCATTTTCAATTAATTCTTTTACTCTCGGAATGTCGATTTATAATTTGGAAATGTCGCATTCAATCAGTATTTGAGTACAAAATTATCCGCTCAGCCTTTCTCCTAAATTTGTTTTCCAGCGAGTGACGCTTATTTTAAAACCTGTCCACTATCCCCAGCTACCTGTACCTCGACCTGCCAAATATTCTTATATCCAAGCCTTTAGGTTATACTAAGGTCACTTTCCTATAACCTTCCCCTTCCCCCCCCCCCCCCCTCACTGTCAATAACGTGGTATTCCATCACCTGCCAAAAGGCCGAGAAGAGAATATTATTTATTTATTTTTTATTTATTTTTTTAATACCCCTTTTGGGGCTCAAAGTGAGGTCTATTGACTTTATTCAGTAGAATGTGTGAATTGTGTGTGATCTCGGCCCTGGCTAAGACAATTTGATCTTAGCCAAAAGACCGAGAAGTTTAGGTCTCCAGAATTTTTTTTTCTTTCTTTTAATTTCCTCTTCTAGGGCTCACATATCGGCTATTGTCTTTATTAAGTAAAATGTGTAAAATTATGTGTGATCCCGGCCCTGGCTAAGACACTTTGATCTTAGCCAAAAAAAATTTTTTTAACCAGGTGAACTTTATTTTCATTTCTTTGCAATTTTACAAATCCGTGTACATGTTACAAAAATGGAAAACATGGAAAGTACATTTTAAAATTTCATATGAACACTTGTGCGTACTCTCACTTTCATCTGCACACTTAAAAAGTAAATATAAAGATTTTAAACATTTCAATTTACAAACCATGTGCATTTTACAAACAAAGAATGTGATAAGGGTCATTTTACAAAACCGTGTACATTTTACAGTGGAAAACATAGAAGGTACCTTATAAATTACATATAAATAGCCCTCGTGCGTATTCAACTTTTTATCTGCACACTTAAATGGTCAATATTCAGGGTTAAAACATTTTAAATATTAATAGGGGAATAGAAAGGGATGAATATAGTAACCCAGAAACTTCATATGAAAAGGGGTTTATATTGGTTTATAGTGGTTCAAAATTTCGGGCTGTTTTGGATTTTGAAGTAACTTCAGTGTCCAGTCTGGCTGCTGAAACAAGGAAACACTTGAAAACTATCGCCTGGGCTGGGTATTGAAAGCCCCGCCCGGATTGAGGGAGAGTGGCCATTGTGTGCTGCGTAACGCTTTTCTCTTGGCTGGGCGGGTTTCCCTAACAAAGTGTACACTCAGCCATGAGCAGCCTTAGGGCGGCTAGACACAAGGCGATGAGAAGGGTCCAAGTTAAGAGGTGTGGTTTGTAGCATTCCATTCCAATTCCCGAGACACATTCATTTTATAACAAAGAATATGATTCATGATTTGCATGCCGTACAAGGGATCGCGTGCACTCACCAGCAAACTTCCTACATGTACATACACAAATTCAGTCGCTTCAAACCATATTTGTGTACAAACCAAAGCACAAGTCAAAATTTAAGCAAATACTGTGGAAGAAACTTTAGGCTTCCAGAACAAAAGGGTGGGTTAGAGATACAAAAGGCTGTTCGGGGAGAGAGGGAAACTAAGAGAGCCTCGGTTTTTTTTTTTTTTTTTTTTTTTTTTTTTTTTTTTTTTTTCGTACGCCCGCTAATACTCGAGGCGAAATCTCAGGTTATTATTGATGTCTAGCCTGACATTGATTTTACGTGAGTATCCCTTTATTTCCTGTACAGAGACAGGAGTCCCTCGCCATTCAGGCAAATACTCGCCGATTTCGGAGGTACCCATTGCAGCTGGGTCGGCTCAGGAGCCGCCAGTCCCTGGTCGACGACACTCCTTCAAATGTCATCGCCAGGTCTCGAGTTAATCCAGTCCAAATCCCGGTCGACGAAAAATCCTCAAATGCCGTCGCCCGGGTTTGATCCTGTATCACCCGGTCGCCAGAGCGGTGTTGTAACCACTACGCTAGCGCGGCTCCCAGCCTCGGTTTAAAATAGCGGTCAGTATGCGTTGTAGAACGCATCCATTTCGGGTGTGAACAAGTTTCGACCGCAGATGGTTAGCACACCCAACTGAATAGCCTCGAGAAAGCTGGCACACAAGAAGGACACAGTAAGAGTGAAGAGAAAAATTTTGCAAATTTAAATAAAGGTTGTGCATTTTACACACAGGAAATTTGTTACATCATTTTCGTCAAAATCCTCCTGGTATGAAGTACATAGTTTATTTCATAGTAAAATGTCGCACACACACTCACACATACACTCAGAAAACATAGGTGGTCATGAGATTGATGAGAACATATTTTTTTTATTTTTATTTTTATATTGAGAAACAAACGAAGTTTTATTGCAATTTAAAGGAAAAAACATTTTTCTAAAATATATGATTTAAGATATTGGTAATATTATTACATAGGTAAAAACTGCACCCACACCAACACACACGTACTTATACTCAAGAAGGCTGAAAGGGGGTGTTTGCATTTTGAGTGACTTCAGCGTACAATTATGGCTGCAAGAACAAAGAAACTTGAAGATATCCCCTGGGCGAGTTATTGGGAGCCCCCCCCCCCCTTCCCGGTTGAAGGACGGTGGCCATTGTGTGCTGCGTAACGCTTTTCTCTTTGGTTGAGTAAGTTTCGACTAACAATGTGCTAGTTGAGCTTACTCAGCCTAGAGCAGCCTTAAAGACGGCTAGTCACACCGGCCGGACGAGAAAGATCCAGTTAGGAGGGTAAAATTTTATCCAGTGCAATACCACAGTGACTCAATGAGCCGCGTATCAGATATTAAGCTGATAAGAATATACTTTCTTCCCCACTGTTCTTTATTCATGTAAGGATTCAAGGATATGTACATTTTCAAGGTGTATATACATATAAAACTTACACATACATACTACGTACAATAAACGCTGGTGAAATTGACAATGCCTTCTGTAGGAAGACATTTAAAAGTATTTGCGAATTTAAATGGCGGTACCTGAAAACTGCTAAATTCCTAACAGTCTAAATTAAATATCTGTATTGTGATAATAACATGAGAAATTGTGTATGTGTGTCTGGTGTTGTTCTTGGGGTCGTGTTTAGAAAAATAGCTCGGTAAATGTCTACGGGTTGTATCGTGTGTGAGGGGATCATATCTTGCAATGCTTTCCTCATGGGTATGACTGTATTGCACCTGTAATAAATATGATCTTCAGTTTCCTGTATGCGTGTTTTGCACAGCTGACATTGTGATATTTGCTTGGATCTGTGAGCTTGTCGTTCTGTTCTGGATCTCGTGTTGTATATGAGCCTAAAGGTCACCTCTCTTGCCTTGGCAGTAATGTGAGGGTTGTGTAAGTTGGTGAAGGTGTCAGTATAATTTGTCTTGAAGTATTTCTGTCCTCTGTTAATTCTGAGATGTAGTGGGGGTGCTTGTAGTTTGACTAAGTGTTTGTAGATTGCATTTGTTTTCTGGTGAATTGAGTTTTCGTGTCCGTGAATGGCTTGTACGCATGACTTGTAAAATGATGGTAGTGAGCCGAAATGGTGCGGCATTGAGTTCTTTAGTGGTCTCAGTCTGGTGAGTCTGAGCCCCATGTAACAGTGTGCTAGCGCGTGTTGCTCTGGATGTTTGATGATGCTCCCTACGTGTTTGATTCTAAGTGCTTGGATCTTTGTCTGTATGTCCTGGAGTGCAATCCCTCCCTGTTTCTTTTCTTGTATAAGTGTCTTATGTTTTATGCTGTAGATTGTGTGACTAAAAATAAATCTTCTGATCTGTTTGTTTATGTCTGTAATGGTCTGTTTCGGGGGGTCCAAAACTGTGGCTACGTATAGTAATTTGGGAATGAGATAAGTGTTTACAATCGTGCTTCGTCCAAAAATCGTTGCGGTTTTGAATTTGTATCTATGTAGCATGTCTGTCATTTGTGATTTTAGGTTCTGCCATGTGTCTTTGTGTGTGCGGTTTGGGTGTGAAGGAAAAGTGATGCCGTAGATTTTGATGTTGTTTGTTGGTACAAGTCCAAATGGAAAGTCTGTTTTGTTTTTCCATTTGCCTAGGCCCATTAGTGTTGATTTCTGTACGTTTAACTTAGCTCCACTACCTTTACTAAAGTCTGTGAATGTGTTTAGAATGTTTGCAATAGACTTGTCGTTAGGTGGGAAAAAGGTGGTGTCGTCTGCATAAACAATCAACTTCTGCTCGCCTTTTCCCTGGTATAAATGTGCCCTTAATAGAACTGTCCTTTCTAATTTTTTTCTAGCATGGGTTCTAGTGCTAGAACATAGAGTAGGGGGAGAGAGGGCACCCCTGCCTAACGAATCGCGTTAGCCTGAAAGTGTTGGTAAAAGAATGATTCACCAAAACCTTGCTTTCCTTGTAAAGGATTTCAATCCATTTCCTAAAGATTCCACCTATATTGCAATGTAGTAATGTTTTGTGAAGGTGTGGTAAAGTGGGATGATATTAATATTTATAGGGGACTTAGTGTACTGACTGAGATCAGCTGTGAAGGTATCTGTATCTAATAAGTGTGGTGTATTACAGATGACCTTACTTGCTACCACATTTATACCTCAGTCAGAATTATTCTGGAATATTGTGATGACTACGTTGAATGTCTAGGGTTATGAAAATGATGAAGTGTAAGTCACAACAACAACAGACAGATAAACAATTTAATTTATTCCACAACAGTTTACAACACTATGACACTCACACACATATAACACTCTATAAGACTATCTTAAATGAGTCAAGTGTTTAAGTTTAAAAATATATGTATTAATTCCTTTCAATAATAGATATCCTGATTCAACTACACAGTGAACCAGGAATCACAATCAAATGTAATTACAAGTAGTATGTACACAGTTTATAAATATGATCTTTGTATTGACATATTTTATTAGTATTATCCTATGTGTGTAAGTTGTGAAGTAGTACTATGAGGTAATACTGGTTTTGTTTTTCAAGCTAGATTGTTGTTTGTCATCATGACTTCAAGTGTTTGATTATCGTGGAAATAGTATTGGGAAACGTTCACAGTTCCTGTCATTTGAAACAATTTATTGTCCCTCTGTGTTTAATATAATGTCAATTTTTGAGAGGGGGGGGGGCACATAATGTTGAGCTGCTCTGGCCACAGAAGCTTATCTTTCGTGATGGCGGCAGGAAAAGACTCCTCTGCTCGATTGCTTCACTGTGTTCTGGAGACACCTTACTGGTCGCTATCTGGACCAAGGAGTATGCTGTCAGCCTCTGCATTCAGCAAAACTCAGACCAGGTGCTGCTTCAATAACTTAAGACCACGGTCCCTGAAACAAGAAGGTTGTACCTCCTATTTCAGAACTAATTTATAATCTATTTCCACACTGAACACAATACATAACAAACACTGAGTTCAGAGCAGTAGGCCAACTACTAGCTTCATCTGAAACAATTTACACCAGTATACTCCTCCCTAATGGTTAGTACGCCTCTGCAATTCCAGCATTAGTTCTTTCTAGTCAATAAGATAGGTGTCAGTGTACTGTTTGGCTATTCCATGCAGTTTTACTTTTCTCCGACACGTCCTGTTCAGGTTGGAGCACTATCTAGGCCTTGCCTCATGTTTGCTACTGAACCACGCACATATACAGACATAAATTATCAATTTACATTCAATTTTCATTAAAAAGATATCAAATATGTCAAGCTTACCACAATTCATGGAAATAATACACAAATACGTTGACTGGCGATGAATATGGCACAAAATCCGATCTGCCACTGTCCCAGGCTTTTATTTAGAAAAAATATAAGCTGGTTCTCAACGCACTGTTTCTGAGTAAGTTTATTTTAAAATGTGGCACTGAACTGACGCTCCTAATTGACTATATTGGCGGGTCTAACCAATCGGGCCATGTTTACACAGCTTTTCAAAAAAAGTACCCCTACTACCGTTCCCCTAACAACAAAAAATTAGTATTTGTAGTCCGACTAATCGTGTTTCGCCTTACATTTACTTCTTTCCAATCAAATAGGATTTAACATGGTGGCCTATTTCCCGTAAAATGGTGGTTTCAAAACATGCCACTGTGCGATTATTATTTGGTGTTGTCTGACACCCTCACTATTTTCTTTTGGCTATAATTTGTTAATTCCTAGACTATTTGCGTAACACTTAACATATTCTTTGTCAGCAAGTCCTAAGGAACCCAAATATATAAGTTTTAAGGGAGCTAAGTGGCGGCGTTCAAAATATGTATTTTCTTCTAGGATAGTCGTGCTGTTACCACCTCCTCACTTCCAAACTTTAGGGTGTCTGCTGTACTGTCAGGCTTTCAAACGTAAACCAGTATAATGTCATGTTTCCTAATAAGCATTTTACAGGTTTTTAAATCTAACTCTCGTATGGGTAGTGTTTTTTATCACTGTCTATTTTTAAAAAAAGCTAGTGCTTCATGCCTTTCGCGTTGGGGGTGGCATTAATTGTATATCGCGAGACGCGTGTTAGTGTTGCCGGCGTTCCTGCTTTCAGCCCTCCCTCTTTCTATCCTAATTCCATCTGTCTTTTCATTACGCAGTGTATTAATCTAGGTCATTAATCAGCTTGCGTATCTCAAGGTTTTCTTAGAAATGCAGTACACGTTTTATTGTTTTGTGGAAACGCGTGTATGCTGTTGTAGGCTTTACTAGTAAACGTGAAAACGTGAGAATATGCAGACGAGGCAGAAAAAAGGGGGATCTCGAGTACAGTCATTGTGACAGCACTGTTCTTTACCATTCTTCTTTCCCTTTTATTGAATTTATGTGTTAGGCTTTACATTTACCTTTTAATTTATATATGTGGATTTAGAATGTTTCACGACAGAAGGTATGAGTGTGATATTCGATGAAAAGCTTTCTCTTGATCGAGAGATAGGATTGACGACTGACAATCCTTCTCGTATGTGTAGGTGATTATGTCTGTGATGAAATGTGTGTGCTGGTGGATGTTTGTGTGTTGAACGCTACACTGCTGGTCTTCGTGTATGAGGGTGGTCATGAATGGTTTTAGTTTGTTAGAGTTTTTGTTAAAATTGTATAGTCTACGTTTAGGAGAGATATAGCTCTGTAGTTTTTAAGGAGTGTTTTGTCTGAGTTGTCTTTGGGTATAAGAGTGATGTATGACATGTTCAAGCTTGGTGGGAGTTCTTTGTTTTCGAAAGCTTCTGTGTACCCTTTTAATTGAAGGGGTCTAAAATGGGAAAAAAGTGTTGATAAAATTCTGCTGTGAGTCCGTCTGACCCTGGTGATTTGTCTTTTTGCATAGTGTTAATTGCGAGTGTTATATCTGTAAGTGTCAGCTCGGCATCTAGACCTTGCTTGTCTGCATCTGATAGTTTCTTTGTAAAGTGCATAAATGTGTCTTGTTTTCGTGACTGGACGTTTTCTTCTGTGTACAGGTTTCTGTAGTAATCTTCAAAAGCCTGTACTATGTTTTGTGTTTCTGCCTGTGTGGTTCCGTTTAGATCTAATATTTGCCCTATCTGTCTGCAGCGTTGTATGTTTTGTTCTATTGCCATGTATTGTTTACTGGGCGTTTCTTGCGTGATTGTGTTCAGTTTCGTCCGCAGTAGGACGCCTTGAAACCTATGGTGCTTGTATTGTTCTAGCTGGTCTTGTAATGTGAGGATGTTGGGTGAATTACTGTCTGTTTGTTTTGTAAGCTGTATTGCATCTTCTACTAGTTTCTCTTGCTTTATCTTGTCCTTGTGTATCCTAGCTGACATTAACTGCGTTTGTTCACGTATTGTATTTTTTAGTATTTCCCAGTGGTGTTGTATGTTTTCTGTTGGCACATCAGTTGTGTATGTAAGGATGAGTCTAGTCATTGTCCGTGTATGCTTTGCTTTAGAGTAAAGTGTTGTTAAATTTCCAGTGTGGAGAGCGTTTGAAATGTGTGCTTGCCTGAGGAGAGCTAATGGCTGTGAGTATTGCTTTGTGGTCTGTAACCTTTGGAGTTTCTGGTAAGTGTTTGGCCTGAATTGTGTGGTGTGTTGATGGTATATAAATTCTGTCTAATCTTGAAGCTCGGTTGTGTGTTTTGTTTGCGTTTGCGTGTGTGGTGTCTGTGGTGGGTTTTGATGTTATGAAATGATGTTGATATTTGTCCTTAATGTACTGAATGAGGCCAGCTGTGAAGGTTCCTGATTCTAACAAATTTAGGGTTGAGTTATCAGGATACCTTTCTGCTACCACCTTATGGCCTCAAGCAGACTTATTCTTGACTAGTATGAATGATAGCTACGTCTAATGTCTAGGGATATGCAAGTGTGGTGTGATGGTACTTTAACAATAATACACAGCCATACAAACAAGTATTAAAGGTCTAAGATTAAAGGAAGTAACACCTGGGATAACTTTGTACAATTAATAATTTTCTGTATGATTTATTTGGTCCTGAACCTAGTATTCTTCTGGTCAGGAATTTAAAAATGAAAAGAATTCAAGATCTATACAAAATGGAAATTTTAGACCCACAGGGACAAGTGTCCAAACAATTACTGTTAATTTATACTAATAGTGTTACTAAAATCTGTCTATAACTGGTTTCTAACACTGGATGGCTGTTTGGGATTTTTTTTAATCACTCCCAGTCTCTTTACAAACTAATGTCACTGTTCATTTCACTATGGACATATTTTATTTCTTGGGTACAGGGGTATGCTGCTCTTATAGCTGATGTACTGTTAGGGGGCCAGATATTTCACTTATCTGGTCCACTGGAACTGTCTGAATTCTTTCTGCTGAATGACCACTGCTCCAAAAGTAATAGGGGGGATACTGGCGACCCCTATCACTACTGGCCTCCAAAACTTCTCAACAGCTTTCACATAGAACTCTGGCACCAGACTAGTGCCAGATAAGACCCTGTAATAATGAAACAATGTCTCCTGGGTGATATCTTATTTAGACTGTGTTTTATATACAAAAGAGCATACATAAGAAATAAAGAGCTAGGTCATATCCGATGGACCAATCCAGCACATCCATTCCACAGTGTACCAGTGTTGTTCACATGTCTCTCCTACAAAGGCAACACTGCATCTGCAATAATCTTATTAATCTTTCTTTTCTACCATACAATGGGATAGGTGAGCTGTGTCCCTCTGGTCACCTAAGAAAACATTTTATTTCACAAGACATGTGCATTTACAAAACTGGCAAAGTGTTTCATCTTAATTCCCCTTCAAGCCCTGCATAAATCAGCTTGGGACCTGATTACTTAGTCGTGATGGCAGCATCTCTCACTCACATTTTTAAACAAAATATATATGAATAATGTCGGTCTTACCAGAATTCAATGAAAAAAAACACAGGTACGTTGAATAGCAGATTCCAGATGTACTGCTGGCTGGACTGTGATGCCTATACTTTCATATATATTTGCTTTAATAAGGCTAATCACTTTTCACAAAATTCACAACGTCCTGCTCTCGGGACTATCTTCTACAAATGGCGTCAAGCCGTTGAATTTTCTTAATAATATGAAAAGGCTTTGGCCAATGACTGAACGACAATTTTGAAATTTGAAATTAAAAGCAAAACAAACTTGATTTTTGGACACTACCAAGTTTTTTCCTCTCTCATTCTTAGATCTCTACTGCTAAATATATTTTGTGTTAAGCCATCCCATAATTTTTCTCCCCCTTTTCTGCCCCATTCTACAACAGACTACTTGTAACCTTTTCCTGCCTTTTTCAAGGACGCGTCAAAAAAAGTCACCGTTAGTGCAAGTCCAAACGAGCATGTGTTAGTCTGTCTGTACGAACAAATACCGTCTTTTGTCTATAACTTTATTTCTATCTGTCGGATTTTTGATTCGAAAGCATATTACCCATCAGAACAAGACTAGCTCTTAGACTAGCTAACTTTTATGATCATAAACCTAGTAATAAAGAATTCAATATATTTTCCATTTTGGTGTTCGTTGTTTTCTAAGTTTCCACTACTTGAATGTTATAAAAATCGCCTCAGATCTTCCTTTTTCCCGATAGGAAGTAATTATGCGTGTGTGTGTGTGTATATATATATATATATATATATATATATATATATATATATATATATATATATATATATATATATATATATATATATATTTCCACAGTGTCTGTGTTTAGAAATGTATTGGACTAGCGGGGTATTTTTAAATTTTCAAACTTGCGACATCGTTTTCGACACAAGCTAACGGCATGTCTCGCACTGTTGACCCGAGTAGCTAATTCAAACCTCTAACACTTGACAAGCCGGCAGCAGGGGTCCGCTCTCTCAATCTTATGCGTTTGTGTGTTTTATTCTTTCTATCTTTCCTGGAACCAATACGCTAGTAGCTTTTTCAAACTTTTATCGTTAACCCTTGACGGGCGCGTTTTAAAGGCTAATACTACCAACGCTGCGATAAGATTTCTCACTATGTTCTATCCTACCTAAATCAATGCGTTTTCTGGCGCGGGAAAGAAGACGCGTTACAACTTTACTAATTTTATTTCTTCTGCTATTATTTTGACTTTAATATATAATTAATTAATGATTTTATCGTTGCATCAATGTACTTCACCACAGTGTCCGTGCTTTGGGGATGTGCGTGTCTGTATGCGTCTGTTAGGCTGTGGGTGTCTATTATGGTCTGTCTTCTTCTTCTTCTTCCATCCTTAGCCATCAACCGGCAAAGCAGTATGTGGCCAGTACGCCTAGTGGCGTCTTAGGGCAACAACAAATTGATCAATCTATCGCTGTTTCCACCACGCCTAGTGGCGTCTTTGTGGAACAAAAACAGACCAAACAATCTATCATTGTTTCCGTAATCAGATTGGTTGGCAAGCAGGTGATCAGCCCACTGTGCGAAGTTTTTACGGGATGGGGTAAACAGCCCCATGCCCATACCCTCCTTAGTCGCTTTTTACGACATGCGTGGTAGGGTGCAGTGTTACTATTCTTTGCTCCCCTTTCGGGCCCCGGTAACACACGGGTGTATTATGGTCTGTAATATGTCTAATTTGTGTGTGTCTTCTCTGTTGGTTCTCCTTATCTGTGCTCTAACCCCACCACCTACCAGATCCATATATGTCAAAACACAGTTAAAATCACCACCTAATACAATGTTGTGCCCTCTGTATAAGTGTGTAAGTTATCTAGGCTATCATAAAATTGCGGCTGGTGGCTGTAGTTTGCTGGGGCGTGTATGTTATCTATCGTGTATGTGTATTTCTTGTTCCCTACGTGAACTATTGCTATTTTACCTTCGGTGTCCCTGTTTTTCCTTAGTATTTCCCACCTGTCTGATGTTTGTAGTATAGTTGTTCCTGAACCTGTGTTGTGAATGGCTAAGCTAAAACAAGAATGCCTTAGTCCTAACTGGGTTGTGATCTGTGATGCGTGTTCGTCTGTGTGTATGTTGGTTTCTTGTAAATGTATAAAGTCTGGTTTGTGTTTATGAATACGTGAAATGATGTGATGTATTTGTGTGCGAACGCCACTGATATTTATGCTTAGCACTACAATATCTAACGCCATTTTAAATCTAAAATACATTACAGTTGCATTATAAGTATAAAAGCATTACAGTTTTAAAAAAAAACATACCGGTTGTGGAATCATAATTTACTTGTTTAGGGTGTTTTCTTGGTCATCGTCTCCCTGTGCATTCAAAAGGTCGATTACAAGCTTGGCGGGTGAAAAGATCTGTGGTGAGTTTCCTGATAGAATGATGTTTCTGGTAATGTCCTTTGTCTTGTGTGTCCAGGTGGACGGTGATGCTGTATTTTTGGTTAGTGGTGTTGCTGGATTCTGACTGGGTGTCGCTGTTGTTGGTATCTCTGTGGTTGATGGTTTTTTGTCTCCTGGCTTGTGGTTTCTTCATCTGTGTTAGGGCTACTGGGAGCATAGTGCCTCCTTTGTCTCTTCTTGTCCCTGTAAGTGACAACTGTGAAGCCATCCTCTGCCGGTTGGCACCTTGACGCTTGAGCCTTTGGCTCCGGCACTGCTGCATCTTTTCGTGGTAGCTGTGGCCACTGGGTGGTTTTTACTGCTGCTTCTTTGACTGGGGGTCTTGGCCGTTGGATGATTGTTGGATTTCTTGCTGCTTTCTGTGGGCAGCGATTTGCCCAATGCGTGTCCTCGCCACAGTGAGGGCACACCATTCGTCGTCCCTGTACGGTAATTAGTAGTTTATGAGTGTCAGGGTTGTCCCCTTCGATTTTCAGTTCGACATAGTAGGGTACCTCTCCAGATTGACGATACAGCACACCCCACTTGTCAGGAGCGTTTCGGATACTATAGACCTCAGCCTCTGGATCTCCGGTGATACTTGCTGCCGTGCGTTTAACGGCGTCGCCTTTCATGGTGGGCGGTACCCAATGAACTGTTAATTTGGATCGCTCCTTCTCCAAATGTAATTGTGAGTTCAGGGTTTGAGAGCTGCACTTTCTTACCGTGCAACTTTTGGTAATATAGTCCGTGAGCTTGGGTTTACAGATTTAGGTACCATCTGACAGGGTTCTCAAAACGGTAGAGCGAATCGATGCCGTTGGTAGGGACAACTGCCGGGCCGACGAGTACGCTGGTGATGAAGGGTGGTGAGTCTTTTGCTGCTGCCTGTGGGCCAGAGACCGTGAGCACCATGGTTCCTGGTCGATGAAGGCTCCATCCTTCCAACGATTCCGAACTTACAAGAAAAGTAGTGGTCATCTTGGTGGACTCCATATTATCGAGACTGGTGGTAAAAACTGGTGAGAATGTAAACTCCGTGAATGACAAATACTACACTTTGATCTTAGCGAAAAGGAAAGTTCTACACTTTGATCTTATTGAGTTATATGTATAATTTTGGTGTGATCCCGGCCCTGGCTAAGACACTTTGATCTTAGCCAAAAGGCCGGGCATTTAAGTATCCGTTAACACGTTTGGACGATCATGTATTTCAATTGACTCATTAAAACTGTAAGCTGAAAGACTAGCTCTAATACTCAAACTTAAGACTTGCTGAAAAAATTTAACTAGCTAACATTGTTTTTTAAATTTTTATTTATAAAAAAAACAATTTATAAATTTTTACCTTATGTGTCCACAACGTTTTGTTCTCCCTTAAAAGTATTTAATTGGTACAAAAGCATTAAAAACATTTTACAATCTATGCAACGTAAAATTAATAACATTTTTGTACATTTTAATTTCCCTTGTTAATTAACAAGTTTATTTTTTCCTTCCCTTGAAACTACTAACGTGATCAAAGTCTTTGTTATCTCCCGTAATGTCGCGTTTTAACACTGTCAGAGGCACCACATGTCTATTAGTATCATCATCACCAGCTGCCATCTGCATACGAAGGTCAGCAGCAATAGATCTTCGATGTCTTCCGTCTCTTGCCTTGATAGCTCTTCCCTGTCCATCTCTTTATGTTATCTTCCAATTTATAGCGCTGAATTCGTCTTGCACATTTGCATTCAGCTCTGCATTGCATTATGGTCGTTACCAAGGTGTTATATCTGTCCATATGGCCAAAATATGTTAGCTGTCTGATTTTGAACTTTTTTCATAAATTATCTTTGCATTCCTACGTTTTCCAGAACCTCTTTATTTGATTTCTTCTCATTCTCAATCTTCTAGACATCCACATCTCAAGAGCATCTATTCTTTCTTCTAATTGTTAGTTAATTGTCCTTTTTTTTTTTTACACCATGCGTTCATGAAGAATATATATGACATTTAATGATTCTTAGTTTTAATTTGTAAGCTAATTGTTCAAATTGTTAGTTTTTATCTCATGCTGTTGAATGTAGCTTTGGCCACTCCTATTTTCTTCCTGATTTCTGTTCCATATCAGCTGTTTTCTGCTATTATATGACCAAGATATGAGAACCTCTTAAATTGGTCCAGGAAAAAAAATGGTAACGATTTATGGTCCGTTTGCTCGGCCTATTGGCTAAGATCAAACTGTCCTAGTCAGGGCCTGGATCACACATAATTTACATATTTTACTCAATAAAGTCAATACACCTCACTTTGATCCCCAATTTTTTAATTTAAAAAAAGCGTGTTTAATCTTAACAAAACTTAAATATTGCCTTACTTTGGCGAGGCGCAACCCGTTTGAGACTGGCACATGTACAATTATAGAAGACCCTTCGGTTCAGCAATGTGATAAAGACCCTCTTCTTTTACAAAAGATAATGCAGTCTGTTTCAGTTATATATCTTATAATGAACATATTTGATTCCATTTAAATTTATTTTACTCAATAAAGTCAATAGACACTTTGAGCCCTCATGGGTATTTAAAATTTAAAAAAAAATTTAAAAAGTATTTAATCTTAATGAAAATATTACATGGTATTATTTTTTTAAGGTGAGGAAGGTGGTTGAAGTAACAAGAAGAGACATGGTCCACAACCAGACGATACGTCAAGGCCTAAAATCCCACCTCCTGCAGACCCAAATAGAACAGTCCCAACTAAGATGGTTTGGTCATGTCTGCAGAATGGGAGAAGATCGGCTACCACGACAAGCAAAGAACCAGGGATCCAGACCCCAGGACGACCCAGAGTCCGCTGGGAGGAAAACATCAGACAATCTTTGAAGGACCGAGGACCAGAATGGAACCAGGCCAGGAGGAAGACAGCCGATAGGATAGTCTGGCGCTCTCTCTTTCAAACCTCTACACCTCATGGTAGAAGGGGAACGACTAAGTAAGTAAGTATTATTTTTTTTACATCATTTTTAAAATGCGTACTCAAAATTTGATTGTATCGTTATTTTTAGTGAAAAGGCAGACTTATTCGCTTTCACTTATGGTATGTCGGTGCTTCAGAATTATTTTTTTATAAACCTTCGACCCGCTTAGTATTAAAATTTAGAAAATGCCTGGATTTAGTCTGGTTGTTTAATTAACTGTATCAACATATGTAAAAAAACCAATTTCAATCGATAGTCGCTTTTTTCCCCGTTGCAATTAAGTTATTTTATAGTAAAATCTTTAGTTTTTGCGGAAAACAAAATTATCAGATAGCTATGATCGTTGAAGGACCGTTTAAATTGAAATTATTTTTTCACAGGTTGCCAGGTCACAAAATTTGGTTTTTACCGCTTTGGTTAAAAAATAATAATAAGCTGGTGGCTTTTTGTCAAATATGTATTCAATTCATTTGAATGAATATTTATTTTGATTGACAAAGCAGATTTATGCATTCATTCGTTTTGACGTGCTTCAGAATTTTTTTTAAATAAACCTTCGGCTCCGCTTAGTACTAAAATTTAGAAAATGTCTAGGAAACATAATGTTTCTACCGATGTTTACAAGGAAAGCAATCTATATGGTAAAATTATGAATCAAGGGGAACAATCAAAATGGTAAAATTATTATTAAAAGGTTGTAATTTACTAATCTAGATTTCTTTATTTTACAAAGCTATTTAAATTATTTAAACGAATAGTAATGTTTTAGGCAAAAATATTTTTTTTTAATTACTTTGATTTTGTACTAAAAAGTTATTATTACGTTGTAAATCAAATTTAATTACATTTTACACAGCAGTTTCTGTTCATTTACCAAATATTACATAGTATTTCGAAGACTAATCACATCATAACTGAAACAAACTGCAATATCTTTTGTAAACAGAAGAGTCATAATGTGTGGGTGTCCACAAAGAGGAAATAAATGTATTTAAGAAACGTTAATGTTATCGGTTCGCCCCAGTTTCCACATCTATGGAGTACTGTGACACGTTGAAGATTTACGACAGCAATGTCCGGCACCCGTGATTAAGGGCTTGGGACAGAGCGACCGCCAAGCATTCAAACAGTGGTCGTTAAATCGTGGCAGGGAAAATCGGAACACGGGACATTTTTTCTTGACGGTGTATACATGGAGCGCTGTGACACGTTGAAGTTTTAAGACCAACCAAATGTGTCCGGAACCTGTAATTATGGGGACTGGGACTATGACGACGACCGCCAGCATGGAAAGTCGGCAAATAGCGGTTGAAAATAGGTTTTTTTTCAACACTACAATTACAAAATTTGTAATGTGTAACTTTTAGAGTACAAGAGTTTGTAAATGACTGTATGCAAGGAATGAAAGTTTTTTCTTTGTTTTTTTTTTTTTTAAACAGCTGCTCATTGCATTTTCATTTTTATACTTATATTCATACTATTGTCAATGTTTCAATGCAAATGGCTTTGTAAATTTCCATGGAATGTGAATAAAGATGTTAAAATAAAATATATAAAAAAAACGTTTCGCCAGACAAACAAATCTGGTTCTATTCAGCACTCCTGTCCAACCCAAGCTTGGATAAACAAGCACCGTCGCTTGAAAAGATTGTCAGACAGATTATGCGATAAAATATTGTCGCTGACCGTCTGAGACGTTCCCCATGCCATGTCCAGCATAAAGAGTAAAATCTAAGAAGCGGAAAAATGAAATGCCAAATAAAAGCGATCGGAGAGAAAAATGAAGAAAAAGAAATGATACTGCCGTAGGGCTGGAGGTGTGAGAGATCACAGAAAAGGACAGAGACAGAAATTCCGTCACAAATATATCTACATAGTAAATGAATACTATGATTACAACAACAAAAATGTGCAATGTATATTTAGAGTACAAGAAAGAGTGTGTAAATGAGTGTGTGCAAGGAGTGAAAGGTTTTTTGTTGCTGTTGGATACAGCTGCTCACTGTATTTTCATTTTTATACTTATATGCATGCTATTATTGTTAATGTTTCAATGCATATGTCATTGTAAATTTCCACGGAATGTGAATAAAGATGTTTAAAAAAAAAAAAAAAAAGGCGGTGCTCCCAGGTTGAGGCCCTTCCATTGCACTCCGGTTGGGTTGACCCCTGCGATCACCCCAAATGCGGGTGACTCGGGTGCGTAATTTTTTCGTAGGGGGGGGGACTGCGTTCGCGCTATCCCCTGACATACAATTAACGAGTGGTTTAGGTTGTATTTAATTCAAACTTGTAGGAGACATTTTAGCACGATAGGAAACATACGTTACACTATTCGAAAACTTACTGAGAAAGTCATGGATTTATAGAATGACTTGCGAGTCATACAGTTTGTCAACATACATGGCAGGATGTTACCTAGGCCTATAGAGTTCGTCAGCATGCTAGAAAACATACACTGAGTGACAGAAATCTGAAAATTAAATACATAACATTTCTGAAATTCTTATGTGTAATGAATCTGAAATTTTGTTGTGTAACAAAACTGATATGTTGTGTTTTAAAAGTGTGGCCCTTCTGCTGCACTCTGGCTGTGTTGACCTCCCCCATGCGGGTGACTCAAATTCGCATTTTTCTTTTTTCTTTTCGTGGGGGACTATGTTCCCGGTATCCCCTGATAAACAAATCGCACAAGAATGGCGTTGAATAGTAGACGTGAGAATACACAGCCTTGTCAAACTCCTGTAGTTATAACAAGTGCTTCAGAGAATCAGTCAGTTGTTCATGCATAAATCTGAAATTTGGTAGTGTAACAAAACTGACAATAAAATATTCAAGGACCACCTCTGTGAATTTGCAGGATAGTAAGTAGCATTGTGGCTACCTGTCTAGGTGATTTACATAGGCCTATCTTGGACATCAACACCTGATGCATAACGAGAATTAGATAAGTAATCATTACTTTGAAGAAACAAGACCCAGGAGTCACCAATCGGCCTAAATGATGAACAAAGCCATTGACACATTATAATTTTCCAACTTGTGATTTGTTAAAATTTATATCTGCAATCTTTACCAAACTTCTATTTAAAGTAATAAAGTAGAGATATATGTTAAAAAAAAAAAAGAAGAAGAGGCTCTTCTATAGTTGTATATGTGCCAGTCTAAAACGGGTTGCGCCTCGCCAATGTAAGGCAATATTTAAGTTTTATTTTTGGCCCTTAATAAAATAAACCAGCTCAAAGCTAAACAATACACCAAAACGAAAGATTTTTATTTAGACATGTGTCCTAATATAACAGGCGTTATCCATGTTTCTCACCGAAATGAGAAACTTCTGTTTACATAATACAACTGCTACAGGTGGGGTTATCTTCTTGCAGTAATTAGTTGAACATAGAACAAAGATCATGGAAAGTACATGCATCGTACTAATAACACGAGTGTACACGGGTATGATTATACATGACATCAATGGTTGAAGAACTCAAGTCGTCAGGTGGAGGGTCCACAAAATATCCTTACGTTTAATTCACATCAGAGATAACAACTTCATAGGTATGACATACATTATCGTCGAATCCTTCAACAGTCTCGTGTCAACCATACATTTCTGGCCGCTTTACTAGAGGTGAAATCCACCCAAGTAATGTGGGCCAGATAACGTGGACATAAAATTATACTTGAACACTTCCTTAGTTTATCACGAACTTCTCGCTAAGTTCTGAGTCATCTTAGTTAATCTAGTGGCGGCCTTCGAAGAATATAAAATGCCACTTGGAGCTCTTCGTCCGCAATATTAGGAGCTTGAATAATACGTCTTACCATGAAGAACACATATAACGAAAGGCCAAGAATAATAGCCGTTAGCATAAATTAGTGCAGAACGCGTTACGTCATTAACAACTGGTGACGTATTAAATGTGCAGCGTTCAAAATAAGTTAAAACCCGTGCAAAAACATGATTTACCACAGAGAGACATATTACTGAAAATTAACTGGTAATAGCCTATGTGTGATCATGATACAAAATACATTAATATCCTTTCTTTAACAATACCCCTGTCGGTCGGGTATAAAAAAATCAAAGCATTTGATTTTTTCGCAATATATGAGATATACGACATCATCTAAGTCAAAACATCGAACGTATCATACGGCCAGAATTGATCACATAACATTGTCAATAATATTGTCATCGTCAAATAGTGTAACCAGTGTGAGTCAAAATCTGTAGGCATATGTACTAATGGAAGTAATGATGCAAAACAACAAGACGTTTCGTCTCAAGTCAAGAAAAGAAAAGTAGAACATTTCAATCATACAACAATAAAGAAGATAAATGTAAATGAACACAAGTGTGCATGAGTGTGATATGAGACAGGAAATCAGGAGAAAAGAGAAGTAACTGGCACCAAAAAAATTATTATTTGTTATCTCCCCTTAATGAAGACGACAAAATACAAACAAAAATGATGGATGTAAAAGAAAAAAAACCAAGCCTAAGGCAATGCACATATGAAAATCCATATACAAATTACACTATGTAGAAATGTTAAGTGTTAAAGAAAGAGGTCCCATATCAAATTACAATTATATGCTAGTTATAGCGAATATAACAATAATGTCAAGAGAATGAAGCTCACTAGCACAAAAAATGTTTCTTAAACAGCTAATGTTCATAAATACCACTGCAAAATTAGTCCACAGGAAAAATAATTCATTGTGTACATTATTGTCACGTATATATGTAAATAGTACAACAGTGACCCGACCATCTTTGCTTCCCCATCTAAGGTTTATAATTTTTACTACGCAAAAACCATGCAATTCGCTGACTGAAGACTCACTGTTTAAGCCACGCCTATTTTTTCTGTTTACATGCGCTGGCAAGTTGTTTACCTACATTCGTACAGGCTAGATAACAGTAAGCGAGAGCATGATTCGCTTATCGGAATTATCACGCGAGCTGATTGCCAATCATTATTGTTGACAGACAGAAGCTAGCGTAGAGATACAATTGGGTCCTTCGAAGAGAGGCGACGGGCAGGAATTTTGCCGCGTAACCGTTTTGATGTTCAACATTTCAGGGGACCTAAGCAAATCAAGGGGCGATAATATTATTCCCGAACCTTGGAAGTATTTGATCTGCGGCAGCGGACGAAATCTAAGAAAGCCTGTTCGCTTGGCCACTGTCTCTGTTGTTGGTCGGCATCGGTGAGCAAGAAAATCTTTACCTCGGGAGTCGAACTCGTTGATTTCCCCTGATACGATCGAATGCGTGAATTATCGCAACCTTTAGTGAAATAACACCATTTCTGTATAAATACTCCGTCCTCCCAAAGTCAGTTATCTAGTCGCTAAGAAAGTTTGGAAAATCTAGCTCGTTATTCTAGAGCCATTGTGAAAGTGTTATAGCATTCCGTGGAGATTGTTTCATTTCTGATTGCGGTATTAGATATTAGCATTTAAGTGATTTAATGTGTTAAGGTTATCATTATAATTCACTGGTATTTTCTAGGTGCTAAGACTAGCGTATTAAATAACGCATAGCTACGTTTTTCCAGTTGTAATGTAATTCAACCACCCGCTATCACCCAGAAAGATATGTTTTAATTGACTAATAAATACACTAGGCGACTGACAAATGACGGAATATAAATTCACTTCTTATTCATTGTGTGTAATTATATAGGTGACTAGTTTAATATCATGTGGCGAAACAAATAGCTAGTAATGACAAGCGATATTTATAAAGTTGTCATAATTAAAATAACACTGATATTGTGCGCTGAGTATTTTACCGGGCGGGAAGGGGAAGGCGCATACTGAGCGAAGCGTGATAGGATAGGCTAAGACACGTGTGCGTTTGAATTTAATTAAATGACGGAGAGGAGATTGATATTGTGGTTAAATGTTTTGTTTCCTTCCTAATTTAGTACTGATCACAAACCAGCTGCCAGCGGTCTAATAGCACCAGTAAACAGTTCTTATTATTATCGGGTCTTCGTTGTTGCCCTGTTCGGTCCTCTTGCTTCATCCAGAGAGAGTCCAAAACTATAAACAATAAGAATAATCATAACTGAATTGACAAAATACCCAGATTTTTCATTCAATTTTATCAGCCCGCTGTGGCCAAATATATACATATAACATATTTTTCCGACTACTGACAATTGTGTTTCCATGTGGATTTATCCAGGAGAATACATTGTTTCATAATCGGCACAACCCCAGAGAGAAAAACCGACAGGATATACCCTCATCAATTTTGTTTTATTAACATTTTATCGACCAAATGTTTCCTTTAACTATTGGAAGTACTGTCTACTCTCTACAGTGAATACTAGATCGCGGTTTATATTTTGCTACATGAACTATCTGATGTGACATTATCGTATCCAATAAGCACCACCAAAGTAGGCGTTGCCCATTAGGAAAATTAATTATTCGTGGAGGAACTGGAGAAGCACAACACTGGATTACGATACATGTACATTGATGTTTACGTTCAAGAGGTTGTTAACCAAGTATTAGGTAAGGTGTGATTGATGTGGCCACGGATGACAGAGTGGGAGTAAATACGTTCTAGTTACGGAAACTGTACCATCCTTTATTTTCTTTACAACTACTGTTATTTTACGGGAAAGCTTAACTAGGAACTTTGTTCTTTGCTTATTTGTCTATTCTTAACCCTAGTGTTAATCTTTGACCTTTTGGGTTATTAACTTCTTTTGGGATATTTTCTCAGCAAGAGGGGAGGGCACTTATGGGGTTATTTTCCTATGTCTGTAACCAATGTTTATATTAATTTCTATATGTTTGATGTTGTGAGGAGTTTAAATGATAATAAACTAAACAAATACTTAATTAATTGTGTTGTTCAGCCCAGCCCATACACATATTCCATTTACCATAGTTTTTACGTTTGTGCGTCTTGTTGTCACATAACTGTGTGTGAGTGGTTAAACGTATATGTTACATGTATGGATAGTAGGATTGTCTGATAACAAATTACAGTCGTAAAGATAGGCTGGACTAGAGTATCTTCTCAACCCAGTGACAGATTCTAGCATTAAACTATTCACTTGTGAAATCTATTTCTTATACCTTATTTCTCACTTATTTACCCCTTTTTCTATTCTATTCAGACGGGACCAAATCTATCTCTAATACATATCTAAATCTACGACAATTATTAAAGCCACCACAAAACTATTGTTTATGCAACGTTCATGTACATCGTAAGATACAGTTCCTAGAGACACTTTTCAAAGATGCGCAATCAGGGTGTGTAGGTAGAATGTATCAGGATCGCACTGAATCATGATAGTCAAACCAAAGTAAGAGCAGGAAATGCGGCTGGATCGCATTAGAGATGTCGAAACACTTGTCACTGAAAAAATATCAGTTATCTCATAGGATGCATCAGGGACAGGGATCTGTTACACATCCACATCTGAAATGAATAAAAGCTATGCAATACAGTCTGTTTGTCTGTTCAACAACATAAAGAAGTCGTATAGAAGTCTGATAGCTGTGTCAGTCCAACGTATCAAGTGCTGATGGAGCACAGCGGGATAAAATGTCAGCCACCACGTTAGATGATCCCGGGATAGCTTGAATCTCAAACTGGAATGGTTGTAATAAGATTGCGAAGCGGACAAGTTTGGCGTTCTTGTGATTAGCACGCTTGAGAGCAGCTACAGACTTCTGGTCAGTCTGTATAATAAACGGTGCTCCGAGAAGGTAGCGTTCCAGCTTCTGAATGGCCCAAACGACGGCCAAAAGTTCCCGCTCCAACACATGGTCCTTTTTCTCTGTGTCAGAGAGCTTGCGGGAGATATACAATGTAGGATGAAGCACTCCATCAAAGTCTTGCATCAAACAAGCACCCAAGCACAGAGAGCTAGCATCTGTGCGGAGATAATAAATACGATTTATGTCTGGTAACCTCAAAATAGGAGGATTAGAAAAAACATGCAATATATGATTAAAAGCAGCCTGCCAATCTTGTGACCAATGTACGTTATTTGGAAGATCCTTCCTTAATAACGAGGATAGGTCAGTAGTGACGGTAACAAGAGCAACATATGTGGGATCGAACCTACGACTCGCGTAATCAGCATGAAATAGTGTGCTGGGCGAAAACGACATCGTAATGAAAAAGAGAACATGGTCATTATAGTTACGTGAGCACCTAGCGACTGACAGAAAAGGTACATCATGATGTATTGGCTGAGCATGAGGATAACCACCAACACAGAAATTGCTTTGCCAAGGTACAATAGAAAAGTGATACGTAAATAAAGATATCATGCCTAAGAGGAAAGGAGATAAGGAGTGCTCTTTCCAAGATAAGCTGAAAAGATATATGTTATATATGATCACATTACGTGGTATGACATCCAATGATGACTGAACCTGCTGAGTCATCACAGGTTGTGAAATGAAATGCACAGGCATGTCATTGGTGGAATGATCCAACAATGCTAAATGACCATTGTCATTAGTAACAACCATTGTACTGAAAGCAAACACGACCAAAGTAACCAACATTATTCTGTGAAGAAAATGTAGGTAAATAGTAGAATATAATCGCCAAATAACATGGTCGCATGTCATGAGAGTGGAGAGTAGCATCCTAGTGATCAGAGGCCATAAGGATAAGAAAAGGATGATACGGAAAGTTAGGTTTGTGTCAGATGTGTACTTGTGTATAGGCATATCATTGTCTAACTGTGTGACACCTTCTGTAAATATGGAGTTCAAGTCCTCACTGGCAGAAACATCAGCTATGATTTCATTATGATCGTCATCATTAGGAGTAACCTCATCATTTTCCAAAATGGTACAGAGATCAAAACTGAAATGAACATCTTTGCTCTCGTGGATACGACCAACAGTTAAATCAGCAATAGTGTTCCTCAAAAGTCATACCTTAACCTTCCCTGAAAAAAATGGTGTATGAATGTTAACAATTGCTGTGGGATAAAACTCAACCGTACCACGGAATGTAATACATTTTACAAAACCACCCGTAGCAAAGGAAGGATGTAGAAGAGACTGTCTGATCCCAACAGGAGTACACCCCGAGTCACGGAGCAAAGACACCTGGGTATTATTCATCAACCCCCTGTGAAATAGTAGAGTGCCTGTGCCATCATGAGCCGATAAGCCGGTAACAACTGGCAATGGGTGCCCACACTTCAATATCGAAGTACTATCTGCCTGAAAAAGAGTGAGACAATCTTGGCAATGTGAGGCTACCTAAAAATCAAAAGCACAACATGCAGCTGATTGATTCATAACACCATTGTCCTGATTAATGACGAGTGAATTCCCAGTAAGTGTTGAACTAGCATTATGATCTGGACGTATTGGAGCACGAGAACGTGATCGTTGTCCCTGCCGATCAAAAGAATTACCTTGATTCCTGTAGTTTTGTGTGTTATTTCTATGTGGGAAATTTGGATTGCTCGAACCATTATTATTCCAATTTCTATTATTAGGATGAAAATTGTCTTGTCTTCTCCAATTTGAATTTAGCTGATAAGAATTGGTTCTAAACTGAGGTGATTGATTCCTAAATTGTTTTCTACATCCGTTGAAACTTCCATCTCTGTTGAAATTCCTATTCCTTATGAAATTACCATCATTGTACCTCCATGGCACAAAGTTCCTGTCAAGGCTATTAGATCTCTGTCTAAAAGTAGTATTGTTCCAGGTTGTGGCTGAAGCACCTGGTAGTGATTCCTTAATAGAATTATTACTAATGCGAGCACCAGGATGTGCCGTACAATATTGTTTACAAATTTCTTCAAGAAAAGGTAGGCTAAATGGTTTGCGTTCATGCAAAAAGAGCCAAAATGGCTTACTTACAGAGGACAAAACCTTATCCCTCAATAACAGATCCATAAGGCCATCATAAGTTTTCTCAATACCTGAGAGCTGAACCCATCTATTGAAAGTCAATCGTATAGCAGAGATGAACTCCGAGAAGTCTTTCCCAGTTTCAGGAGTCATTGTTTTAAATCTCATACGATATTCCTCTGCATCAAGCTGGTAACGTTTTAATAAGAGAGCTCTTGCAACCTCATAATTATTTCTAATAGACTCATATATGGTATATAAAGCAGTTAATGGTTCCCCATTCAAGAACTCCATGAGTTTAGCACACCATTGAGATTTATCTAATTTATGTGCCTCACAGACGCTTTCATATCGCCTTAAGAAGCACGAAATGTCATCATAACTTGGATTAAATATTGGTAAGCGAAATTTAGCAGATCCATTATTTTTACCCGAGGAGCCAGGAACATCCAAATTACCATTTCGACTATTTTGACCCCTTAATTTCAGTTCTTCTAAATGAAGAAGCATCATTTCCTTTTCATTTGCTAATGTCAAAGTTTTTCTCTCCTCCATTTCTCTTTCACTGTGCATTTTTCTCTCCTCCAATTCAATCATTCTCTTCTTCTCCTCCAACTCTTCCAGAGGCCTTTTCTCAGCCTTCTTGTCCTCTAATTCACGCCTCTTATCAGCATTCTTCTCCCCAATGCTTTCTTTTCCTCCTTCTCTTGTTTTGCCTTTGCCAACTCAGACATGGCAAAGTCCTTCAAAACTTCATCTTTATAACCAAATGCTTTGCCCTGCTCAACAAAGAAATATAAGGTAGCTATGTTATCTAATAATGTGACTCACTAAGTCGAAATATAATATAATGGCTTGTTCCTTTACAGTTTGATGTAAGCAAAGAATGTGGTAATAGTTTATAGCAATAACAGCAATGTAAATTATGTAATATCAATGTAGTGAAGAAGAAAAAAAAATATGGTGCAGGGAAAAGACAATTATACGAGGGGAAGTCAGTAAGTAAGTTACAAACTGATATGGGGAAGCTGATAATGGTATTTGGTAGTTTCTAAAGGTGTCATTAGGCGACAGTATTATCCAGCTTTATGATTAGCTTAGGTAGCAGACTGCTAGGTGTCACATGCGCATGCGCAGAGCAGATAAAAATGGCGACCGTACTCGTGGAGTGTACCAATGAAGAACAGCGCGCTGTTTTCCGTTTTTTTTTTGGGGGGTGGGGGGAGGACTTCCTGCAAAGGATATTCATAAGGAATGTGAATGCTGCATCATACTGTGAAGTTCTGTTGATGCTTCGGGATGCAATTCGAAAAAAAAACGCCCAGGCCTACTGACTAGAGGAGTACTGCTCCATCACGACAGTGCCAGACCACATACAGCTCGATTAACCCAGGAGAAAATTGAACAACTAGGGTGGCAAATTCTTGAACATCCGCCTTACAGTCCCGACTTATCCTGCGAATGATTTTCACCTGTTTGGTCCACTAAAAGCTCACCTTGGCGGTAAACATTTCGCGGGTGATGCAGAAGTTGAACGTGAGGTGCGAATGTGGCTGAGACAGCAGAGCACGCACTTCTATGCAGCAGGTTTCAAGGCACTAATACAGCGAGAGAATAAGTGTATCAATGGTGGTGGAGATTATGTTGAGAAATAAAGGGGAAATTTAAGTGCAATAATACATGGTGTTCAAGTTCGTATCTCATTTATTTATTTCCCCATATCAGTTTGTAACTTACTTACTGACTTCCCCTCGTATATAAAGCAATAGCATAAGAAAAGAGTATGGACAAACAGTGAAACACCAGCAGCAAGGAAAAAATTCTAATGGGGAACAAACGGGAAAATTGTAAATTGAACAATCTCACTGCTAAGAATAGACAACACATGACCCAGACAAGGTATAAACAGATAACTTGTATAAACCAAGTGATAGGTAGATGAGGAAACCAGCACGAACAAAACAGTTACCAAATAAGGGAAATAGCAATAGACCAACAATGCATTTACAAACGAATAGACGAAACTTCACAACTAACATGGATTACTATAGAAGACAATCAGTAGTCAGAACATCGGCGAGGTTGCTCGAACCGGAAATACTACTGAATGAAATTTACTAAATTTTCTACAGAATGGTCCAATGTGCGGTCATCTTACAATGACATCTATTCGCTGACATCGGATCTCCACCCAACCTTCCCGCAAAGACAAAAGAGCATGAATAGTACTAGAAAAAAAATGATTAAAGGATCTACCAACACGTAACTGCTCATAGCATTGATTATACATGACATCAATGGTTGAAGAATTCAAGTCGTCAGGTAGATGGTCCACAAAATATCCTAACATTTAATGCACATCAGAGATAACAACTTCATATGAATGGCATGGCATATTGTACATACATAATCGTCGAAATCATTCAACAGTTTCGTCTCAACCATACATTTCTGGCCGCTTTACTAGAGGTGAAATCCACCCAAGTAATGTGGGCCAGACAACGTGGACGTAAAATTATACTTGAATACTTCCTTAGTTTATCACGAACTCCTCGCTAAGTTCAGAGTCATCTTAGTTAATCTAGTGGCGGCCTTCAAAGAATGTAATATACCACTTGGAGCTCTTCCTCCGCAAAATTAGGAGCTTGAATAAAATACGTCTTACCATGAAGACCACATATAACGAAAGGCCAAGAATAATAGCCGTTAGCATAAATTAGTGCAGAACGCGTTACGTCATTAACAACTGGTGACGTATTAAATATGCAACTTTCAATATAAGTTAAAACCCGTGCAAAAACATGATTTACCACAGAGAGACATATTACCGATAATTAACTGGTAATAGCATATGTGTGGTCATGATACAAAATACATTAATATTCTTTGTTTAACAACAACTCAACACAATCACTGTGTTTTTTATATTTGAAGTATGTATAACTGAAAAAATAATGTTTTTTTACAAGCAATAATGTATGTATGTTTGAAAAGAAGGTGCTACGAAAAACAGTAGTAAGAACGTTAGAAAAGGATGAGTTGGACTATTCTTTCTTTGTGCGCCAGGTTGGAAAGGGAAAATGTGTCTTATTAATTTGCTTCTTGCTAACGATTGGAAGCAGAATAAAATTACTTTTGCGATTCCATCATAAGAAATAAGAGTATTTTGGAAAAATTCGGAAGCAACTTGAAAAGCAAAAGTGATATCACTCTTCTGGTAGAACCATAAGGAATAACAGTATGTTGTGCGGCTTGCATTTGCAATTGCTGTAAACAAGGCATGAGGATAGTCACTTAAAGCGGCAGTAATTAACTTAAATTAAAATTCAATTTCACTCGAAAATCAAAATATTATAATTTGATTTTGATATTTCATAAGTTTCCTAAACAGTTACTGGGAAAAAATCCGGGCAATGCCGGGTCCTTACAGCTAGTAAAACATAAAGCTCTTGCGACTAGCAGAGACACGATGGAATGGAAGTAAAGCAGGTTACACGGTATTGAATCACCATCGTCATTTTTCACTGGGCTCCCTAAGGAACATGGAGCCACCACTGATGCTGGTCCCTTTGCAGGAAATCTGCACCAAGAAGTCACACGCTCTTGCAGTTTCTGTGGCTATTCGTTATATATGATGTTGCCAGCCCCGTGCACAGCCTAATATTAATCGCCTTTTACGACATGACTGAGGACTACCGCACCGGTAGTCCTGTTTTTTCTGTGTCTTCTAAGTGACCGCCGTTAACTACACGGGAAACCACAACGAACAGCTAAGATCTTTTCTTAACACACATACACGGAGATTTCCCTTCAGGTCTGCTAGAAGCAAAGTCAGCACTAATAGAACTGGAATAATTATCATCTAGATTTATAACAATACTTCACGCAAAAGGATGAGGAATCGCCATAATTCAAAGCTACGCACAAACACACTGTTCACACATCACTACCAAACATGACTTTTATAATAAACTCCAGGACACATTATGCAACGCACAGATGAAACGTAAAATTCAACACCCACAGATGAAAAGTCTTTCAAGGGGAGAGAAAACAGTAAAGGGGCATTAATCAAAAGTTACGAAACGTTACTGATTTGCCCAGCAGGCGTACACAATTATCCCGCAGCAGAGGAGTTATTAGTGCATCTACCAGAACAATTGAAAGTGTGAAACTGATAGCTAGAAAATTTAAAGTGCTACGCTGCGATGTATGAACTGTCAGTATTTTAGTGTCGCACATGACAAAAGATTTGATATAAATGATTTGGCTGTGCAAGCGATGGTCTCACTGTGCTGTGTTCACAAAATATTAATTGTCTAAGACTGTGTTTCTCAAACGCTGTGCCGCGGCACGCTAGTGAACTATATTTTTAGTGATCATGTAATATAAAATTGATCTTTCAGCTTGAATTCATTCAATAATAATTTGAGCTATTAACAGCTTTGAACAAAAATTTAAATACTTCAAAATTTCATGATATTACAAAAACGTAAGAGGCGCATAAACAACGTTCAAAAACCATGGACAAAGCATACTACTTCCACTTGGGCCTAATTAAATTTCGTGTCAGAAAGAGCGGTAAGGTAGAGGAAATTGAGAATTTGCGCATGCGCGTACAATTCGTGTTATGTCATTTTATAATTAACGCAGTGATCAGGGTGATGTTTCTTGCTTGTGTTTGATTTGTAAAACTGTGTTTTAAAAGTAGATACCCTAACTGACATTGATAGATTTATTGCAAGAAATCGTGTCAAAGAAAATAGTAACAATGACAGCATGGCTAGTTTTTGCAGAAATGAAAACATCAGTTTGGACGAGGTCACTCCAATACCGAGTAAGATTTCTAAAATTATAGTTCGTAGACAGCTATTTAAGTCTGGGGTTTTCTTGGTCTGGAGAGAAAGATTGTCCTCGGCAATTACGTGTGTGTGCGGTGACAAACTTTCGAACGAAGCCACGGTTCCTAGTAAATTAAAAAGACATTTGACCACTAAACATGCACATCTTGGGAACAAAGATTTGAATTATTTCAATAGGTTTGTTAAACAACAAACAAAACAAGTACGCCGTTTTGAACATAGACTTAAAGTATCTGATAAAATTCAGACAGCTTCTTATCATGTAGCCGAAATCATAGCACAGCAAATTAAATCATATACTACAGCTGAGTCACTTATTTTGCCTGAATGCCGTTCGATTGTTAGAACAATGTTTGGTAGTGAAGCGGAAAACGAAATTACCAAAATTCCGTAATCTAATGATACGATTAGAAGAAGAATAATCGAGATGTCTTCTAACATTGAGGAACATGTTTCAACAGAGCTTAAAAAAAATCAGACTTTGCGATACAAGTTGAAGAATCTACAGACATAAGTGACAAAACATGACTGTTAGCATTTGTTCGCTTTGGCCATGGAATGAAGCCAAGTTTTATGCTGCTGAGAACTTGTAGATCGCACGAGAGGTCAAGATATATTTGATACTTTGACTGCCTACATTTTAAAAAATGTGATCTCTCTGTTGGGTTAGAATTAGTAGTATATCTTCTTCCCGCCGAGTTCTTCTTTAAATCATCAAGTAGCTGGTTCTTGGCTTCCAGCTTGTCTAGGGTATATTTTGTAACAGGCCTCTAAGTTCAACTTTTTAAACAGCCTTAGAACGTGTAATCAGTCTTCAACAGTCAGAAACTTGATAAGGCCAGTTTGACGTTGAAGAACACATATTCACTTTTAATATAGGACGAAGCTCCTTATATATTTGCATCCAATATATATATTAATCAATGGCATTCACTAGCCAGTCCATGAAACCAGTCTATCGTCACGTAGACTAAGTAAAGATGTCTGATGAATACTGCTGAAAACTTTAATGAAATAGTTCCACAATCACTTCTTTCTATTCAGCATTCGCTTGTCAATTTAATTATAATCAAGCATAGACTCCATGCTGTAGGACGACCTAGCTGATATAAATTCACAAAGACTCTATCACAAGAGTACACTTTCTGGAGCTCGTCAAAAACACGTCTTCTCACACACAGTAATACACAGCGAAAGAGAACGAATACTAGCTCAAATCTGCCACGCAACGCCAGCAAAGAATCGTCTGCCAAATATTAGCAGACTATGTGACGTACTTCCGGAGTAGTCCGGGCAACGCATCTCTCTTCTTTGATCCTTAGCCGCCGACCGTCAAAGCAGTCAGTGGCCATCACGCCTAGTGGCGTCTTGTAGGGCAACAACAAATTGATTCCACTTTGCTCGGTCGGCGGTCATCCTTCGTACAGTGCCCCAACTCTGGTTCATTCTTTGCATCTCAGCCTCCACAGTTCTCCGCCAGGTTGTTTTTGGTCGGCCTCTCTTTCGTTTTCCTTCAGGGGTCCAAAGCATAGCTGTTCTTGTGATGGCATCGGGATCTCTTCTGAGGACATGGCCAACCCAGCTCCAGCGT
Source organism: Oreohelix idahoensis (assembly GCA_024509875.1). Taxonomy (NCBI): domain Eukaryota; kingdom Metazoa; phylum Mollusca; class Gastropoda; order Stylommatophora; family Oreohelicidae; genus Oreohelix; species Oreohelix idahoensis. The sequence continues at coordinate 196,207 of JAMPIV010000594.1, forward strand.
CTGCCAGCTATGATGGTGTGCATGTCATCTTGCTTGCTCCGAGCAAGCAGATCTTGGTTGGTGATGGTATTCGGCATATCAACAAGGAAGTATGTATACAAACCATGTCGAGTGCGATAAAACCTGTTATGATTTTACACATAACAACTCCCCCCCCCCCCCCCCCTTTCCGGCCAATAATGGCAACGAAGTTGTCATTATTGCTATTGTGAGAAACCACCACTAAGGTGAGCAAAAGGTAACATTACATGTCCCTGTTGCTATGACCATGAATAGACCTATGTTTGTGCCGTAATGTAGGCAATTTAACACACGTGGTATGGAAATCCAGCATGAAAAGCTAATACCACTGTCTACGAAAAGCTCAAAGCAATTTCACATCATAATGAGGTACTATAGCAAACGTCAGTCAACATATAACATTAATAATGATAATATACCATGCATTCTCACACTTCACTCTGTCAGAAAACACCTACTGTTCATTGTCATGCCACCTAGACAATTAATGTCACTTGAAATAAACATTAATGCTAAGTATATATAATAATCTTATTCAATCATAGAAGACGTAAGAAAGACACTTGACACACACAAAATGTTTGACTGTTACACATTGTCAAATACATAAAGTTTTGTGTGGTAGTGAATGGTATGTCAAATTGTATCATATACATAATATGAACAACGAATCATGAATTAATTTTATAATAGCGTACACAGCGCCTTAATATCTAACTGATAAGAGTCAAAGGAATATTCTTTTGTGTTGAAAAGTTAATTATAGCACGTTTCACTAGCTTTGCCCAACTTCAAAATGCTATATCTCAGCGAATATATAACGCATATAAGTGAAATTTTGTGTGTGAATTTGAAATGGTATAGACCCTATGAATTAAATTTTTCATTAAAATGCGGCCATTGGTTTCAATTTTCGTCTCTTTGCGATATAATATAAAATCCTACTTGCCAACTGTAAAGTGTCACTGTAAAGAGTGGTGTAAAGTGTGTTCTCTTTCTTTGGTAAAGCTCCACTATCAATCACTGTAGCATGTTGTTTGTGGTGCCACTACTGTATATGTCCATTGTAGTGTACAGAATTGTTGAGATCAGGCATGCTCCAGTCTAACCAGCTGTAAATGGGTAACTCACCCTAGTCCTGAGTTAGGGAAGGCAAAGGCAGCTGTAAGCAGTAGTTTCCCTCTAAGGCTCCAGGGGAATCAGGCCCTAAACTTGGTCAATTCAACCGACGCAGGATGGTGTATATATGGAGTGGAAGTGTAGAGTGCGATTAACGCGAATGGTGGACTGTTCGTGTTCTGACCAGTCTAAGCACTCATTCACTTGTGTCTACAAGGCACCAATGCAGACTGCTGGAATCTTTGTTTACACAGTTTATTTAGACGCACACACTGGGACATAACGAGTAAATCATGGGTATATGTTGACACATCAATTTGCAGGCATACATAGTAGATCCCATGTCATGACACATTCATATATCATGGGTAGTACATCAATAGCTTCCAATGTTATGATACATATGGCCGCATCCCCTATCTGACTAAACGCGTCAGTGAAGGCGGATCGGTAAGTAACTAAAGTTGCTTTATGTTCATAGTTTATATCATATTATGAAACCACGATAAGGGGTTTCTATCAAAATTGAGATCTCCTTGCCACTGTCCGAATAGTAAGATACATGCCTCGTTCTCTGGACAGTGATTCAAAAATATGATGACAGGAATGTAACATGGCCGCCTTCCTGAGTTGTCGCTCACTCACTCACAGGAGGGTATATATAAGCCAAAGTTAATTTGAAATGCATATGAATAATTTCCTAAAGTTTCTCCATACAGTTCTACAGTAATCCAGTTACTTCACGTAGACATAACTGCTGTATGGAAGCCCGTCATCTTCGTTGATACAAACATGACCCTAGCGTTGCGAAGCACAATATTCCAGCTAGGTCTAACCGACATGAGATCATCAAAAATAGGGTCTGGCATTACCTGGAGTGTTGCGTGGGTGTGATTTGCTCTGAACAATGTTCCATGTGTTATGAATAAAACAATTATAAAATTCTGGCCATTGTTTTCTTCCTTGATATGTTAGTTTTAGTGCATCGTGCCTTTGATGGAAGATTAAGCGAATGCGGGGGTGGAAGATTCCAAACAATACTTGAACTTTGGAATACGATTGATTTGATAAGTCATTTCATTGAGTCCGTACATTTAATTCACATGTACACATTTCAAATAGGGACAGAACATGAGTCATGCATAAATTAATCAATGGCGTAGACTGCTGTTTTACGTGTCAATGTCCGTTTAAGGATACAGAGCAGTAATTGTCGTCAGAACATCACAGCTATATGCACGCGCAGCTAGACATGGCTACCTGCCGACAGTGAGACTGCGAGTCTGAATATCTTCATACGAATTTGACGATTATTCTTCTCCTTCTGAGAATTCTAGTTAAAATACTAACCTCCATAATTTTCCTCTCATAAAGAGTTTCTAGGACTGACCCTGGTCCATCAAAAAATACACATATAAATGGCTATATCATGCCATTGCATTGGAAGGTTAGAACAACGCAGCTATTCAGCTTGGCGGTCAAGTAACAAAGGGGTCACGTTTCTTAGTTACCGACTGTGTCCTAAACAACGCTATACACGTCATGATCGATCGTGCATGGAGCGTTCAAAATTGAAACCTCTATCGCAATATATTAAATGCCTTAACCTTTTACAATTGCACGTCTGATAACCTTTAGCAGACGGCGTTAATATCATATACCGTAACAATTCCCTGTACACCGGGGAAAAAAAATCGATAGATTTTTTTTTCAAGATCTATCCGACTTAACAATTTTTTCAAAAAATATTTAACACAATTGTGACATATGGCCGACGATGTTCTGAGTAGAACCGTGTCGCGGTCATGTCAACTAACTATTTGTCATAGTCATCTAACATTAAGCACATTGTGTATCAATATTATACATATTATTATATCAACTAAATAAAATGTCCAATGTTAATTAACGTAAGGTCTGTCGTATTAGTATGTCATATAAGAATTAATTTGACTAATTAAAATTAAATTAATTAATTAAACTAAGAGTTAAATTATTAAGATTCTAATGTAACGCGATGTTATGAGAGAAGAAAAAGACAAAATAAGTGAGAAGAAATAGAAAGAAATTCGAATATAAGTTTTAACTTAATTGTGTGTGTTAAGTGTTAGTGAATAATAACTATCTAATTTAACTAACTAAATAATGTATAGGTACATTAAAAAAAAAAATTATTAATCTAATACTTGTGTGAGATTTATTTTCTCTTTTCATAATTTCTTCTTTTTATATTTCGTTCTCTTTTTTTTTCATTTAATTTTTTTCTCACCTTTCATTTTATTGATAATAATTCAATTAAGAAGTTAAGTTAACTAATTAATTAGTATAGGATATGATGATCCATCCGTAGTCTTGATCCTGATGAATTCTTTTAGGCAAAAAATGTTCAAACGTTTACGTTGGAAAGAAATGTCATTTATCCTAGCATCCAAGAATTAAGTGCATCTAGGATAATAAGTTCGACTTGTCGTCAGATATTGTTCCATGATTGTTCAATGATATTCGTATATCGTGTATGGACATTAGACGAAGTTCGAATGTAAGTATATATACCTTGATTGTCTTGTAGTTCAATTCTGTATATATAAAGTTTAAATTGAAGGCAAGGTTAGTTCCCTTATAGTTGATACTTCGTTCAATCCAATGTAGTTCTGATTGATGTAGTTTAAGAGTGTCAATGTTGATTATTCGTCGTCAATAGGATTACGTGACAATGCATCTGCCACACAATTTTCAGTGCCAGGAATATGTTCAATGGAGAACTCGAATGGCTGTAGGATGATTGAATATCTGGCAAGTTTCTGGCTTGTATGATTTGATCGACGCAAGGATGCTACAGCACGTTGGTCCGTCTGTATGGTAAAGGGAGCACCGAGTAAGAATTTTTCAAGCTTCGTTATTGCCCAGATCACAGACAAAAGTTCCTTGTCGACTGTTGAATACTTTGTTTCTGCCGGCTTCAGCTTTCTTGAGATATACAAGGTAGGATGTAGAATGCCGTCATGGTTCTGGAGCAGGCATGCACCAATGCCGTAGTTACTAGCATCTGTTCGTAAGAAAAATCTTTTGGAAGCATCGGGAAGTCTTAAAATTGGTTCATGCGAGAACAAATTTATAATTTTGTTGAAAGTTTCATTGCATGTACCAGTCCATGTCACCTTCACCGGCATATCTTTTTTTAACAAGGAAGACAATACAGCCGTGATGGATGACAAGTTTGGTATGAATCTACTGTAATATTGAACAAGTCCTAACAAACTCCTGACCTGTTTCTTCGTCTGAGGAACTGCTATGTTTAGAATTTTGGAGACTGTACTAGGTAACGTTCGGATATATCCCGATCCAATGATATGTCCCAAAAAGGTTATCTCATTACACGCGATTTGCACCTTTGTAGGTTTAGCAGTTAGATGATAATTCCTTAGAGTGTCAAAAACATATCTAAGTCCCGAAACATGTTCCTCAAACGACGAACTAAACAAGCATATGTCGTCAATATATGTAATAACGTCTGGTCTACCTGATAAAATTTGTCGCATCAGGCGAATGAAGGTAGCTGGCGCATTAACAAGCCCAAAAGGCATCACATTCCACTGGTATAGACCTTGTGGAGTGGAAAATGCGGTGTAGTACTTAGCCTTTTCGGTCAGTGGTATCTGCCAATAACCTTTAGTTAAGTCTATCTTACTAAATATAGTTGCGTTGGATAGACGTGGCAGTAAGTCGTCGATAAGTGGGTGTGGTTCGCTGTCAACTATAGTCTTAGCATTTAATTTTCTATAATCAACACAGAGTCTGATGTTATTGTCCTTCTTCCGGACAATCACTAATGGAGAAGAGAATGGCGAATTACTAGTCTCAATGATTCCCAGAGACAACATCTGTTCAAGTTCCTTAGTAGTTTTAGCAAGGAAATGTAAAGGAACAGAATAGGGATGTACACGAATAGGTGTATCATCATTGAGAGTAATGTCATGACTGATAGCCGATGTGCGACCCGGGACGTCGGTCAATACATCTGGATAAGATTGTAATAGATTAGCAATCTGTAGACGCTGTTGCGGTGTAACCGTTGAAGAGATGGTTACATCCCGCCAAGATTCAGTAGGTTGAACTACTGGTACAGGTAACGGTAACTGTACCTCAGGAAAAGAAGATTCTTCTTCCTGGATGACAGATAAGTTAGTATAATGACAAGTGGATACTGTGTTGTCATCTAGTTCATGAAAAATTGACTGTAAGTGTTCAGGACGTGTATGAAATTGCTTGAGCATGTTAATATGAAATATCTTTTTGTGTCCCTTGATATCTAAGACGTAATCAACGTCGGAAATTTTATCAATGACTTTGTAAGGACCATTCCAAGATATCAATAATTTATTGTTATTGTGAGGAAGTAACACATAAGCCTCGTCGCCTGGGAATAATTGGCGTAATCGTCGAGACCTATTTTGTAGAGATCGAGCCTTAGCTTTTGCAGCCTCAGAAGAAGCTGTTGCCAACTGGCAAGACTCAATAATGTTCTTCCGAAGATTAATCACATATTCGTAAGATGACTGAGTGTCCTGAGTCATCTCCTCGTCAATTAATAAGTTTTTTATTAGTCCCATAGGACCTCTTGGGGGAGCACCAAAAACTAATTCAAAGGGAGAGAAGCCAGTTTGTTCATGCGGTACCTCCCGATAAGCAAATAGAACAGCTGGGAGTGCTCTGTCCCAGTCATGAGGGTGCTTAGCAGTAACCTTATGTAGTAGTTGTTTAAGTGTACGGTTAAGTCTTTCAACCGCACCATTACTCATCGGATGATAAATACTACTTAAATTCCTATCAATGTCCCAAGTTTTCATGACTTCCTTCATGGTGTCAGATATAAACTGTGACCCATGGTCTGATAAAAGTTTTCTAGGAAACCCTATTCTAGAAAAGATGAGATGTAGTGCATCAGCTACATCTGTGGTAGTGGTGGTCTTTAATGGGATAGCTTCTGGCCATCGTGTGCACAAATCAATGCACGTAAGGACGAATCTATGTCCTCTGGCCGATGGTAGCAATGGACCAATGATATCTATGGCCATCTTGTCAAAAGGTCTTACTGAGATATCGCAAGCCTGAATAGGCGCCGTGTGAAAAGCTCCACGTGCTTTCACTTCTTGGCATGTAGTACAGGAACGTACATACTGCGAAATATCTCTTGACACTCCTGGCCAAAAGAATGAAGACAGTACTCGAGATCGTGTTCGAGTATATCCCATATGTCCAGCACAATGTGGTCATGTGCATGTTGAAGAATGTACCGTCTAAAAGTATATGGGACCATAACTTGTTGTTTCATTTGTGATTTGTCATGAAAACATCTAATCAATATGTCATTTTTAATAACAAAACAATGTTTGTTATTATTACCTGAGGATAGATTGTCAATTTTATCAACCAACTTAAAAATTTTTTTTAAAGATTTATCCTCTTTTTGTTTGGTTGCAAATGTTTCCCTGTCAATAGGTGAATTGACTACAAATTCCTCTTGGTTATCTGCATCCATTTTATCATCATCAACCTTCTCCATGAGTTGAGTCTGTGCTCTAGTCGTCACGGCGTTTCCAGTGCATAGGTTACGTTTCTCCCATTCTATAATCTCATCTGGAGTACAATCTTTACTGCCGTGTATACGACCAACCATCAGATCAGCTATAGGCTTCTTTAGCATACATACTTTTACGTTTCCTGTGAAGAAAGGTGTGTTAACATGAATAATAGCTGTGGGGTAAAACTCTATTGTTCCACCAAAAGTCATGCAACGGACATATTCCCCCGTTGCACAGCTAGGATGTACCAGCGACTGTCGTACACCAATCGTTGTGGATCCTGAATCCCTCAACACTGAGACGACGGATCCATTAACTAATCCTCTGTTAAAAATTAGTAGGCCTGTTCCATCGTTGACTGCAAGACCTACCTGTGGTATAATATGTCCGCAGTTAAGCACTGTTTCTTTTGCCTTCTGAAAAATAAGATTGCATTGTTGGCAGCTATTTGCCACATTATAATTAATAGCAAAACATGCAGCAGAAGACTGTGTTGTATTAGTGTCTAGTGGGACCTGAGCTATAGGGGGTAGTATTATTTGTAACTGCCGCCCCTGTATTATGGTTGTAATGAGATGATCCCCGAGAATGAGATCGATTCCGAGTATAATTGTTAGAATTATCTCGTCGTCCTCTATAGTAACTATTATCTCGATGTCTCGAGCCATGATTATTACCATTCCAGTTATTATTATTATTGGGAGTATGTGATCGATTATAATGAGTGTTATGTTGACCATTGTGGTAGTTTGTTTGAGGTGAATAATTTCTATCTCGTGATCTACCTCTGTTGAACTCATTTTTATTGTTGAAATCATTATTATGTCCCTTCTGAAAGTTAACATTGTGATTTCTTTGGAACCTGCTTCTGTCTACACTGTGATGTCTTTGTTTGTTATTGTGATTGTAGGCCATATTAGACGCCACAGGTAGAGGTTCTCTTAATGAGGAGTTAGAAATGGTTGCATTCGGGTGTGCCGAACAGTAGTTTAAAGAAATTTTTTCTAACTCGTCCATGGTACCTGGTTTACGCTCCTGCAAATATGCAAAAAAATGGCTGGCTAACTGAAGATAATACCTTATCCCGCAGTAGTAAATCAACTAATTTGTCGTATGATTTGTTGACTTCTGCCAGTTCAACCCATCTATTAAATGTATTGCGTATGTTCGCAATGAATCCTGCAAAATCCTTTGGAGATTCAGGTACAATTCCCTTAAATTTTAACCTACAGTGTTCCTCGTCCAGGTGAAACCTTCGTAAAAGCAAGGACTTAATAGCACCGTAGTTATTAGCTATTGATGGGTCAGCATTTTGAGAAGCTGTCAGTGGTTCTCCAACCAAGAATTCATTTAATTTGAGTACCCATGACTCTTCAGGCAAATGGTTAGATTTGCAAGTCTGTTCAAAACGTGCCAGGAACGATGAAAGGTCGTCGACGTTCAAGTTGAAAATGGGTAATTTAAAGTTGTAGAAATGTTTAGGTTGGCTGGCTGATGATCCATTTTGTGCGTTATTATTCTGGTTTGCATCAGCACTTTGTGCTTGTAATCTTGCTGTCTCCAATTTAATACGCGCCAATTCCATTTCTTGTTGTAAAATAATTTCCTCTCGTTTCAATTTATTCTCTTCTTCCTGCCTGGCGATTGCTCTTTGCTCTTCTCTTTCACGTTGAGCAATCTCTCTCAACCTATTTTCCTTGGCAATTTGCTTCATCTCAAGTTCTGCTTCCTCTTTCTTTAATGCTGCCTTTTGTTCCTCTTCCTCTTTCTTTAATGCAGCCTTTTTCTCTTCTTCTTTTCTTTCATATTTTTCCAGTTCTGACTCAGCAAACTGACGAAGTTCTTGAGATTTATAACCATAATCACGACCAATTTTAACGAAATGGTCTATAGTAAGCATTTTGACTTTTATCTGTAAGTAATTATTGATAATTACTGATTAAAATAGTCAATAGTAGCTTCAGAGTAATTATTATACTTACTCAACTTAGAAATATTCAATATAGATAATCACAATAGTACTGAACTTAATGTCTAAGTTCAACTAATAGACAATATTTTGTAACAATATTGTATCTAAATAATACTATATCATAAATAGTTATGATATCTGTTAAATATAATGTAATTATATCACACAATTAATCTCAATATCCAATAATGTTGGGTATAATTCCTAGTAATTATATTGTTCAATGTACTAAGTCACTCTCTTAGTACCAGAAAAGTATATTAAATAATATACAATGGGTCTATTACCTCAAAGGTAGCTATAAGATTATTTTATTTTGTCAATATATATATATTATATTATTATGCCCTAGGCATCTATGATAAATTGTAGTGCTACTTTCTTGGACTATCACTGCATAATTATGCAATGTCCCATATTAACCTTAATTATCAGAAAAAATTAATTAAATTAAATTACAAGTGTATTATTGCATATAATAGCATATTATTAATGTAATATTAATATATATCATGAGGACAAACAACACAATGATGCAACTAAAGGGTACAAACAATGTCAAGACGCAAACAAGACATTTTCACAATTAAAAATGAATTTATGAACTAAATAAAATAAGCGGAAATGTCACAGACCAAATGAAGGGTCAAGGTTTGACCGGAGGTCAACTGAATATTCAAGGTACACACAAAAAAAAAAATGACTGCGAAAAATGATGACGTCACAGGACTCATAACGGACGAAAATTTAACAATCATAAAATAAATGATAGTCAGAGGAGACTGGACGAATAGTAACGAACATGGTACAGAACTGAATAAAATTATTAACTGAGTACGAATAAAATACACCAATTATCTACGGGACAGTACAGCTAACGCAAATCGTCAAACGATAGCAGATTTGGACAACAAGTCCAATGTCAAACCTCAATGGGGTTTCCAAAGGTGCGATCGTTTAACTGCCCTAAGAAACGACCGAAATTAATTCAGGCATCGTGAGAGCCACAGAATTTAATTTCAGTTCATCCTCCCTACCTCCCACGAATTAACAACACATTAAGACAACAAAAATTACATTAAACATAGATAAAACATGCCGATGTAGGCAGAGGACAATGGACTTAGTTAGCACTGTTTGCAATACCAACAGTTAAACACCTAGATTTATCTTTACCGTTGCTTCGATCAGTGCTAGCGGTCGTCAACAGCTAGGCTAAAGCCCCTGACTGTCTGCTCCTATAGTCCATATCATGTGTTGGCTTCAAATGGCTTATGTTTCCTTTGGTTAGACTTAGAAACGGCTGGTTTCTTCGACCGATCACCTACACGATTTTCAGTGACGTCACGTTGTTAGGTATTATAATGAGTACTGCGTCACGTCAGCCTCGTACTGGTCATGTGATCGAAACTTGATCGTAAACATTTCATTTGAAAGTCATGAAGAAATTTTTTTTGTCGTCCCCAGACACCGGACACCACTGTTACCACTGTTGCGTGGTGTGTGATTTGGTGGTTAGCTCTGAACAATGTTCCATGTGTAATGCATAAAACAATTATAAAATTCTGGCCATGGTTTTCTTCCTTGATATGTTAGTTTTAGTGCATCGTGCCTTTGATGGAAGATTAAGCGAATGCGGGGGTGGAAGATTCCAAACAATACTTGAACTTTGGAATACGATTGATTTGATAAGTCATTTCATTGAGTCCGTACATTTAATTCACATGTACACATTTCAAATAGGGACAGAACATGAGTCATGCATAAATTAATCAATGGCGTAGACTGCTGTTTTACGTGTCAATGTCCGTTTAAGGATACAGAGCAGTAATTGTCGTCAGAACATCACAGCTATATGCACGCGCAGCTAGACATGGCTACCTGCCGACAGTGAGACTGCGAGTCTGAATATCTTCATACGAATTTGACGATTATTCTTCTCCTTCTGAGAATTCTAGTTAAAATACTAACCTCCATAATTTTCCTCTCATAAAGAGTTTCTAGGACTGACCCTGGTCCATCAAAAAATACACATATAAATGGCTATATCATGCCATTGCATTGGAAGGTTAGAACAACGCAGCTATTCAGCTTGGCGGTCAAGTAACAAAGGGGTCACGTTTCTTAGTTACCGACTGTGTCCTAAACAACGCTATACACGTCATGATCGATCGTGCATGGAGCGTTCAAAATTGAAACCTCTATCGCAATATATTAAATGCCTTAACCTTTTACAATTGCACGTCTGATAACCTTTAGCAGACGGCGTTAATATCATATACCGTAACATGGAGTCCGAATCATACATGATACCGTACATTAGGAGAGTCTCTAACACAAACTCTAGTAGAGACACAATCTCCTACAGAAGAAAAACCACTTCATAAATCATTTTTACTTAAAAATGTACCAGCCCTTGAAAATGCGTAACCCGCCATTGTAAACGGTACATCGGAACTCATCACGACTTGTCAAGACAACTCATACTTCCGCTATAGCGGCATAACAAGAATATAGTCCTGCCTACCCATCCAAAATATACAATATAGGACTGATTCTACTCGTACTAATAATATGTAATACATATGAATTCAGGCCATAAACAAAATAAGCAAATTAATCTATTTTCTGGCCCGAACAAATAAGTACGGACATGAGTGCCATATCCATGCGCCGAATCAATATCAAGAACGATTACTCCTATAATCAAAAGTGTAAATCAATCATGAATTATCTAGCTTTACCATAGACAGCATTTTCATACACAAATGAATGAATGTCTATATCTTTTCCATATTAAATAGCCATATCGATTTTTGTAATATGTGCGTCAAAATATGCACGCAACAGATTACCACACCCCTCGGGAAAAAAAAATGGTACTTTTTTTTTTTGAAATACATCTAGGAGCAACATACAATAGGCGCACAACGCACCACTAACAATGCGCAGATGATAAGCATAAGTGTTATGACCTTAGAGAAAGTACTTCTCTAAGTATAAATATTTCCAGAGAGGTGTCACCAACGCATACTACAATATTAGCAATGACACAATTTCTACATTAGTTTATACATAAATTTTATCTACGATATCTTAACATCATGATCATCAAAGACGAAAAAACATTGAAAGATCAGCGGTGAATAAACATCAATAAACCGCTAAGTAGTGTTACAATCAATATATGATATATTACATATGTGTACACATTTCAACATAGGAACAACTGTATCAAAGTTGTATAACAGTTATGAATCATGTGGGCATCTAGACAAAATATCTGCCATCACATTTTCTGACCCACGGATAGCTCGCACCGAAAAATGAAATGGCTGCAGAGCAATCGCGTATCGCGTTGATCTCGCGCTCTTCAGATTTTTACTCTGAATAGCCGTAAGAGCTTTCTGGTCAGTTTCCACGATGAAATGCGCGCCAAGAAGAAATCTTTGCAGTTTAAGGATTGACCAAACCATAGCCAATAATTCACGGTCTAGGACCGAGTAATTCTTCTCTGCGGCATTTAATTTCCGAGAAATATACATCACAGGATGCAGAGTTCCAGAGTACTCTTGCATTAGTGCTGCTCCAATCCCGGTGGATGAAGCGTCACTACGAAGAATAAATGTCTTATCCTTAGAAGGCAATACTAGGATAGGTGAAGTAGAAAACATAGTTTTAACCTTATCCAAAGAGGATTGACATTCTTGAGTCCAATGGACTACATTAGGAGACCCTTTCTTTAGCAAGGAAGAAAGAGGTGACATAATGGAGGACAGATTCGGAATGAATCGTCCATAAAATTGTAGACCTAAGAGACTTCGCACTTGCTTTTTAGTCTTAGGAATAGAAATGTTAAGTATCTTACTTGTATTATGGTCTTCTGTTTTTAGGAACCCATGACCAACACGGTGTCCTAAGAAAGATATTTCGCTAAAACCAATACATGCTTTCGATGGTTTCGCTGTCAGGTTATGCTCGCGTAAGATAGACAATAGTTCATTTATCCCATTATAGTGATCGTTCCAAGTATCACTGAAAAGACAGATGTCATCAAGATACGCAATGACATCTGAGCGATGAGATAGGATTCGACGCATCATGCGTACGAATGTTGCAGGGGCGTTCATAAGACCGAAAGGCATGAAATTCCATTGGAATAGACCCCTAGGCGTCGAAAAAAGCAGTAAACGGTTTGGCGTGTTCGGATAATGGAACTTGCCAATATCCCTTAGACAAATCGAGTTTAGTAAAGAAATGAGAATTCGATAGTCTCGTAAGTAGCTCTTCTAGTAAAGGCATAGGTCAGCATCAAATTTCGTCACTTGGTTCAATTTGCGATAATCCACGCAAAGACGTATGTTATTGTCTTTTTTTTTTCGTACAATAACCATCGGCGAAGAATATGCTGATGTGGATGGTTCAATAATTTTTAACTCTATCATCTCATCCAACTCTTTCTCTACCTGTGCTTGAAAATGTATCGGGATAGGATACGGTCTGACTCTTATAGGACTATGGTCAGTAAGAATAATGTCATGTTGAATGACATCAGTTTGACCAGGAATGTCAGTAAGGACATCCTGAAATTGTTCTAACATAGTAGAAACTTGTTTCTGCTCTCCTGGAGATAATTCGGGAGAAATTGCAACATCTTTCCATGATTCATTAGAGTGAAGAGGAATCATTGGAAAAGGTAGATTTACATCCGAGAAACTCGTTTCCTCATCCTGTATTACTGACAGAGATGAGTACTGTCCATGTTGGACTGGAAAATCGTCCGTTGCCTGGAAAACAGGTTGTAAATAATCCGGACGTTCATGGAATTCCGTGAGCATGTTGATGTGGAAGGTTTTACGCTTCCCGTCAATATCGACGATATAGTCAACATCGGAAACTTTTGATATTATATCGTACGGACCTTTCCAAGAAATAAGAAGTCTATTTTCCCTACAAGGTAGCAAGACAAATGCTTTGTCACCTGGACAAAGTTGTCGCAAGCATCTCTTTTTATTGGCAAATTCCCTTGCCTTCTGTTTCGCAAATTCAGAAGAAGCAGTTGCCAATTTGCATGCTTCAATAATCTTGTGTCTAAGTGCGATGACATATTCATAAGAGGATTTTGTGTCATCGACAATATTATCAGCAGTTATAAGATCATGAAGTAAGGACATAGGACCTCGCGGTTTCGCGCCAAAGACAAGTTCAAAGGGAGAAAATCCTGTATGTTCGTTGGCGACCTCTCTATATGCAAAGAGAGCCGCGGGTAAAACCCTATCCCAATCCTGAGGATGATCTTCTGTTATCTTACCTAGTAGGTTTTTCAGAGTTCTATTCAGACGTTCCACCATCCCATTGGACATAGGATGATAAATACTACTCAGCGATCTCTCTATCTTAAGAGTCGACATTACTTGAGACATGGTATCCGATATGAGTTGGGTACCATGGTCGGATAATATTTCTGCTGGAAATCCCAGACGAGAAAATATTAACCAAAGAGCATCTGCGACATCAGCAGTAGTTATGCTCTTTAGAGGAACAGCCTCCGGCCAACGTGTGCACATATCAACACACGTCAAAATAAATTGGTGTCCTCTAGCAGACTTTATCTTAAATGGACCAATGATGTCTATCGCCATTTTTTGAAATGGTCGAATGGGAATGTCTGCAGCCTGAATAGGTGCATCATGGCGTGGACCTCTGGATTTAATCTCTTGACATACTTTACAAGATCGACAATAGATTCGTATGTCCTTATTCACAGCAGGCCAAAAGAAAGATTCAAGAACTCTAGTTTTAGTACGGGAAAAACCCATATGTCCAGCACACTGCGAATCATGAGCGTGCTGTAAGATTTTAACTCTCATATTTTTAGGCACAAGGATTTGAGAATGAATGGACTTAGCGGAGTCTTGTACCATACGTACAAGTACGCCATTCTTCATCGTAATCCAAGATTTACGATTTGTATCCTTATTCGGATCACCTTTTGTTGCCAGAGTAAAGAATTTCTTTAGAGTAGGATCATCTTCCTGCTGTTTTATAAAGGAATCATGGGAAATCTCCAAGGGATCATCTTGGATCTGCGCATCATTATCTTCAGAATGTGAAGATTGCGGCATATTAAGAGCTTGAGCCCTAGTGATTACTGCATTAGCAGATTGCATATTAACATTTTCCCAATTAGAAATTTGCTGTGGAGTGCATTCTTTCACTCCATGAATGCGACCGATGATAAGATCAGCGATCGGATTCGGCAAGAGACATGCTTGCACCTCTCCTGTAAAGAAAGGCGTAGCAATATTGATAATGGCAGTGGAGTACTTCTCCAATGTGCCACCAAATGTTACACATTTGACTACATTGCCTGTAGCTCGAGAAGGATTTACGAGTGATTGCCTCACTCCGATGGTAGTGCACCCCGAATCGAAAAGAATTGATACCGGAGTACCATCTATTAGGCCTCTATTGAAGACAAGAGCACCCCTTCCATTATGCGCGATTGACGCAGGGAGAGCGGGAAGCGGGTGACCGCAGCTTAAAGTAGAAACTGTGGTTGGATCGAATAATGTTTTGCATTGCGAACACTGAGATGCTCTAGCAAAATCGAAAGCGGAATTTGCTACACTATTGGAGTCTTTTTTATCATTATTCTGATTACCGGCGTCGTGGAACTCCTGTTGTGCAGAGTTAGCCTGGTAATAAGATTTACCATGTCTTTTGTGTTGTGATCTACCTCGGTTATAATTGTCTCTATAATTATTATTTCCTCTGTTATAACCCCTATTTGGGTTTGAATCATAATATTCATGATCATAATCATCACGCTCATTATACTGAGTATCCCTGTAATATTGGTTTTTTTGTCTCCATGAAGCACTTGGGTAGTTCCTATAGCTACTCCCTTTTCGAGAATTTCTAAAATTATGGGTACCCCTCGCGTGTCGAGGACTATCAGCCCGATTCCAGTTCTTCGAAGAAGAACCCTGATTTGAGTGGTTATCTTGGTTTTGATACTTATTCCAATTAACCTTTTTATCAAATTTATTTTTAGCTCCTTGGAATTTGTGTGAGTAATTCTGATTATATTCTGTTGCCGAAGCAACTGGCATACTCTCTTTAATGTTAGAGTTACTAAGAATCATGTCAGGGTGTGCCGTGGCATACTGGTCACAATATTCTTCCATTTGCTTTAATGTACTAGGTTTACGCTCATGTAAGAACTCTAGGAATGCTTTATTTACCGAAGACATGACCTTGTCTCTTAGCAATAAATCCGTAAAAATCCAAAAAGTGTAATTCGTGCTTTTGAGATGAATTCTGAGAATTCTACACCTACCTCAGGTCTCATTGTTTTAAACAAAAGACGATAACCTTCCTCAGGCAGCTGATATTTCTTTATCAGAGCTGCCCTAATAGCATCATAATTATCCTTGTCGGCCTCTTCAACGAAATATAACTTACTCAGAGATTCCCCTTTTAGATTTTCAGACAACTGATTCACATACTGTGATTTGTCAACATTATGAGCTCGACAAGCACGTTCAAATCTAGAAAGCCAAAATGTTATGTCATCACTGGTAGGGTTGAACGCTGGTACCTTGACCTTGTACACAAAGGGTTTACCATTACCACTAGATGCCTGATTAACATTACTCATACTTGTCAATTTTAATTTCTCTAACTCAAATTCATGTTCTCTTATTGCTTTTCTCTCTTCAGCTTCTCTATCTAATCTTTTCTGTTCTGCAGCTTCTAATTTTTTCTGTTCTGCAGCATTTTCTAATTTCTTCTGTTCTGCAGCAACTTCTAATTTTTTCTGTTCTGCAGCAACTTCTAATTTTTTCTGTTCAGCTGCAGCAGCAGCTTCTAATTTCTTCTGTTCTGCATCAAATCTCCTTTCCTCCACTTGCATCTGCAATTTCTTTAGTTCAGCAGCAGTATCAGCTTCTTTTTCTAATCTTTTTTCTTCAGCCAGAGCTTTTCTCTCTTCAGCAGCAGCAGCAGCTTTTCTGTCTTCAGCAGCAGCAGCAGCTTTTCTCTCTTCAGCAGCAGCTTTTTTCTCTTCAGCAGCAGCAGCAGCTTTTTTCTCTTCAGCAGCAGCAGCTTTTTTCTCTTCAGCAGCAGCAGCAGCTTTTCTCTCTTCAGCAGCAGCTTCTAATTTTTTTTCTTCTATTTGAAGTTTTCTCTCCTCAGCCGCAGCTTTTCTTTCCTCAGCTTGCATCTGCAATCTGAAATTCTCAGCATCTATCTTCTTTTGTTCAACTTCTGCTTTCAGTACTTCTGACTTTAATGCAATAGCAAATTGAGCAGTTGCCCATTCTTCTAACTCTTTTCCAGTCTTATCAAGAGATTTTCCTTGTGCAATAAAGTAATCTAATGTAGACATCTTGTCTTCTTAAATCAGAAACCTGAAAAAGTAAATAAATTACCTTATTTCACTTTAATGGGAGACAAGTCTATACCATAGACTTAGTCTTAGTGAAAAACTTGTATGGTTATTTTGTTTATAATAACCAATGATAACTTGAGTACCTGTGGAAAACAATAACTGTATATCTCAAATACTGTGGGAGACAAGCCTTACAAAGGTCTTGTATACCTTAATGTAATCAATGATCACTTGAGTACCTGTGGAAAATAATATTTCCTATACCAATCACTTTGGGAGACAAGCCTTACAAAGGTCTTGTACACTTTGTTTTATAACAATAATAATCATAAAGTACTGATCTGTACTATAATATAAGTGTATTCACTATACCTCCTATGTCATGTGTCAACTAAAGACATTACAAAGGACAAACAAGAAAAGACAATCTGAAAACATTTGCAGAGATCAAATTAAATTAAATAGGAGAAATGAAAAAAAAAAAATGATCACAGAATCTGTGATGATAACTGCAATAAGATAACAAGACAAATAACGCCACAGTGTATAAACATAAGGGTGTAAAGAACTGAAATGAAAGGAAAGATGAGACCTACAATTATACAAACAAATTAAACAAAAATAAAGAACAGAAAAATATTACAAATACAAATATGAACACAGTCGTCACAGCTAACAAATATTTGCAAACAATGTTGCATGCAAATTTCAATTAAGAAATTGCTCCCTATAGAACGCCAGAACAAGACCAATATCACTTGGTATTTCCTGTTCTAGTCACCTCCCATCCAGGCCCGCAAACACATAACAATCACACATATAAACAAATAATATATAAACATAAATACATATAAATCATAAAATGTGTACATTATATACTGAAATGTGTTGCAGTTGCAGTGTATTGTACTGTATGCTCAGTTTTAACAAATTAGACTACCACTTTATTGAGTAATAGATTTGCTTTCTAACTGTTACACTGTTCAATTTTTTTGAGCACATTAGAAGATCCAACGATGAAATTTGCACTTTATGTTCAACATTGCTCTTCTATTTCAGCAGGATAAACAATCACTAGTTTAGAACACTGACTGTACTGTGCCAAATGTCAACAAGTGCTGACCCAGATATTGCTACACTTGTCAGAACAGGTCAAGCTGACATTGATTGTATAGCTGTCCTACTGGTGTTGATGTGGTCAAACAAATGTTCTTGCAACTGTAAAATGTGATTCTCAACACAACAAGACTGCGTAGGCTGGACCCAGGAATCTGGCCCACCACTGTAAAGTGTCAACTGTAAAGTGTGGTGTAAAGTGTGTTCTCTTTCTTCGGTAAAGCTCCACTATCAATCACTGTAGCATGTTGTTTGTGGTGCCACTACTGTATATGTCCATTGTAGTGTACAGAGTTGTTGAGATCAGGCATGCTCCAGTCTACCCAGCTGTAAATGGGTAACTCACCCTAGTCCTGAGTTAGGGAAGGCAAAGGCAGCTGTAAGCAGTAGTTTCCCTCTAAGGCTCCAGGGGGAGCAGGCCCTAAACTTGGTCAATTCAACCGACGCAGGATGGTGTATATATGGAGTGGAAGTGTAGAGTGTGATTAACGCGAATGGTGGACTGTTCGTGTTCTGACCAATCTAAGCACTCATTCACTTGTGTCTACAAGGCACCAATGCAGACTGCTGGAATCTTTTTTTACACAGTTTATTTAGACGCACACACTGGGACATAACGAGTAAATCATGGGTATATGTTGACACATCAATTTGCAGGCATACATAGTAGATCCCATGTCATGACACATTCATATATCATGGGTAGTACATCAATAGCTTCCAATGTTATGATACATTATGGCCGCATCCCCTATCTGACTAAACGCGTCAGTGAAGGCGGATCGGTAAGTAACTAAAGTTGCTTTATGTTCATAGTTTATATCATATTATGAAACCACGATAAGGGGTTTCTATCAAAATTGAGATCTCCTTGCCACTGTCCGAATAGTAAGATACATGCCCCGTTCTCTGGACAGTGATTCAAAAATATGATGACAGGAATGTAACATGGCCGCCTTCCTGAGTTGTCGCTCACTCACTCACAGGAGGGTATATATAAGCCAAAGTTAATTTGAAATGCATATGAATAATTTCCTAAAGTTTCTCCATACAGTTCTACAGTAATCCAGTTACTTCACGTAGACATAACTGCTGTATGGAAGCCCGTCATCTTCGTCGATACAAACATGACCCTAGCGTTGCGAAGCACAATATTCCAGCTAGGTCTAACCGACATGAGATCATCAAAAATAGGGTCTGGCATTACCTGGAGTCCGAATCATACATGATACCGTACATTAGGAGAGTCTCTAACACAAACTCTAGTAGAGACACAATCTCCTACAGAAGAAAAACCACTTCATAAATCATTTTTACTTAAGAATGTACCAGCCCTTGAAAATGCGTAACCCGCCATTGTAAACGGTACATCGGAACTCATCACGACTTGTCAAGACAACTCATACTTCCGCTAGAGCGGCATAACAAGAATATAGTCCTGCCTACCCATCCAAAATATACAATATAGGACTGATTCTACTCGTACTAATAATATGTAATACATATGAATTCAGGCCATAAACAAAATAAGCAAATTAATCTATTTTCTGGCCCGAACAAATAAGTACGGACATGAGTGCCATATCCATGCGCCGAATCAATATCAAGAACGATTACTCCTATAATCAAAAGTGTAAATCAATCATGAATTATCTAGCTTTACCATAGACAGCATTTTCATACACAAATGAATGAATGTCTATATCTTTTCCATATTAAATAGCCATATCGATTTTTGTAATATGTGCGTCAAAATATGCACGCAACACCAACACACATCACACGCACACATATTGAAATGTCTACAGTAAATTATACGACCTCATTTGCACATTTTTGGTTTATCAATTATTTGGCATGATTTTTGAGTGAAATTGCGTGAAATCGCACTTCTTGAACATAAAACAGTTTATATCCGGTGCAACGCACACATTGTCAATCAGAGGTGTGTCTACAAAAATTATTGTGTGGTTAAGAAGGAAAAATGAATCTGCGAGTACATTTTATGACATTACAGCAAATCACAAATAGGATTTTTAAGTATTTCTGCAATGAAGCTACTCGATGAAAACTATATCATTCTATTTCAAACCCACAAAAGAGGACTATTCACGCCTTGGGGATAAGCAAACGATCATTGCACCGCTGGATAGTGACATCTGAAATGTCTAATTCCAGTGTTTTACACACGAAAATTAGGCCAAGAGTGGTGGATAATTTTGACAGAGAATTGATCCGCAGAGAAATTTGCAATATGTTTCACATTAATGAGGCAGTGACTTTAAGGAAATTGAAAATTTGGTTAAGAAAGAATAATCACATTGATATTTCCAAATCTACGCTATGGAGGACTATTAGGAGTTTGGGATTCTCTTTTAGAAAATATGTTGGTGGTAGAAACCTTATTTGTGAGAAGCCTCATATAGTTGCAATGAGAAGCAAATATTTACGCGAGGTCAGAGAAATGAGAAGAGATTGTTATGATTGTGTGTATTTAGATGAAACTTGGATCAATGCGCACCACAGTAATGAACGAGAATGGCAATCATCTGATGGAACAACTAAGAGACTAGTACCAAGCAGCAAAGGACAGCGCCTAATAATTGCACATGCAGGAAGCAGCCATCATGGGCTTCTAAATAATACTGAACTCATATTTGTTTCAAAATCCACAGATAATAGGGATTATCATACAGAGATGAATGGCAAGATATTTCAAGATTGGATTGTGAATCATGTACTTCCTTCATTGGATAGACCGTCGTGTTTGATAATGGACAATGCTTCATATCACAACGTTGTGGCACCAGAAGATAAAGTTCCTAATTCATCAAGTACTAAAGATGTAATAAAGATTTGGCTGACCAAAAACAACATTCCATTCAAGGAAATGTCCCTGAAGCCTGAATTACTTGAAATTGTAAAAAATACACAGCATACAAAGATATTTCACATAGACAAGGCAATCCATGAACATGGTCACAGATGTTTAAGATTGCCTCCTTACCATTCTCACTTAAACCCAATAGAATTAGTCTGGGCTAAAATTAAGGAACAGGTAGCAACAGAAAATAGGACGTTCAAATTAAAAGATGTTGAAATACTTACAAAAGCCGCCATCTCGAACATAGCCAGGGATTATTGGAAGAAATGTGAGAACCATGTGTTACAAGAGGAAGAGGAATATTGGACGAATGATGGTTTGTCCTTCATTCAGCCGAGATTGATTATCAATTTCTCAGAGACATCTGATTATGATTCGGATGAAGTTTAATTTCTTTAAAGATGACCTTACCGTTATTTACAAGCACAGTAGAGGAGAAACTTTCCATTATGATATTTATGAACCGCAAAGTGGTGATACCTATTGAAATAATCAGATCAATGAAGGTCCAGTTTGGTAGCACATTAAATGTCAATGACAAACAATGTCACGAGTATCTCCCATGCAGATCATTTAAGAAATCATCTTCAACAGGTATTCATATGCAAACGTGATGGCCACATTATTGTAATAGTAGACACGCCTATGCCTATTCAATTCACAGAATCTGTGACTGAAGTGGTAAAATTTCTTTTTTCGATACACAATAATTAGTATGCCGACAAAGATCAAAGGATTTCATCCGTTTGTGGGAACTGGACAAGATGCACAGATATAAAGTATATATTTGTTGGGTCTAACCCAATATAACATCGTATGCAAAAAATGGCATTAATACGTTAGACGGTTAATCAGATAATTACATTTGAAGTTGGGCAAAGCTAGTGAAACGTGCTATAATATAGTAAGTCAATATGTCTTTTCCACTCCTGTATGGGAAAAAGCTATTATTTCCAATAAAGTCAAGTCCATTCCGTGCACACAATCATATAGTGCTTGAAGACGCAAAATTTTGTTTTACTTTTAAAAACACAGGAAAAAAAACCATACGTCATAATAATATTGACTTCCAAGATTCAATGAAGTTTAAATGGAATGGAATGGGACCCAAGACGCATCAAAAGTGAGGAATGCAGTAAGCGACCCATAGCTTGACTGCCTGCGTCAGGGTCAGCGAACCAGAGCTGACCAAGCCCTACTCCAACTCACGTGGTGGTCCTGGAAACAGGCTGCATCACTGCAGTCTGGCTGAGGAGTAGGGATCGAAGAGCGAAGGCAAACCCGGTCCCAAAAAATGCCATGCGGAAGTCGGATGTGTCAGCCGAAAGGCGCAAATACCGTAGCTTCGCTGTAAACGGACACAACGCAAACAACGTCCTTTTCAGGACGAACGAGGAAGAAGAAGAAGAAATGGAATGGAATGAAATGATCACATGAGATTTAGTGCCGTCATCAAGACACGCAGCAGAAGGTGCACAATATAATTATTTCCAGTCATGATTTGGGCGTTACCTGCGAATCATCCAGAAGAGCAGCAGCGGAACAGCGGAGACAAGCTAGAAAGGACCGTGTAATAAAACCTTCACATGAAGCAAACATTCCCTGCCCACACTGTCCAAGATCTTTCCAAGCCCGCATCGGGCTCTTCAGTCACCTTCGTACTCATAGACTAACCTAACATATTCTTAAATAATTGGATGAACAGAGTGGTCTTCATCACCCGTGATGGACGAACAACCAACCACCTGCTGGAAACAACATATTTATGAGGAGTATTACGTTCTGAAACATTTCATGTACGGGTAACGGAAAGAACACTACAAGCGTGTTTTAAAATTAAATAGAAGAACACGCAAATGTTTCACGACCAGCATTACCACATAAACAATTACATCTAGGCTAAAAGGAGTGGAAAAATTAACAGATATGCTCCCTTAAAGCAATGTTCGTTTGCTTGGTTCAGGCAAATTATTAAATGCTTTCGTACTCTGTTTATAACAGATATCTTCTTCTTCTTCTTCCTCGTTCGTCCTGAAAAGGACGGTGGTTGCGTTGTGTCTGTTTACGCCTAAGCTGTGATATCTGCACCTTTCGGTCGACACATCCGACTTCAGCACGGCATTTTTTAGGGACCGGGTTTGCCTTCCCATTGCGATCCACACTCGCTCAGCCAGACTGCACTGCTGCAGACTGTTTCCAGGACCATCACGTGGAGGTGGAGTGCGGTCTTGACCAGCTCTGGTTCACTGGTCCTGACGCAGGCAGTCAAGCTATGAGTCGCTGACTGCGTTCACTATTGATGCGTCTTTTGGTCCCTTATAAGAGATATAAGAATGTATAGCGGAGTCGGAATGGCTAAGAGGTATGGCGCCCACTTCTAATTCTAAAACTACCGGGTTCGCTCCCAGTACCGGGAATATAAGTGATGGAAATGTTTCTCAGAACCAGTGGTTCCTAATGATGTCATACCCCCCCCCCCCTCCCCCCATCCCGAATCTCCTGGGTAGGGAGATCACATGCATAGCCTTCTTGGAAAAGTGGAAACTGAGCACGCAATAAATCCCTCGGCAGTTGGAAATCGAAAAGAGTAAGCCATACGATCGCTGCCTTGGCAAATATTTAAAAATTAAGAAACCTGCCCACCATAAACATATTTATAGAATTTGTGATTTCTGTATACACACTTTGGGATCCTCGCCGGTGCTACGGAGTTCAGGCACTGTGCCGAGATCCTCCTGGTGTGATCTAAGGGAGGAGATCGGAGCACTGATGGAGTTGTCCGTGTGCAATCAAGATGGTCCTTAAAGCCAAACCAAACGAATGATAAATGTTGAAGACAAAAAACTGCAACGAGCTAAACAGTAACTGATAGTATGATATTTAAGTCGAGGAAGTTGAGGAGTACTGCGGTAAGAGGTGGAGTACAATGGATGGGTGTGAAAAAAAATCGAAAAAAGGTGATTAGTCTTACGAGGACAAAAGACAAAGAAAATAGCCAACGTTACGGCCACAAGGCCTTCGTCAGGGAAAGGAAAGAAAGTGAAAAATAAAAAAATATAAAAATCCTAGGTTTTATTTTTATATTTATTTAGGTTCTTATGTGTCCTATCTAGCCTTCACTTTCTTTCCTTTCCCTGACGAAGGCCTTGTGGACGTAACGTTGGCTATTTTCTTTGTCTTTTGTCCTCGTAAGACGAATCACCTTTTTTCGATTTTTTCTTTCTCATTATGATATTTAAGCTAATGTTTAGGAGAGATATAACCGAAACATTTGAATTTCCCTCTGTAGAGATAAGAATAAGGCAGGTCTCGATCACCATGAGAACTGGAAAGCATTTATTTATAAGGAGTAAGACACCAGGCAAAACATGACGGGGATATAATTATGGTTTACTTTTTCAACTGCAGGTCCTGATGACGTCACGAATTCCCATGTGGTTACGTCATCACTGTCCATTCCATTCCAGCTTTAATTGATCTTTGTATTCAAACTTATCATGACTTATGGTTACTGCACTACTAAAAATATTGAAAGGCCTGCGAGCTCTTTTACTGAAAGTTCAGCTTAGCTTTCCTGTGTCCAATATACGCCTTTTTGGTACTTTCCTCAAAAGCTGGTGGGATGATTTCATTGTTCGTACTTAGACAATTAGCACTATCGTGATATTATGTGTTTTTACTCAACATTACTTACTTAGTCGTTCCTCTTCTACCGTGAGGTATAGAGGTTTCGAAGAGAGAGAATATATTATCCTATCGGCTGTCTTCCTCCTGGCCTGGTTCCATTCTAGTCCTCGGTCCTTCAAAGATTGACTAATGTTGTCTCCCCAGCGGACTCTGGCTCGTCCTGGAGGTCTGTATCCCTGGCTCCTAACTTTCCATGCTTGTCGTGGTAGCCGATTTTCTCCTATTCTGCAGACATGGCCAACCATCGTAGTTGGGAATTTACTCAACATTTGCAATTAACTTATTGTGAAGGATATGCTCCACTCTTCGCATTAACGAAATGCAGAAGTACTTGCATTCAAGCTAAGACCGAAGAACTCACAGAACAATGTAAAAGTTTTGATTTATATCGACCAACACTTCCTCGTTCGTTAAGGTCAATAGCATTGGTGTCGCAAAAGTTGTTTACAATACATCGTAAAGCGACCTCGCGCAGTCTTATTGACCAATCATCTATCGCGAATCACGGGGCACGCAGACGCAAACGACAAGCATTAGAAAAAATGGAGATGTTGACATATATTGGTTTGTCGAAGACTAATCATCGATCGGAAGGGATAAAAAAGATCAGAATGGAGTTATTGTGAAAAGGATTTCACCTTTGATTCCAGGAGAGGATTGTGAATAAATTGATATAAGGAACAACGGTAGGAGTTTAGCAAGTACATAGATAAATGATGATTACTGTTGTCTACAATTGAGTTGAAAGCATGAAAACCCACATCTGCTGAAAATAGAAAATTAAAGAAGTGACAGATTGTGGAAATACGTGGATAGGAAGATAGATCTAAATCGGCTGAATAAAACAAGATAGGTTGGAACAGGATTGATAGTATACAAGCTGAGAATGATGAAGGGAAAGTTTCAAGAAACGCACACCTCTTCTAAAATCACCTGTTCGATAAGAAAATGTCAGGCCTACTCTTAGACTGTGACGTCAGTACCTCTCGGCCGTAGATGGGAGCCAATAAAAAGCGGAGCGCTAAATTGAAAGGACACACTGGAAGAAAGTTTGAGACAGACTGAATGCAGAGTTTGCCACTACACCTTTGCCATCTGAATTGTGAGCAATCTGCCAAATAATTTAAGTCCAGTGTCTGTTTTCTGAAGACTGAGGGTTTCATATAACAACTCAAACCAGACTGTCAAGTATCAGAAGCCTGTGTTGTTCATCAGAGGCAATCCCACAAAAGTGCAGGACCCCAAAGAGTGAACTACAGCTGGTCATTGGTACCCCTATTGCTGTGTCTGCCAATGCTGATAAATACAGTGACCGTTCAGTGTCAGCACTATCAAGATTCAAAGATAAGTGTCGATTAAGGCACTGACAGAATCTATATATGAACCAACAGCCAATGTTTGTGATATGAAACACACTTCTACAACGGTATGCCAATTATTGTAGAATTCAGTCAAATGATGACAGTAATCTGTAAAGTCACAGGACTAAGAGAACAGTGATATAGTAATATTGATTCC
>JAMPIV010000594.1:227500-420730 GCA_024509875.1 Oreohelix idahoensis
CTCAATTTCTTGTCTATGGACTCCTTTAATCTCTCAAGGATAATCCTGTTCAATACCTTTCCTGGCACTGATAGTAACATTATTCCTCTATAATTTGTGCACTCTTGTAGATTTCCCTTCTTAGGCAACTTAACCAGATATCCTTCCTTCCATTCTGCTGGTATCTCTTCTTTTTCCCAGACTTTACCAAGTAATTTATATAACTTCTCTGTAGCCGTGTCGATATCTGCTTTGATGGCCTCTGCTGGAATGCCATCAGGTCCAGACGCTTTTCCATCTCTTAGAAGCTTTATGGCTTTCTTTATTTCTTCCTTCGTTGGTCTTTCACCGTTAATTTGTAGCTCTTCTTCTGCTGGCTGGATGTTCGGCGGGTTTTGTGGAGCTGGTCTATTGAGAAGGTCCCCAAAATATTCTGTCTACCTCTTCATTTGCTCTTGTATATTGCTGAGCAGTTTCCCATTCTTATCTTTTATGAGGCAACTTGTTTGCTTGTATTTCCCTGTTAGCTTCTTTGTGCTGCTATACAGTTCTCTCATATTTCCTTTGGCTGCAGCATCTTCTGCCTCTCTTGCCAACTCCTCAATATACTTCCTCTTGTCTCTTTTGATACTTCTTTTTACTTCTTTGTTTGCTTCTGTGTACACTTCTTGAGCCTTGGCTTTGGAACTTCTGGTTTTGCTTGTGTTTAACTGTGCTTTCTTGTTTTTTCTATCTTTTATCTTATTGATGGTTTCTGTTGTTATCCATGCTTTTGTTGTCTTTCCCTTTTCCCCAGTATTTCTTCACATGTCTCCTTCCATACCGTTTTGACCTGCTGCCAATAGTCTTCTGTATTCTCTACATCTTCCAACTGTTGGAGCACTTGGAATTTGTTGGATACTGTGACCGCAAATTTGTCTCTTGTTTCTTGATTTCTTAGCTGTCCTACATTAAACTGTTGTCTATAATTTTGCATTGTTGCATATCTCTTGAGTTTCATTTTTACTTTGGCTATCAGAAGATGGTGATCTGATGCCACATCTGCTCCTCTATATACCTTTACATCCTGCAATGATGATCTAAACTTCTTCTTTATGCATATATGATCGATCTGATTTTCTGTTCTATGGTCTGGTGATATCCATGTTGCCTTGTGTATTCTCTTATGTGGAAACATGCTTCCTCCTATAGCCAGTTGATTTGAAGCACAGAAGTTTGCGAATAGTTCTCCATTTTCATTCATTACTCCTAGCCCATGTTTTCCCATGACTTCTTCAAATCCGGTATTGACTGTACCTATCTTTGCATTCATGTCACCCATCAAAATTGTGATGTCTCTTCTTTTTACTTTTTCCATAATTTCCTGTAGTCTAGAATAAAATGCTTCTTTCACAGACTCTTCTTTGTCATTAGTTGGTGCATAACATTGGATGACATTTAATAATGGTACAATAAATATTTGAGGCCGCCCTATTATAAATCTTTGATTAGCAGGTAACATCATTTGACCAGCGGGAGAAGACCAAAAGTTACAAGAAATAACAACCATTTTTGTAAAAAAAATCTAGCTACTGACAAACAATAAATAAGAAATGCTAATATGCATGGAATGAATGGATAAGACCTAAGGACATAATAATATACAAAAAGAAATTGTAATAAATGATGTCGTAACTAAAGCAAAGCACAGACTATGTATTTCTAGCAGAGTTGAGACCAAATTGGAAAGACAAAAACATAATCTCGAAATCAAAATTAAATTAATGCAGACAAAAATATAATCTTGAATTCAGAATAAAATTAATACAGACAAAAATATAATATTGAATTCAAAATAAATATCATATTAATGCAGACAAAAATATAATCTTGAAATTAAAATCAAATTAATGCAGACATTGGTCATCTATAATTTTCTTTAATGCGTGTGAAAATTGCACATCAAACGCTAAACCGGCAAGAAATAATACAAGGAATAAACCAAAAGATTCTTCAGAAAGATCCAAGGAATATCATTCTTTGTTGTCAATGAATAATGAAGGAAACTTAAGTCCTGTGGATAGTAACTAAATAAATAAATAAAGGTAATTAACAGGTACTCGTTGGACATAAGGGATGGCACTAGACAACAGAAAAGAAAATATAAGTGATAGGCTTACCGGGAATCAAACCCATGACCAACCAGACGGCTCCATCGCCTTGATGTGACAGTACATCGTGAATGGATGCTGAGCCAATTTTGCACCACAAAAAAGTGCGTTATTGGTTTAGGTCATTCTCGTGACACTCACACAGCTATGGTATAGGACCCGTGGACGACTCAGACAGTTTTAAAGACGCAATCACTAATATAATAGGTTGGTCCTAGGTTCGATTCCCGGTAAGCCTATCACTTATATTTTCTTGTCTGTTGTCTAGTGCCACCCTTTATGTTCAACGAGTACCTGTTAATTACCTTTATTTATTTATTTACTTTTTTATTTGTTGTCAATGGCAGTGTGCGGAACATCATCAAAGAGGCTGTGGAGTCCTAAAAAGATATAGTGCCAATTGTAAACATTTCTCAGATGCAGTATATGTTTGTGTCTCTGGCAGTCTTCACGTTTATTTACAGTCTTTTAGAAATGGTATTGATTCGGCCCTTCGATCACTCCTCGTTTGACCTTCACATCCTGTAGATTGGGCTCCTGTTTTTTTTAAACTTTAGTGAAGTGACAGTTCTTTTGTTTATTTGTTTGTTTGTTTTTGTGTGTGGTCCATTTGATGAGCTCCATGTAGTCTTGCGCTCATTCTTATATGGAAAGATGGTTCCACCAATGCCCGCTTCGTTGAAATTACAGAAGTTGACAAAGATTGTTATTTCTGATTTCTGTGCCATTTCCCTCACATAATAAAATCGTAGTTACTGTTGCCTGTTACGACTTTTGCAGACACATATCCCACGAACACCTAAATATCTTTCATTGGTGCTTTATTTAGTGCTCCATGCAGTTTATCATAGAAATGTTGTCTGCACAGTTTGTTCCTGCGTAACACTGAATTGTGGCAGTGAACTCAGGGGCTGCGAGGATCTACTTTAGAGCTTTCTAAAGATCTACATGAATAAAATCAACTCTGTATTTAGTTTTCAGAGTATGTGAAATTTTAAATAAGTGCAGCCTTTATGTAACCTTTGTATCTTCCAGCAATTCCGTCAATATAACACTGAAGAATTCCCACTAAATTATATACGATTACAGAATGTTAACTTTACTTCAAAGAACAGATCACTTTCTATCTTAGGTAGTTCAGGATTAAAGTGACTTTGTGTAAGCTTGCTCGTGGGCTTTCACTGGGAATGACGTAAATTACCTTTAATCCTGGGGATAAATCTCTTTTAAATGCCTGTTGGAGAGGGCTAGCTTTAAATTTTAAATTTTCTCTACTATGAAAATCCTTTCTTTTTCAACCCCCCCCCCCCCCCCCCCCCCCACCCCCCCCCCCCCTCCCCCCCCCCCCCCCCCCCCCACCCTCCCCCCCCCCCCCCCCCACCCTCCCTTTCGCCACCTACAGATCCACCAGATCATTCCTGTTATGTTCCGTGGGATCTGGGTTTACTTTATGCTGACCTATGAATTATGGCCATTTTTCTTTTTGTTCTAAATTTTGCTGTTAGAATTCAGGATAACAATTTCCATTCTATCAGTTCCTGTTTGTTTGTTTTTTTATTGGAGTCACGATGACAACGTCCTCAGTGTCTTATACCATCTTCGCCTTCGCGTAACGAGAAAATTATATTTTCTTCGTCTTCGGTACTCAGTTTGGTGTTTATTCGTTTAGTGTTTATTCGTTTGATGTTTATTCGTTTGGTGTTTATTCATTTGGTATTTATTCGTTTGGTGTTTATTCGTTCATTATCCTATAACTCGCAGTGGAATATAAGCCTTCAGCGCGTTCAAGCCACGCCTTTCTGCCCTGTTCCAGCAGGTCTAGGCCTTTCCATGTCATATTTATCCATGTCAGGCCTGTTTCTATTTCCTTTCTCCGTGTGGTTGTCGGTCTCCCTCTTTATCGTTTACCCTGGAAATTTCAAAACAAGGACTGCCTTATAATGCTATTTACTGGTTTCCTAATAGTGTGTCCTATCCAACACCAACGTATTTCACCTTCTTGTTCCACTAGTACCATTTTCATTCTTCTGTCCATCTATATTCTGTGCTAGTAAACAAGGTAGTCCCATAGCAGATACTGCCGTAGGGGAGTGAAGTGTTAGAGACATTACCACACAAGGTCCAGCATCGAGAGTTGGGTGTGACCAGTTTCCTTCCTCGCTGCCTTTTCCTTCCCTAACCCAAAGTCAGGTACCCTTTTACAGCTGGGTAGACTGTAGCGTAATTCGAACACGGCACCTTTGCCGCGAGTGTCAGTCGGACGCCCAATCTGTGCTAGTACACATTTATAAAAGTCTGTAAAGTCTTGCTTGTTCTTTTATTTTATTTTTTGTTCATATCAATGTGGCTTGCATGCAGCAATCTCGGTATCACCTGCACAGTAAAATTCCCGTGGTGCTAAACACTGTAGCTCAAGTTACATTATCAAAATAACAGCTTTTATATAATGTAATTTACCAATGTTAAAAATTATCTGAATATTAGAATTTAAAATGAACGTGTAAAACGTAGTTTTCCACCTATTGGTTCACTTTGAAGCAGATCACAACTTTAACACTGTTTTTAAATAGGAGAGAACAAGCGCTTATCCAGATAAATATGAATCGAAAATGTGTAAAAAAAAAAAAAAAAAAAAAAAATCAAATGTATTAAATAAACTGAAAACGATGTGTACTATTGCTTTAAGCAACAAATATCATATCCGCTTATTTAATATGCTTCATTGTCTTACAATATAACTATGCGCTGTGCGTATTATGCACTTTATTGTGTAACTAGTGTAAAAGCCCGTCATAATACGGGAATTAAATTCATAAGCACCAATACCTAACGGCAATTTTACTTATTCAAAAGTATTAAAAAAACAATATGCATCACCACAGTACACGAACTACGTAGCAGCAGCGATGATCCCAATGTGTGTATACGGGATCACACATTCTATAAATATATTTTTATGCACACCGTCATTTGCGTATTCTTCTTTAGTAAGTGTTACTATTTTCGGGAGAGCCTTAAAAAACCAAAATATTTGTTTTACATACGAGGTTTTAAAAAAAAAGTGTATATATATATATATATATATATATATATATATATATATATATATATATATATATAGATATATATATATACATATATATATATATATATATATATGTATATATATACACACACACACACACACACATACATACATTTGTATGTCACGACGGTGTGCACAAACTTCTCAGTTTTTCCATATAGGCCTCATGAAACTAATTTTTGTTTTATATTCTAATTCTATATGATTATACAAGTTCAAGAATAGTGGGCTACATTTCTTTTTAATATTATTTTATTATTATTATCTCAGTGCGATAACAAAAAAGTTCGATAATAATATATTTCCGTTTCATTTGTTTAAAAGCTGAAGAACAATGAACTTTCTTTTTCATATTAAGAAAAAAAGTACAACAACAATTATAATCTTCACAATACCAAACTGCATAACTGTATAACGATGTAAAACACAACATTTATGTTTCTTGCGAAGATGAACATATATTCCGAATATTATTTTAAGCGGGAAACATAAACACTCAACATAATTGACCTCCATAAGGCGCTATGTATGATTTTTATTTCTAAAGAAAAAAATCCTGGCTCAAAACACTCGAGATTAG
Organism: Oreohelix idahoensis; assembly: GCA_024509875.1. Classification (NCBI taxonomy): domain Eukaryota; kingdom Metazoa; phylum Mollusca; class Gastropoda; order Stylommatophora; family Oreohelicidae; genus Oreohelix; species Oreohelix idahoensis. The sequence continues at coordinate 233,295 of JAMPIV010000594.1, forward strand.
AAACTGACCTGAATTTTTAAAACCGTGTGGCTTGACAAAAGACCAGCAACATCATTCGATCTGTTCCACTTATCTCTACCTCCAGTTGTTACTAGATCCCCCAGAAGACGTCGCATTGAACATGAGTCCTCATTCCAGACAGTGGCCGTGGTCGCTTTCGCCACGCAAAAGTGCCATCTCTAGTTTAAATTCGTGAGCAGAAAATAGTGCTGTCAGCGGCTGTTACCAACCAGATAGAGAAACTAATCACGAGCGCTCACGCCCAGTGTCATTCAGGTGGCGCGTGGCTATACATCGCGTGTAGCCTTTTCCAGCAAGGCTAACCTCGTAAGACCATATGAGACCTTCAGTACGACTAGGGCGAGCGCGTCATTTTTATAATTTTTTTTTTTAAAGATATTGCTTTTTAAAGTTTGACGTAAAATAAAACATTGCTAAATGTTAAGCTGTCTCAATAAATGAGTTTTACTTTCAAGATTTTTCTTCGAAAAATACCTTAATGTAGACGAGAAATGTATATCAGTAATGTCTGTGATGAATCTAAAAAATGTTTACATAGCATACATAATCTAATAGTACTGTTCTTGCATCCTTTGGCTGTTTCTTATCTGCCTGTGTAACAGTACAGTAACGTGGTGGAGGGAGGAAGGGGGGGGGGGGAATAAGGGATGCTGGTTCTAATAATCCAGCTCATCGTCGCTGGAGTCTTCTTCATTAGCTACTGCTGTGGTATCATCCCTCTGGAGAGCTATAACTTTTTCCAAGAGCTTCTTGTGGTGTGGTGCTACATAAACAAGTAGGTCTTTGACATTCTGCACTTTTTCTTCGCTGAGCTTCACTAAAGTTGCATACCTTTTTGGTAGAATGTTAAAATGGTATAGGCAGTCCCATAGCAGATCCTGCCGTAGAGGAGTGAAGTGATAGAGCCTTAACTATACTAGGTCCAGATTCTAGAGGTGGGGGTGACTATGGCTGTTTTAGTCTCAACAGCTCCGCAGAAGTGGTCCAACGATGGCCAGATTTAAAGTATAATGATGAGGGTATTCAAAGGCATCAATCTTCGCTCAAGATTGCCCTTGGCAGAGATATAAACAGAAGAATAATGATGCTTCTATTTTAGGGGCCTCACGGGAATATGAAGAAATCAAGCATGACAACTGAGATCCTCTAAGCCGTCATGAACTTTGTATCTTCCCGCCTCTTCTGTGAAGTAAATCTTGCTCGCAGTTTTTAGCCCCCAGCTGAAGGTAATTCAGCAATTATTAATTGTATAATTCTATATGTTTAGGTTACTTAACACAATATGAGTTATACCGGTGAAGACGTACAATTTACTCAAAAGTGATTAATCCAACTATAGCTTTAATGTTATAGATCAACAGGTTTAATAATCACTTAGAGTTTAACAATATTTAAAATAAATAACTTTGTTAAGAATAAAAAAAAAAAAAGAAAACGATGATATTGATCATCATAGGATGATTTAACTTGAGGTTAGTGTTTATAGATTTCATTTGTTTGCTACTCAACTTTCAGTGTTGAGTCACATAATTGGTGTCTACTTCAGCCACTGTTGGGTCCCAAATGTGTTTTGGACTGTACTTCTTGTCGATAGTCAAATCTTGTGGCTGTTGCACGTCTCTTGCACACGGTCGAGGTAACTGCTAAAGTTGTCAATTCAAGCGTACACTGCTGGCAACTTGTACCACAAACTTGTACCATGAACTTCTACCGCAAACTTGTATCACAAACTAGGAGTAAAACAAATGTTTTTTTTTGGCCTCTTTTGAGTACTGGATCCCTGATATTCACATTAAGCGCCTATCGCTTCCATCCTTCGAGGAATTCTTCGAGCTGCTTCAAAAGACAGTGGACGACTGCCTACATGAAGTAATTCTGCTCGGAGATTTCAATGCTGGAGTTGGAAATGACCATGCTAGATGGGGTGGAGTTATCGAAAGATATGGAGAAGATACTCTTAATGACAATGGAAACCGACTCCTTAGATTCTGCACTGAGCAGAATCTGATCATTACAAACACAAATTCCCCATAAGCGCATACATGTATACACTTGGTGTGAACCAACAAAGAATGAGAAGTCAGTGATCGACTATGCCATAGTTAGGAAGAGCTCATTCAAGTATGTCCGGGATACTAGAGTGTGGAGGGGGCCAGAGATTGGAAGTGACCACTACTTGTTAACAATTAAAAGAACAACTGAAAGAGTTGCTCGGCCTAGGAACTGCCCAACATCACGCAAGAAACCAAGTAAACGAACGGGAGAAATGAGCATTACGACCTTCAAGCTGAGATAGCCAGAAATTAAGACCAGATATCAGGGGCTTATTGCTACAGCGCTGAGAAACACAGAAGAACAACCTGATGACTTGGAAACCCTCTGGCTTAAATTCAAGGACATCATAAAGACAGCTGCTGCAGAAGCATGTGGTGAAGTCCGACTTGGGAACAAGAGAAAGAGGACACCTTGGTGGACAGAGGAAGTCAAAGAGAAAATAAGAGAGAAGAAAATGGCATGGAAACAATACTTAGGAGCTAAAAACACAGCAGGACAAATAGAGAAATATAGAGAATATGTGACACTCAGAACAGAAGCAAAGAACAAGGTACTAGCAGCAAAACAGAAGTCCTGGGAAGAATTTGGAGAAAAGCTAGAAAAAGATAAGAAAGAAAACCGAAAATTATTCTATAAGACCCTAAAGAATGTGAGGAAGGAAAAACAGTGCCCTCTCAAATTTATAAAGGACAATCAAAGCGAATTGCTTACTGCCCCAAATAAGTAATGCAAAGATGGAAAGAATATTTTTTCAGAGCTCCTGGATGGTGGGCAAAGTCAAGCATCAGAAATGATAACCACTGACACAGAAGATGAAACCAATAGTGATGAAGATGACATAAAGATGGAAGAACTGAAGGCAGCACTGGAGAAAATCAAGATGGGCAAAGCAGCAGGACATGATGGCATAACACCAGAAATGGTTAAGTACATGGGAGCATCAGGCGACCTATTACTCCTAAGGGTCCTGCAGGCAGCATGTTGCAACAAGACCATACCAAAGGATTGGGAGATTGACATAATAACACCGATTTTCAAAAAGGGTGACAATCGACAATGTGGAAACCATAGAGGCATATCCCTTCTCAGTGTCCCTGATAAAATCTACTCTAGAATACTGGAGCAGAGACTCAGACGCCTAGCTGAGCCACAAACGGATGAGGTCCAGTGTGGCTTCCGAGCAAATCGAAGTACTCAAGACCTAATCTTCACACTCAGACAGTTGAGTGAAAAGGCTTTTGAGCATAAGAGTGAGATCCATCTTTGCTTCTTAGATATGGAAAAGGCATTTGACAAGGTCCCCTGGAACACACTCTGGAATTGTTTGGCAAGGAAGAACATTCAAACACCTCTGATTCATGCTATACAGAGCTTCTACAAGTCTTGCAGAAAATATGTGAGGACGGCAAAACATAAGTCAGAAGAATTCAGGACCACCACTAGTGTACGACAAGGTGATATCCTGTCACCTTTTTTTTTATACTCCTCATGGACGATGTCATCAAGGTATGTAAGGAGAGAACAAGAAAGTATTTAGTGAGGTACTAGAAGATGAAAAAGGTCTATATTTCAGAGCAGGCATGTGCTGATGATGTTGCCCTGATTGCTAAATCAGAGGCACATCTTCAATCCCACTTGCAAGTCTGGAAGGAAGAGCTGGAGAAGAGAGGGGTGATCATAAGCAGCTCGAAAACCAAAACCATGGTGAAATCACGACAGCAAAGAAGACATCAGATTAAGCTGCGAGAACAGGTCCTGGAGCAGGTCGACCACTTTAAATACCTTGGAGCTGTCATTGACCGGAAAGGAGGCATCAGAGAAGAGTTGGCTACCCGAAGAACAGCAGCTGGGAGACTTTTTCAAGCCATAAATCGAGGATTTCTCAGCAAAAGAGAAGTTGGTAAGAAGACGAAGATGGCTGTATACCGCTCCACCTATGTCTCAGTCTTGACATATGGATGCGAGTCATGGGCAATGACTACAACCCATAAAAGCTAGATCCAAACCTCAGAAATGAGGTATCTGAGGAAGGTGGTTGAAGTAACAAGAAAAGACATGGTCCGCAACCAGACGATACGTCAAGGCCTAAAAATCCAACCCCTGCAGACCCAAGTAGAACAGTCCCAACTGAGATGGTTTGGCCATGTCTGCAGAATGGGAGAAGATCGGCTACCAAGGCAAGCATGGGACACTAAGAGCCAGGGATCAAGTCCTCCAGGACGACCCAAAGTCCGCTGGGAGGACAACATTAGACAATCTTTGAAGAACCGAGGACTAAAATGGAACCAAACCAGGAGGAACGCATCCGATTTAATAGTATGGCGCTCTCTATTAAAAACCTCTACACCTCACGGTAGAAGAGGAACGACTAAGTAAGTAAGTAAGAATGTGAAGTCACTTGTTGTGTATGCGTCCCTTACTCAATATATATATTAATTTGTTGATATATGTGTGGAAGAGAGGGTGAGTGGCGTTAACATTTAAAAGAAGTCCGAGTGGCGGGGTAAAAGATTGATTATCAGCTTTGTACTCCTGACTGCTACACTTCCACTCAACTTTCACATTCTCTATTTCAGACACACATCTATTATCTCACTTCTCACTAAGACTTTAGTCTTGTCACAGACAGACTCTTTTTCTCCACTCGTGACACTGCTCTTGTACAATTTGGAAAGGTTCGAAATTAAAAGATGCAGGAAATGAAAGACAAATAATAACGTGACACTTCTTCTATGTTAGATGCCACACCCGAAAGCATCTAGATTTGTAATCCCGAGAAAGTAAGTGTGATATAGTGGCCCTTTTCGTTTTTACATATTTCATCATCGTTCTTATTTTATTTCTCTCCCATTTTTGCTCTTTCATCATTTTTAAACTAATTTTTCCTAATTACGGCTTTTACCTAAGTTTAACATTAGTATTTCACTGTACCTTGGATAGTTCCCAAACTCAAGCTTTGATAAAGCATTTTCTTTTAGAGCACACCTGGTATGTTAGACAAGTTATTGTTTGGCGGGAGAGACGGCCATATTGAGAATAGAAAGAATTCGTTTAAGGGTTTAATCCCCTGTTTGGACAAGACATCTGGGAACAATGGCAGGCCAGCCGCTGGCGGTCGTAAACAAAGGATGTTAGAGACGAAGCCACCTGATACACGGCAATAGACTACTGTGGTAGCGGCTAAGAAGCTTAGATGTTGTTTACGTGGCGAGACAATGAAGGAAGAGAATAAAGAAAGCCGTCTGCGGACCATACACCAATGTAACAAAAGACTGCGACGGTATGTCTCAACGAAAAACTGTGTGGCAAGGGGCGGATAATTTCTGTATTGTAAATCCCAAACCACGGATTGTCTCATAACCGGAATTCAGGCGAAAAGTTTGTTACGAGAGCCCACCCATTTTTGGTGATTGGCAAGCACTGGTCTTCGCTATTAATTTTTTTTTTCATTATTAGTGATTGCTTTCTTTTCGCACTTTGCCTCTTAGGTAAATATGAGAAAGACTGTTTTCCATTACTTCTATTCGTTATGATTAATCAAATAAAAGATTGCTCCGCTATGACCTATAATATAAAGAAATAATTTATAGTTATACACTTCATCTTCATCTAGATTAGTAGATCACCATTACGGACTTACATAAGCACACATTTTCATGCTCAACATATTAAATATTTATCAAGAGTACCTCATGTCATTTATCAAAATAATAGAGCTAAAGCAGAGTGATGAGTTAGGAAGAAGCAATAGTGAGGAACAAGATAAAACGAAAGTCAGCTATTGATATTAGATGTGAAACTTATGAAGCCACTTTGTGTCTTCAGTCCTGCAGACGTCTATGCCTACACATTACGTGTCTGGCGTCTAATCAGAAAGAAGCTAGCAAAGCGGACGTCCGGTTAGCAGAATTCACAAAATAGAACATCATACACTTCCTACTTACAAGGAAGATCCCCACGCCTGCGTTTGTATACGTCAGTGACGCAGCATTTAATTCATCTGTTTACCAAGTGCTCACAGTTTGATTCGTATACATATATATCAAGTTCATCTTACTCAAACGATAACCACATGAGCCAAGTTAAAACATGCACAAGTTGATTCTCCAATACATCCAGTTCAACCCACTCGAAAGCGTATTTCCGAAATCTAGATCACATACTCACAAGTTGATGAGTCTATTTATCAAGATAACATAACCACACGTTATTCGTCAAGATATCAAGATCAAGTACTCACAAGTTAATTCGTATGTGTATATATAAATATATACATATACATATAAATATAAATATATATTATTTATATATTTATATATCAAGTTAAAGTCACTCGAACGCTTATAGCTCCTCAAAGCGTCATTGCATGAAGTGAATTCATCTACTCTAATCATGTAGTGCACGACGTAAATTCATTCAAGCAAGCTAAATTTCACGATGCACACGTGTTAGCAGAATTTCATTTCGCGAAGAGCTCCAGTCTAGTTAGTGCCCATTCAAGATCAGACAGCAGACATTTTCCTGAGACAAATGGCAACTGCTTGTCGACGCTAGAGAAAAGTCCACGCGTTGAGGGACATTACATCTTACAAGTTCTCACTAATACATGGGCAAGAATTTCAGTTATAATTACTCGTCTTCTAGATAACCCTCACGGGGTAGCAGACATCTGTATAGGCCAGTCGGGGCATACATGTGCATACTCATACAGTGGAGGGAATTTGAAAGATTCACGAACAGTGTAGATTGGTCATCAGTGTGGTAAAATGTAATATATCACATCATCATTTCACTATTTACATAGTTTCACTCTCATATTTAATTAACCCCATTTTAACATTTCTTCTGTGTGACAATTGTCTTTCGTCATCATCCTTTTTATTTTCTACTAACCCTACATGAGTATATATTTAACTAATAATCCGTATAGACGCTTTGATCTTTACATAGTTCGTTAATGTATCACTCGCGCTGTCTGTGTTAAGTGTTTACATATAGGTAAAATACTTCATTTGGGAGATTGGGGGCTTTTTTTCTATATTGAGATCTGAGGGCAGAAGTTAATGTCGTAGAAGGATTTCCAACAGAAGACTTTCCATGATTTATTAGAAAAAAAACTATCTAGTGGAGAACATTCACCTTCTCTTCTTCTGTTCCTTATCCCCACTAGGCCTCTTTCTTTCTTACGAGCCAATTTCTAAAGACCTTCTTGACAACATTCAATAGGCCATCCCCATCATACAGTAGCGGTGCGACCATTGGTGCCCCGCCCAAAAATCCCTATACGACAGTAGGGGTATCCTAAAGTGGCAGATACTAGGCTGCCATGTTTCTGAGAGGCTGAAATAAACTAGCTTTGGGCAGTCAAGAGCTAAATCTCAGTACGACGACCAGGGCTAATCATATCTTCTTCTTCTTTGTACACTCTCAGACGTCTTCTTGAATGTTTTGATAGAAAGCAGTAGTCAGCTTGAGGCTATTTGAATCTCCGTAGAGTTTTTCCACGAATGGTACCGTTGTTGGCCATATGCGCTTTCTCTGTTCCGCATGTGTTGGGTATCTTTGAAGCAGATATTCAGCAGTGGTTTTATCAGTGCCACAGTTACTATCTTTAGCTTGTTGAATAGATGGTATACCAATCTGTTGTAGCCCGTGCGGAGTCTCAGGATTATCACTTCGAAATTATTATTATTTTTATTATTATGGAGTAAGTAAGTTTTTTTGTTTTTTTTTTAGGAGGGATTACTTTCATCCAATAAGCACTGTAATACGCACAAAACTAAAAGTTACAGAGAATAAAATGGGAAAGCGACTGAGTAGTGCAATTTATTTTTTGTTTAAATAAAGGACTAGTTCATGTAAAGTGATAAAGAGTAAATACCAATATCATTATTTCTCTTTATATTTTTTGTTTGCTCGGCAGTAAGCCATGGGAATATGCAATCCCCTGCTGCACTATTTAATATTTCTTGACTTATCCGAAGTTCTGCTCATGCATTAACTCCCCTAAGTGTACTTTTGCGTACTTAGTTCGTACTAAGTAATTCATCTGTGAGCATAATTGTTTGCGCTATCTAAACGTAAAGACCAGCGGTTTTCAACCTTTTTGAGTCCATGGCTCCCCTGACCAACTACATTCTTTCTGCGGCTCCCCTGTGGGATAACTGGTAAAAACTCTAGCGATGTTTCGACATTTAGCCTAACTTTTTTTTGAGCAGGAGAGCTTTGTATAAAGAAAATGTAAATGGACAATCTGTGAAAAAATTACACGTAGAAGAAAAAATATACACAAAGTGCACTTTGAAAACCCTGACTATAAAAAAGGAAACAGCACAGATAAAGTAGTTTCTTTCTAACATTTTTTTATATTTTTGTCTGAAAATCATTCATTGATATACTGCACTCATGATTCAATCTCCATAACCAAAAACTTGTACAGTTAAAAAAAAAAAATATGATGAATAAAGTACCAGTCACCTCAGTATGAAACTTGAGCTTGCTTGTTGTTACACAGCATGTCAAATCTTGGCACCAATTGAGATACAGCTACCCTCATTTCCTTCTCCACATCAAGTCTTGATCTGAACTTGGTTATTATGACAGCCACTGCTGAAAACCCAGCCTCGCAGAGATAGGAGGTTGCAAAAGGAATTAGTATCTTCAGTGCTCTCTTGCTCAAGCTTGAGAACTCCTGTTTTACTGAATACCAATATTTTGGCAATGCTGTGGATGGAAACTTCGCTTGTAGTGAAGAGTCTGATGAAAGTTCTATCAGTTCTTCCTCTTCTGCAGTACTAAAGTCCGAAGGAGCATCACTACTGAAGGGATTTTGAACCCACTGAAACCTGTCACAGTTTTCAAGAAAGTATTTTTCAAAATGAACACTGAGTTGAGATAAGTGTCCTTGAATTATAGAAACAATATCTGCACTAAAATCCATTTCATTGTCTGTAAGGAACTGCTGCAAACCTGGGAAGTAGTCCATTTCTCATTCTTCATTGATTTTTCTCTTCTTACGATGGTCGCGCGAGGAGAATGCGCGGAAAGTTGATAGGCGGGTCGGGGAAGCGAGACTTTAAAGGCTGGCCAACATTAAAAGTGAAATTTCACCGGGGTCACGCAGGTTGACAAACACCAAAAATGAAATTTCCCACAGCTCTGAGTTTTCTTTACAGCTAAATACGAAAAAAATCCACGCCCACCCACGGCGCCCCTGACCGTCAGTCATGGCTCCCTAGGGCGCCGCGGCGCACAGGTTGAAAACCTCTGGTATAGACAGTAACATTTTTTTACACAGAAATAGTAATGCTCACCTGCGAGAACTATTCTGCTATCAAAGTTGTCTATATAAAATGTCTCTATCTCTATCAGCATCAGCAGCATCATTAACCTTCAAATCCCCGAGCAGCATAGATCTTAAATAAGCGCGCGCCAAGTCCTTCTGTCCTGTACCATCAGTTGTAAGTCATTCTCGTGGCCTTTATTTCTGTCTCCAGTTCTCTTCTTCATAGGTTTACCGTCCCCTTGTACCTCTCTAACCGCGAGCATTCCAGAATAAGGGCCGCCTTCTAATGACATTTAACCGATTTCCTCAATGTGTGCCCTATCCATCGACAGCATCTTTCTGTATACCCTGTCATATATTTTTCATTGCATAAAGTAACTATATATTTATTTATATGTGTTTTGTACAGTCATTTTCATCACCCTTTACCTCCCAAGGAGCAAAGGCCTTCAACAAACTTACCGTATGTCAAGTCTCCCTGCCTGTGCCATCAGCTCAAGATCTTTCCGTGGCTTCCTCATTCTATTCTTATCTGTCGCCATTTCTCTTCCGTCTCCATTTAACTCTTTCACCCTTGGGATTACAAAATAAGAACTGCTTTGTGATACTATCAACAGGTTCCCTCAGCGTGAATCCTCTTCTCATATCTTGTTCAAGTGGTATTTGTCTTCTTCTTGTCTTCAGTCCTATATTAGTGATCTTGTCATACCATTTCAATCCTTCAATTCTACATGCACCCGTCTGTAGCTTCTTGGTTGTTGTTATTGTTGTTCTCAATTTTTCAGAGCCATACAGTAGAACTGACTTGACCTATGAACTGGAGATTCATATTACAGTAGTACCAGTATATTAAGATTATTAAAGATTATCATTAACTTTGACGAACTAAACTTGTATGTTTAATGAAGTGACGCCTTTTCCGTGAAACAGGATCAGACTGGAAAATGTTGACTGTAACAACAGTTTAGTTTATACCATAGGTTATCTACAAGAAATGACTGGTAATTATTTTGTTTTTATCATCTTTCTTGGGAGCCGCGCTGATGTAATGGTTACCACACTGCGCTGGCGATCGTGTGATCCAGGTTAGAGCACTGGTGAGAACATTTGAAAGAATGCCTTCGACCAGGGACTAGAATAACCTGAAGGCTCCTGAGCCGACCCAGCTCTAATGGGTACCTCCGAAATCGGCGAGTATCTGCCTGAATGGCGAGAGGACACCTGTCAGTGTTCAGTGAAAAAGGGATACTAACGTACAATCAGTCTCAGGTTAGACATATTAACCTGAGATTTCGCCTCGAGTATTAGCGGGCGTACGAAAAAAAAAAAAAAAAAAAACATCTTTCTAAAATATTTATACCACAATGACTACTCTCCTTCGGAGGAAAACAAAACAACAACCAACCTATGCGGAGATTGGAAAGAACAAGGAGCTGAGATAGTGGAATAGTGTTACGAGAGAGAGAGAGAGAGAGAGAGAGAGAGAGAGAGAGAGAGAGAGAGAGAGAGAGAGAGAGAGAGAGAGACAGAGAGAGTCAGACCGAAAGAATGGATGAAAAGGAAAAAGAAGACTGACAAAATGGAAGATTGAGAAGGAAATGAAGTGACCGAGAGATAATGATTAAGAGATGACGTTGAGTCCACTATGAAGGTTATCAGGGGTAGTGAACGAATAAGTCTCACGTAACGAATAAGTCACACAGAACGAATAAGTCTCACATAACGAATAAGTCTCACAGAACGAATGTCTCACATAACAAATAAGTCTCACATAACGAATGTCTCACATAACGAATAAGTCTCACATAACGAATAAGTCTCACATAACGAATAAGTCTCACATAACAAATAAGTCTCACATAACAAATAAGTCTCACATAACAAATCTCTCACATAACGAATAAGTCTCACATAACGAATAAGTCTCACATAACGAATAAGTCTCATAAAACGAATAAGTCTCACATAACGAATACGTCTCACATAACGAATAGGTCTCACAGAACGAATAAGTCTCACATAACGAATAAAGCAAGATGATATGTAACTGACTGTTATCATCATCATTATCATGAGTGGCCTTTGCGTGCCTTACGGAGCATGGAACTACCACTGTAGCTGGTCCCGTAAGAATTCTACGTAAAGCAGATACTTACCCTTGCAGGGCTGGTACGACAACCCTTAGGGTGCAGTAGTCCTATTCTAGGAGTAGTCAGCTCAAAGTTGTTTGTTTTTTTTTTTTCGTTTTTCTTTTTTTGCCAACATCACTTTTTATCGTGTCTATCTCAAAACTGTAACCAAAGTTGATCCTTCGCTTATCTGTCTTTTCCTTCAGTAGACCACATTACATAAAATATACATAACTATAACGTTATAGAACGTGCAGTCACCACTATAGTTAGTCCCATTGCAGAGAGCCTACACCGAGAATTTGCATGCTCTTGCAGAGGCGGTTTCTATGGCTATTTGTTTTGGTGGATGAGGTGCAGCGTAATTAGCAGAACGGAAATTGTTTTACAAACATTTTCATACATATTCGACCGCATGATGTGAAAAATTATGACAGATGTAAGTGAAGCCGTCGTACGATATATTAGATGCAACTCCTTCTACACACCTGTGCTTAAACTAGTCCGGGGCATGCCTAAACGTAGTTCCTCCTGGAAATATTTGATTTAATTTTTTTGATGCTGAACAGTTCATCATCTTGTAACTGAAAGAGTAAGAACCGTTAGGTCATGCAGTAATTGTAATGAATTTGTGACGTCATTTTGAAAGGCGTTTTTCCTTCGCTGCACTTCTTGAAGCGCCTGTCTCAGGTATCGTTTGTACATATGTAGTCACTTTATCGCAGCGTCTGATTGACGGAGTGGTTAGAGCGCTGGTCTCTCGCAGTAGAGATGCCGGGTTCAAATCACGGTACCGACATGCTCGAGTCTACACAGCTGTAAATGGGTACCTGACTCTGCTCTTTGAGTTAGAGAAGGAAAAAGCAGCGAGGAAGGGAACTGATCACCCCATTTTTCGATGCCAGACCTAGTATGGTGACGTCTAACATTCACTCCCCTGCGGCTGTACCTGCTATGGGACTACCTTTACATTTTTTTTAAATCGTAGTACATAATTCAGTACATAATTTTCAAAAGCATTAAATAAACAAGAGAAATTTACGAACACCTTCTGCCAACATTGACCGTCTCTATGAAATGTGGCTAGAAGACTTAAGGGATAGAAGTATTATCCGCTGACCTGTCTAATTAGCCTTGTAATACTACGATTCACAGGGTTAAACGTAAACAAGTCTAGGCAAACACGTAGGTGCATTAAAAATGTCAAGTAATAGGACGATGAGTGAGAGACAAAAGGGTCAGAAAAATACACGCACAAACGTATCGTCACATTTTGCTTCAGCACATAAGATTTCAAACTGCTTAATTAAAGATGCATATTTTACAAAAAAAAAAATCTGCTGCTCTTATCTAAATTATATTTCGAAATAAAAGTACTTTAAGATTGTCCGTATTTTGAATCTAATAAGCCAAAAGGCTGCTAATCCTGATGTCATCACCGCGCCAATACTGAAATTCCTTAGAATTAGCTGCTTTTGTCTGCCATCAACTTGACTTCAATGATTTACGTGCGATCAATGACACATTGATTTCGAAGAGGTCTGGAACAATATCGAGTCGTTTTGTGCCTGTCATGTGTTTGTAAATAGTTCCCTTAAAGGGAAATATACGTGCAGTTTTCTGATAAATGTAATGCTCATTTTATTTTTTTTTTAAGAGTTTAATGAAATCATTAACCAAAGTGTTTGTGAAAGAGATGGTGTAATGTCAAGGGATGACATCATAATTGTAACGTGAAAGCTCAACAGCAAGGAAGCTTAAGGAAAAACTGTATCAACGTAAATTTCTGTACCTTACTGCATTACTGGATCCATTACAACTGAAGCCTACAAAGTAATTAGAAACCACCCCAGATGACATGAACGCTAAACATTTGGATACCATAGTAAGGATTTTCCCTACCTGATATTAGATTACTTAATAAAATAAATAATTCGCTGATTTCTTGGCGATATGGAATTCCATGAGTTCAGTGGTCAAATATAGGTAAGGGGCTTCATTAAAATGTCACTTACATTAGCATATTTTGCATCCTACCGTTAGAAATGGGAAATAAAATGTCTTTAAAAAATACCACACAATAGCTTCAAGGTAGGTAATATGATTGATGAATCAGTAATGATCAGCAAAAGGTTTGCTGCAAATTGTATACTTCACCTTCTGAAGGAATATAATGTTTTTTTTCTGAAATCCTGTTGAGCGTGACAATGCCAAAGTCACAGTCATGTAAAATGCATCTTTAATTAAGCAGTTTGAAATCTTATGTGCTGAAGCAAACTGTGACGATACGTTTGTGCGTGTATTTTTCCGACCCTTTTGTCTCTCACTCATCATCCTATTATTTGACATTTTTAATGCACCTACATTTTTGCTTAGCCGCTCCCAGACTTGTTTACGTTTCACCCTGTGAATCGTAGTATTACAAGGCTAATTAGACAGGTCAGCGGATAATACTTCTATCACTTAAGTCGTCTAGCCACTGTCGTAAATTTTATTTGAGATAGGTCTTAGAAATAGTGGTCCCGTCCGAGTGGAGGATGATAGTGAATACTCTGTGATAGTAAGGGTTAAGAAATAGATAGTTGATTCACAAGGGTGCTGGGGTAAGAGGAAGGACAGTCTCTGAATCGTGTAATTTCTCCAATTCAGCCTATCTTACGACATTTATTTACCTGCAGACTCCTTACACTCCTGGCTAAACAATTTTGCCAGTTACCCTACACAAATGTACACACAACAATTTGGTGATACAAACGCACAGACGTGAATACAAACTACGTATAACAGATATGGGGTAATGGGTCGACCGACACAGTAATTAAAGGTTTATGGAGTTTGTTATCATTAAACCAAAATCACAACATCAATCATGTTACATTAAAAAAAATCAATAGTTACAGACAAGGGGGGGGGGGGGGGGGGGGGGGGGGATAGTATCTCAATAGGCCCTCCCCTCTGGTATAGGAAAACCCAATTCAAAGACAATTTTTACCAGAGAAGTAATTAACCCGAAGAGAGATTTATTTTTAACTGATGAGGGTATACGATAATCAGTATGGGGTATAGGAACAGATTCCTATTATATTCAATGTTATCCCTTGACTAAGCTGATTAAGGGGGGGGGGGAAGAAAATTAAACAACCCCACAGAGAAAAAAACAAGAAATTAAGTATACTGATGTTTACCAAGTAAAAAATAAAGATAATTTAAGGTTATCTAATTTCTCATTCATTCATTACACGCTCACAGTGGCAACACCATTCGCACTTACCGATCGTTGACGCCGGCATTCCATGGAATAACAAAAAACATCTAACAAGTACTCAAAATACTCTGAGTCTTTTTCTTCCTCTTTTTCACCGCTGGTGGCTAAGAGACTTCTATGGCGTGATGAACACAGAGTGATGGCAAATGCTGACCAGTGAGTTTTTCCTTTCGGGGGTTAATCCAGTAGAAAAAAACGTTTACTGTCAGTTGTAAAATAACGATATAAATTCTGCCACAGCAGAGCAGTAAAAATTATAGAATCACTTCTGGCAATGTTCTTCTTCCAGTTATACTTAAAAAGAATTGATTATGATTAAAGTTCTTGGTTTGACTACTCTCATGAATGGAGAGGTGGACCGCATATGAGTCACAACACGAAGATTTTTATTTGTTCAATAATCACTGGATGATGTAAGAACCAAAATCAGTAGGACGCTATGAAATGCTAGGACGCTAAGGTATTGTCCAGTCTATATAAAAAAAATAGAAAACATGTAATCAAAAAAATACAAACAAATTCTGACGCGCGTTAATTTTACAGGTAAGACTATTTTAACCACTCCGGTATTTAATTATATCTATTTTAAAAAAAACCGTGAGTGACTAGTCGTTAGAAAATACACACGTATATATATAGAACTAAACTGCATTAATCAATTTTCAATCGCCTAGCGGCTTATAAATTATTTTAAGCATATGTCACTAGGGAACAAACGGGTAATTAAATTTACGTTATATCTGGAGAATTTTCTATATGTTTATTTAATACGTGTTTTCAATACACAGAAAAATCCCAGTGAAATAAAATGAAGCTTTAAACGATTAAATCACTTAGATGCTAATAACTATATTTTTACCGCAAAACACAAGAAACTAGAATTTTAATTCTCCACGAATTTCTGTAGGAAGTTTGATAAGTTTTGACTCCGAAACTGCGCGCTAGATCATCAGACTAAGAATCGGAATGATGGCTGCAGCGAACCTGTCTTCCGCGTGTTTAACTGTGCATACTTAATTAGCCCGCGAGGAAAATCCAACGTGTTAATCTTGCTTGAGTCCAAATAGTGAGGGCCTCCGATGATATTAAAGAGAAACGATAAGGGTTGCCCATTTTCATCCGTCACAGCCACCTTCCATAGAGACGGTAATTGTTGACACAAGGTGGTCTCGCACGATCGACGGAGAGAAATCCAGATGGTCAGTCTGGGAAATCCGTCTGGGAGATGTACGCAAACACAGGTGATAATATGTAATCGCTTCCGATAGCCCATCTCTGTATCAATAATACAGATAACACGTCTGGAGAGATTATGTTGGGAAAGGCATTAATAATAATAATAATAAATTCATTAAGCACCAAACACGGCGCATAAGGCAGAAACCAGTGCTCTCCAGGTTGTACGTTGTGACGCCACTCCTCTTAGCTCTTGCACATTGTTTAATCCCAACGTTCTTCCTTCTCTTATTATTGTTCTTCTGAGTGTTTCTTTTGGTCTTCCTTTTTTTCCTCTTACCCTCAGGAACCCAAATGAGTGCCTGCAATGGTATTCTGTTGTTTTGCATTCGTAGGACATGACCGATATATGACCATCGTCTTTTCCTTATATAGTTGGAGACATATTTCTGCCTAGAGTCTTCTCTTATTTGTCGATTAGTCTTGAATTCTTTCCAACTGATGTTCATGAGTTTTCTAAGACATTTGTTCTCGAATGTATTCAGCTTGTTCTCCAATGATTTTGTTATTTTCCAACTCTCACAGCCGTATGTTAACACTGAGATAACATTTGAAATTAAACAGACGAAGCTTGGTATGTATATTCAATGATCGTAATTTCCAAATGTTAGATAATCTATTGAAGGCGCTAGCTGCCAAAGCAATTCTAGTATGAATTTCTCTTGTTGTGTCACCATCCTGAGTCATTTTACTGCCTAAATAATTGAAACTTTCAACTTTCTGTAGTTTTTCCCCGTTCAGGATGATATTATTAAAGGTCTCGTTAGAAAAGTTCATAACTTTTAGTTTTAGATGGCATTTATTTGGAGACCTTATTTTAACCGAAAGATGGGACACAAATTATTTACTGCTTCTTGGGGGGATTGTCTGGGTGTTGAACTTAAGAATGCTGAGAAATCATCTGCGAAATTCCAGGTCCATTATTGGGCCACTCAATTTCACACTCCATATTTGTCTGCTTCCAGAGGTTGATTTTTATACCGCAAATATATTGGTTTTCATTGTGGGTATAGTTTCTCATAACCCAATCAATAGCTATTCCAAAAAGTAGTGGTGACCATAATACAGCCTTGTTTCACCCCTGTTTCTACTGTAAACCATTCTGTATTCCCTTTATTTGTTCTAACACAACATCTTGCATTGTCATATAGCGCTTTGATTATATTCACATATTTTGTTGGAAAACCATAGATTGTAAGTATCTTCCACAATGATGCGCGGTGTAGACTATCAAAGGCTTTTTGAAAATCGACGAAGGTGATAATAAGTGGCGATTGCCTTTCCACTGATTCTTCTATAATTGTTCTTAGTGTGAATATTTGATCAATACATGATCGTTTCGGCCTGAAACCCGCTTGTTCTTCTCTGATCTTTTCGTCAGCATGTAATTTAAGTCTTTCTAACATCATGCAATATAATAATTTTCCAGGTACTGATAATAGAGATATACCACGCCAGTTATTACAGTCTGATAGATCACCTTTCTTCGGTAACTTTACAATAATACTGTCTTTCCATTGTTGTGGTGGCTGTTCTTCTCTCCATACTTCATTTATAATATCTAAAATTCTCAAGAGGTTGTTGTCATTAACTGCTTTAATCATTTCGCCTGAAATTTCGTCAACTCCAGCAGCTTTAAAATTTTTTAATCTTTTAACGGCTTGTTTGATCTCGTCCAGCGTGAATTCATCGCAAGTTATTGGCAAGGTGGTTGTGGGTGTTTCATTATTAAAATCAGGTGTTACTGTTGGTGGTGGTCTGTTTAGCACCTCTATGAAGTGCTCAGCCCATCTCTTCATTTGTTCTTTTTCTGTTGGTATTGGATTCCCTAATTTATCTTTAACAGGTGTTTCCATATCAGTAGGCTGGTGACATAGTTGTTTTGTAATTTGATAAAGGCACCTACTATTACCAGTTCTTGCAGCATTTTCAGCTTCTAAGGCCAGTTCATTGATGAAATGTCTTTTATCTCTTCGAGTTTTTGTCTTCACTTCTTTATTTAACAAGTCATAAGTTAGTTTGCAAGATTCAACTGCATTATGTGTACTTGCCGCTAGTAGTTTAAGTTTTACTGTTTTCCTTTCTTGTATTTTATCCCAAGTATCTTCTCTCATCCATTTTTTCTTTTTATGTACTAGGTATCCGGTGGTCGTTACAGCTGCTTCTGTCATTGCTGTTCTCAGTTGTTCCCATTTAGTATCGATTGTCTTGGTGGTGACATCGTTGTCAATTTTGCCTAAAGCATCAAAATAGTTGTTCATTTTGACATTATATTCCTCTTTTACATCGTTTGATTGCAGTCTGTGTACATCTATTCTTCTATTTTTATTCGGTTGGTATAACTTCTTCAGTTTAATTCTCAGTTTAGCTATGCAGAGGTTATGATAGCTTCCGATCTCTGCACCTCTGTATGCTCTGACGTCTTGAACTGATGAGCGAAATTTTGCGCTTATGCAGAAGTGATCTATCTGGTTCTTAGTTCTGCCATCAGGTGAATTCCATGTTATCTTGTGGATATTCTTATGTGGAAAGATGGTGTCCGCCACAACGAGGTTTGATATTTCACAAAGTTCTAGAAGTCTTTCACCATTTTGATTCATACAGCCTATGCCATGAGTACCGAGATATCTTTACCCCATCGTTGTTGTCACCTACTTTGGCGTTAAAATCGCCCATGACTAATATTATGTCATGCTTGGGTATTGTGTTGATGGTACTTAGAAGTGCTTCATAGAAGTCATCTTTTGTGGCATCAAGAGCGTCGTTAGTTGGTGCATAGCATTGTACAGTTGAAAGCTTGACAAATCTTGTCTGAAATCTAGCTAATATTAGCCTCTCATTAATAGGTACCCAGCTGATGAGCCATGCTGCTGCTTTCTGTGTCATTAAGATGGCTACTCCCTCTGTGTGACGATTATCATTACTACCAGAGTATATAATTTGCTTTTTTTCTTCTGAAATATATTTTATGCCCTTTCCCGTCCATCTACACTCGCTGACACCCAATATGTCCAACTTATAATTATCCATTTCTTTAATTATTTCTTCCATTTTTCCGTCTTGATACATAGTTCTTACATTCCAGTATCCAATTTTAAAAATCTCCTTAGCCCCCAAGATATTAGAATGAGTCATGTTCACTGTCATGTTCACTGTTGAGCCTGGTTCTATTTCGATAACAATCGCTTGTTTTACGGTAGTGACTTGTTAATTCTCTGATCAACCCTCCTATCCAACCGACCGATTCGAGGGTTTCGAGGTCGGTTATAGGAAAATATCTACACCACTAGATACTCTGATGTATCTTTTATTCTATAATTTAACACATCATGGTACTATCCATCGAAATATACACATTCCTGATGGGTTTTTTTCGGCGTCTAAGGTGAGAAAAGAATTTCACCTCCATCTTGGAAGGGTAGATAACTCTATTATTAGAGGCATTAGCCAGGAAATAAGTTCACCGATGTGTTTGTAACTTTGCACAAATGCAATCACGTTTTACTGCCATATTTGAAAGAGGTCACGAGCTTAAATTTTTAAATTGATATTTTAAAACACGCGGGTGAAAGTAATGATTTAACACCCCGACCCACATAGATCTAAAGAGAGAGGATTGGCCTAAATCGAGAGCCTAACATGAACTTTAGCTCTCATTGGCTAGTTAATCTAAAATATCATCTGGGACGTGGACTGAGAAAGGGAAATATAATCTAGCGAAATCAGAAACAAAAATCAGACTGCATTTTCAACAACGTCAAGTAACTACTCCGAGTAGCCAGAGAGAAGGATCGGACAAAGAATTTCAAAATTAAAAGTGACAGATTGAAGTAATTGGGCGTCTTTATAATTTAAAAGAGAACTCGTAATTTTAAATACAAAGACTGAAAACTTAAGGAATCAGAAAGCAAAAGTCATAAGAGGGATTTAGAAACTACCCCAGACCGAGTGTTCGAAGCATCAAATCAAAGTTGCTATGTCCATTCTACTGTATTTGGGGTGAGTGTAAACATATATTTTTTTTAATGTGAATTTGACATGTCTGTATTTGCTAAGTGGTTAAACCAGTAAAAGGAGGCTGGCAACCTCAACATATTAAAATAGAATGTTTGTGATAAAGTACATTGATACAGCGATACAATTATTAATTATAAGTATAAAAGTCAAAATAATATGAGTAGAAATAGAAATAGTAAAGTTGTAACGCATCTTCTTTCCCCGCGCCAGTCATCGCATTGAGATAAGAACGTAGTGTGAAACCTTATTGCCGCGCTAGTGGTATTGGATTTTATAACTCGCCCGTCAAGGGTTAACGGTAAAAATTTTGAAAACAACAAGCTTAGTTGTTCCAAGACAGATAGCAAGAATAAAACAGGGGAGGCATAAACGAACGCATAAAAGTGTGTGTGAGAGAGAGAGAGAGAGAGAGAGAGAGAGAGAGAGCGAACACATGCCACAAATTGTCAAGCGTAAGATTCTTGGACTAGCTACCCAAGACGACAGTGCGAGGCGATACAGTGGCAGGTGTTCGGTAACGTGTCTCAAGCTTTGTAGAATTTAAAAATACCCCGCAAAACCCAATACTTTTTCTGACTATAGGCACACTGAGAAAATATATAAACACACAGACAGCGCTTTCGCTGCAAAAGAGTCCATTTTATGACGTAACAGACTAGTAGTTTCAGTTTTGGACAACGCGGGAGAGGAGAAAAGATGGCGTAATTTATATGATAGTGGAAATTGAAACTAACTCTGGAAAAAATATGGACTTCTTTATTAATGGGTT
Organism: Oreohelix idahoensis; assembly: GCA_024509875.1. NCBI lineage: Eukaryota > Metazoa > Mollusca > Gastropoda > Stylommatophora > Oreohelicidae > Oreohelix > Oreohelix idahoensis. Next base: position 254,072 of record JAMPIV010000594.1, read on the forward strand.
TAGGATCATAAAACCTAGTTAGTTTGATGGCTTATCTTCTCCTGATAAATAATATGTTTAAAAATACAAAATTCCCCAGTAGATAAGAAAGTTATTGACAAAAGACTGTATTTGTTCGTGCAGACAACCGGACAGACTGGCGGTTTTGCATTGATTTTGCATTCACTAACGATTACAATTTTGAACGCGTTGTTGGAAATGAGACAAGCAAGCATGTATTCTGTTGGAGGAGGGGTAGAAAAGGGGAGAGAAATTATGGGATGGCTTAACACTAAATATATTTTAGCAGGGAAAATCTAAGAATGAGTGAGGAGAAAACTTGTTATGTCCAAAAATCAAGTCTGGTTTTGCTTTTATTTTCAAATTCAAAAGTAGTCGTTCGCTCATTGGCCAACGCCTTTTATAATATTGAAGAATTCAAAGTCTCGACGCCATTTGTCATAATATAGTCCCTCGAACAGGACGTTTGAAATTCTGTGAAGTGTGACTTGCCTTATTAAATTAAATATATAAAGTAAAACAAAACAGGCATCACAGTCCAGCCAGCAGGACATCTGAAGTCTGCTAATCAACGTACCTGTGTTTATTCATTGAATTTATGGTAAGGCAGAAATTATTCATATATATTTTGTTTAAAAATGTGAGTGAGAGATACTGCCATTACGACTGTAAGTAATTAGGTCCCTAGCTGATTTATGCAGGGCCTAGAGGTAGAGTTATGCTAGAACACATTGCCAGTTTTGTAAAATGCACATGTTTTGTGAAATAAAAATGTTTTCTTAGGTGGCCAGATGGACACAGCTCACCTATCCTATTGTATGGAAGAAAAGAAAGATTAATATTATTATTGCAGATGTAGGGCCGCCCTGAGAGGAGAGACATGTGAACAACACTGGTACACTTTGTAATGGATGAGCTGGGTTGGGCAATTAGATATGACCCAGATCTTTATTTCTCATGTATTATAATTTGTAGAAATAACAGTTTAAGTATGATATCAACAAGGAGGCATTATTTCATTGTTACAGGGTTTTTATCTGGCACTAGCCCGGTGCCAGATGTGTTTGAAAAGCAATTGAGAAGTCTTTTTATTTCCAGTAGTGACAGGGGTCTACAGACTCCACCCTGTTCCTTTTGGGCCAGTACCAAAGTGATCGTTTACAGCAAGATTACTGACAGTTCAAGTTGTGCCAGATAAGTATAATATCTGGCACCCGACTTTTCATCAGCATCAAAGACTAGTGCACCCTTGTATAACATAATAAAAATATTCCCCAAAGAATTAAACATTGACAGTTGTGTATTAAAGAACTGGGGATGATTAAAGAATCCCAAACCGCCATCCAGTGTTAGAAACCAGTAATATTAAAAATTTAGTAACACTATTAGTATATTTTAACAGTATTTGTTTGGACAATTGTCCCTTTGGGTTAAAAAATTTGCATTTTATGTATATACCTTGAGTTCCTTTTAATTTTGAAAGTCCTGACCAGAATAATACTAGGTTAAGGACCAATAAAATTGTATAGAAAATATTTACATATAAAAATTTAACCCAGGTGTTAGTTCATTTGATCATAGACTTTAATATTTGTTTATGTGTGTGTGTGTTAGTGTTAACTTACCATCACACAACACTGGCATAACCCTAGACATTAGACGTAGCTATCATACATACTAGTCAAGAATAGGTCTGATTGAGGTCATAAGGTGGTAGCAGAAAGGGACCCTGATAACTCAACACAAAATTTGTTATAATCAGGGACCTTCACAGCTGACCTCATTCAGTACAATAGTAATAAAGAACAACAACATTGCATAACATCCAAAACCACCACAGATATTGGGGTATCCGGTTCCGGGATTTGAACTTGTTATTTGTATAGAAATTTAAATATTGTAGCACAAGTGTCCCCAAAAGTTATTCAAGAATAAAAATAAAAATATTTAAAGGGGAAAATAATAGCTGATGAACTGTCAAGGGCCAGTAGTTAGTTAATTAATTGGTTAATTAATTAGTCAGTGTTAGTACCTTGCTAATTAGAGTTTTGAAATTTGTATTAGAACATTTTAAAGATTGATACTATGGCAGACTTGGCAAAGTTCAGATCTGCTGCTGTGCTGGCTGCAAAAGAGATGGCTATGGAGGGGCAAGCTCTGGTTCAATATGTGACATCAGAGTGTGATAAATTTATTAAATTAGAACAAGATAAAGAAATAAAAAGGTTGCAGATTGAGGCTGACAAAGAGGCTAGGGCATTGGAGGCGGATAGGGAGGCTCAAATTAAACGGCTCCAAATTGAAGAGAAAAAGGCCGAAAGGGAAGCAGAGAAAAGAAGACAGGCTGCAGAAAGGGAAGCTGAAAAGGAAAGAGAAGAGAAAAAGGCCGAAAGGGAAGCAGAAGATAAACGGTTACAGAGGGAACATGAGTTACGACTAAAGGAGTTGGAATTACAAGGCCATGCTCCTGAAGGTGGTAACAGCCCGTCTACCTCCGATGCCACTGCTAGTCAGGGAGCCTCAACCTCAGCTATGAGGTTTCATTTAGACCATTTTGTTGAGAGGGACGATGACATTGAATCATTTTTATCCAGATTTGAGGTTTTATCCACCATCTATGGGTAAGAGAAAGAAAGGGGGAGTTTAAAGTTATCTCAGGGTTTTAGGAGAACATCTTATGAAGTGTTTGCAAAAATGAGCAAAGTTGACCAAGACAATTATGACATGTTAAAGCAGGCTCTTTTGCTAAGGTATGAAAAGAATGGAGAATTTTACAGGAAAAAGTTTAGAAATGCCAAGCTACTGTTGGGTGAGACCTATCACCAGTTCTCTGCACGTTTAAAGACTTACTTGGAGAAATGGACTGCTCTGGGGAAAATCCAAGATCTTAAAGAAATGATCCTTATTGAGCAATTGAGAGAGTCCATGTCTCCAGAATTGAGAAATTTTCTCATGGAACAAGGTGCAGAGAGGCTGGGTGAGTTACTTAATGTCGCTGAGAGGTATCAGGCAGCCCAGGCAGAGATAGCTGGCGCCAAAAAGAAACATGCAGACAATTATAAGGCTCCACAAAACTCTAATAGATTTGACAACAAAGATCAGGGTAACAAGGGTAAGCACAATTATGATAGGCCACACAATGATTATAGAAATAAAAACCCACAATTCACTGACAGGAAATATGAGGAAAGAAAACCCTTTCATCAAGGTAGTTTATATTGTAGATGGTGTAAGAGGGAAGGACATGACACCAAAGTTTAGACTAAGAAACCTTCTGGATTTGCTGCTATGAAGTTGGGGGAAAAGGAAGTAAAGGTAAAAACCTACTGGACAGCAGGAACCTTATCACTCCCCAGTGTGTGAGGATGTTGTATGTAATGGGGTCACCATTAGGTGCCTGTGTGATACAGGTTTAGATTTTGATTCTGTTGTGAGTTCGCACTTGGTGAACCCAGATCAGTATACCACAGAAACAGTGGAGATACAAGGGGCGACCAAGGACATACCACTTATGACACTTCCCATTGCCAGGATAACGGTTAAAACTCGCTATGTGGAAGGAGTAATCAGAGCAGCGGTGATCGACGCACCCATCTACCCTCTGATATTGGGGTGTCGTTATGTCTTCTTGGGGAATCCCAAGAGACCTGTGGTCTTGGCAGCAGTCCAGACCCGATCACAATCCAGAAAGGAAGAAGATGAACCAATAAATACTCATCCAGAGGAGATGAGGAAGGAACAGACTGAGGATAGGACTCTCAAGCCTTGTTTTAGAAAATTACCTAAATGCCACACACCGCTAAGCAAAGGGGATTATTATATGAAGAACAAATTGTTATATAGGAAGACCGGAACTAGATCCAATGGTCACGGAAAGTTGGTACTTCCCAAGGCATATAGGGCAGATGTAATAAGGAGCTTACATGTTGGAAAAGATGGGGACCACGAGAAAGTAGGTACCATCTGCCGAAAGGTTTCTCAAAGATATTATTGGCCAGACGTAAAGATAGTTATTGAGAATTTTGTAGAAGCCTGCGCATATTTCATGAGGGAACAACCCCAAGTAGGGAAAATAATAATCGGGACCTAGAAATGCCACGGGGCAAACTTAGGCCTGAACATAAGGTGAAAAATAATTGTAATAATGTAGATAAAGTGGAATGGGAACCCCCTTTTCACACGCAGTCTTCACTTGAATGTGTTAGAATGGCAATTCTGTGTCGAGTACAAAAAGTTGTTTTACCCCAGAATAAGCCGACAATCCCTCGGTCGGAATTATGTAAACTGGGAGAAGACAAAAGAGAGAGAAGATCTCTCACAATGAAATTAAAGTGGGAAGAAAACCCCAGGAAAAGAATTGGTAGTGGAAGATTTGTGAGTGAAGATACAAGGGAGAAACGGCCTCACTATAAGGTTTCCAATGTCAGGGACCATACAGGTGCCATGCAAAATAAGTCAGCAAAATTAAAGGTCCATATGTAACCTTGTTGAGGACATGGACAGATGAGAAGGCAGAAGAGACTGTTACCTCATCATATCAATATGTGAACAAGCTGACCACTCGTCTTAAAACTGGCTGGAAACTTGCAAATGATAATCTCAGACAAGCCAGGAAAAACATGCTGCCTATTTTAATAAGAAAGCTAAGGATAGTGAACTATTTGTGAGAGTGAAGGTGCTTCTTCTACTACCCGGCAGCAATAACAAATTACAAATTGGATGGCAAGGTCCTTATACTGTTCTAGAGAAGGTGTCTAGAACAAATTATAAAATCGACAAGAAGGGGAAAGAGAAAATATATCATTTGAACCTTCTAAAGAAGTATCTGGACAGGGAAATCCAGGAAGGAACCCACTTAATGTCCTTGTCGATAGCAACGGGGATGAAAAATGAACCACTCACCTCTCATGAGTACCCCCTGAAAACATGTGAGACCCCTGCACATGTAAAAGTCAGTAACCACTTGACGAAAAAACAGAGGGAACAGGTTCAAAAGGTTCTGACTGATCATACGGACGTGTTAACGGAAAAACCGGGGCACACGAATTTGTTGGAATATGATATGAAACTTATAGACCCAACACCGATCTGTATGAGAGCCTACACTATCCCGTTTGCCAAGGAGAAAGCTTTGAAAGAGAAAATTGAGTATCTATTGAAAGAAGGGATTATTTCTCATAGCAAATCTCCGTATAGTTCTAGTGGGGTTTTTCTGAGGAAACCCTCTGGAGAACATCGTCTGTGTATAGATTACAGGAAACTGAATGCTGTCACAGAAAATCAGGTGGATCCATTACCGGACACAAATCAATTATTTGCCAGGCTGAACAAGGCAAAATATTTTTCGAAGGTGGATCTGAGCAAATGTTATTATCAGATTCCAGTAAAGCCTGAGGTTCGACCTTATTTAGCGTTTAGCACTTCGGAAGGACATTATGAATTCAACATGTTGCCGTTTGGGTTGAAAAATGCTCCGAGTGTGTTTTCTATGATGATGCGAAAATTGTTGGATCCACTAAATAACACATGCATCACAAATTTTATGGATGATATCCTCATTGCTACGGAAACATTTGAGGAACACATTAACCCTTGACTATGCTGTTTGATAGACTGAGAGAGGCTAATTTGACGGCTAGACCAACACAATGTTGTATTGGTTGTAAAGAGTTGGAGTTCTTGGGACATACTGTATATCAGGGTAACATGACCCCTGACCCCAAGAACTTCGAGAAATTACAGAGAGCACCGCGGCCACAAACCAAGAAAGATGTGAGATCTTTCGTGTCGTTGTGTGGATTCTATCAGAAATATATCAACAATTTTAACTCTATATGTGCTCCTCTGACGGATTTAACTCGCAAGGGAAATCCTGATAGAATTGTTTGATCAGCACAGTGTGAATTAGCATACCAATAGTTAAAGGAAAAACTTACAAGCAAGCCAATCTTGAAATTACCTGATTTGAGTCAGGAATTTGTGGCGAGAAGTGACGCAAGCAATGTAGGCCTGGGGGCTACTTTGTTGCAAATGTCATCGTCACCAGACGGGAAGCTGAACCCAGTCGCTTATGCTAGCCGCAAGTTGAACACAGCGGAGCAAAACTATTCAACAAGCGAGAAAGAATGTCTAGCTTTAATCTGGGCGATACGAAAGTTCCAGATCTATCTATATGGAAGAACATTCGTGGTCCAAACGGATCATCACCCCCTCGTATTCTTATCACAGGCAAAGCATGAAAATGCTCGTTTATTACGATGGTCGTTACTCCTACAGCCATATTCATTCACTATTGAATACATTCCGGGGTCACTGAACGTGGGTGCAGTTTTCCTCAGTAGACATCCCTGTGATCCAAATCAGAGTATTCATCAGGCGTAAGGAGTTAATTTTATCTATATGTATCACTGTTTCGGAACTTGCATCAGGCATGTTCTTGAGTGGGGAGATGTGTGATAAAGTACATTGATACAGCGATAAAATTATTAATTATAAGTATAAAAGTCAAAATAATATGAGTAGAAATAGAAATAGTAAAGTTGTAACGCATCTTCTTTCCCCGCGCCAGTCATCGCATTGAGATAAGAACGTAGTGTGAAACCTTATTGCCGCGCTAGTGGTATTGGATTTTATAACTCGCCCGTCAAGGGTTAACGGTAAAAATTTTGAAAACAACAAGCTTAGTTGTTCCAAGACAGATAGCAAGAATAAAACAGGGGAGGCATAAACGAACGCATAAAAGTGAGAGAGAGAGAGAGCGAACACATGCCACAAATTGTCAAGCGTAAGATTCTTGGACTAGCTACCCAAGACGACAGTGCGAGGCGATACAGTGGCAGGTGTTTGGTAACGTGTCTCAAGCTTTGTAGAATTTAAAAATACCCCGCAAAACCCAATACATTTTCGGACTATAGGCACACTGAGAAAATATATAAACACACAGACAGCGCTTTCGCTGCAAAAGAGTCCATTTTATGACGTAACAGACTAGTAGTTTCAGTTTTGGACAACGCGGGAGAGGAGAAAAGATGGCGTAATTTATATGATAGTGGAAATTGAAACTAACTCTGGAAAAAATATGGACTTCTTTATTAATGGGTTTAGGATCATAAAACCTAGTTAGTTTGATGGCTTATCTTCTCCTGATAAATAATATGTTTAAAAATACAAAATTCCCCAGTAGATAAGAAAGTTATTGACAAAAGACTGTATTTGTTCGTGCAGACAAACAGACAGACTGGCGGTTTTGCATTGATTTTGAATTCACTAACGATTACAATTTTGAACGCATTGTTGGAAATGAGACAAGCAAGCATGTATTCTGTTGGAGGAGGGGTAGACAAGGGAAGAGAAATTATGGGATGGCTTAACACTAAATATATTTTAGCAGGGGAAATCTAAGAATGAGTGAGGAGAAAACTTGTTATGTCCAAAAATCAAGTCTGGTTTGCTTTTATTTTTAAATTCAAAAGTAGTCGTTCGCTCATTGGCCAACGCCTTTTATAATATTGAAGAATTCAAAGTCTCGACGCCATTTGTCATAATATAGTCCCTCGAACAGGACGTTTGAAATCCTGTGAAGTGTGACTTGCCTTATTAAATTAAATATATAAAGTAAAACAAAACAGGCATAACAGTCCAGCCAGCAGGACATCTGAAGTCTGCTAATCAACGTACCTGTGTTTATTCATTGAATTTATGGTAAGGCAGAAATTATTCATATATATTTTGTTTAAAAATGTGAGTGAGAGATACTGCCATTACGACTGTAAGTAATTAGGTCCCTAGCTGATTTATGCAGGGCCTAGAGGTAGAGTTATGCTAGAACACATTGCCAGTTTTGTAAAATGTACATGTTTTGTGAAATAAAAATGTTTTCTTAGGTGGCCAGATGGACACAGCTCACCTATCCTATTGTATGGAAGAAAAGAAAGATTAATATTATTATTGCAGATGTAGGGCCGCCCTGAGAGGAGAGACATGTGAACAACACTGGTACACTTTGTAATGGATGAGCTGGGTTGGTCAATTAGATATGACCCAGATCTTTATTTCTCATGTATTATAATTTGTAGAAATAACAGTTTAAGTATGATATCAACAAGGAGGCATTATTTCATTGTTACAGGGTTTTTATCTGGCACTAGCCTGGTGCCAGATGTGCTTGAAAAGCTATTGAGAAGTCTTTTTATTTCCAGTAGTGACAGGGGTCTACAGAGTCCACCCTGTTACTTTTGGGCCAGTATCAAAGTGATTGTTTACAGCAAGAATGCTGACAGTTCTTCTTCTTCTTCTCTTCCTCGTTTGCCCTGAAAAGGACGGTGGTTGCGTTGTGTCAGTTTGCGCCTAAGCTGTGATATCTGCACCTTTCGGTCGACACATCCGACTTCTGCACGGCATTTTTTAGGGACCGGGTTTGCCTTCCCATTTCGATCCGTACTCGCTCAGCCAGACTGCACTGCTGCAGACTGTTTCCAGGACCACCACGTGGAGGTGGAGTACGGTCTTGATCAGCTCTGGTTCGCTGATCCTGATGCAAGCAGTCAAGCTATGGGTCGCTGACTGCATTCACTATTGCTGCATCTTGGGGTCCCACTGACAGTTCAAGTTGTGCCAGATAAGTATAATATATGGCACCCAACTTTTCATCAGCATCAAAGACTAGTGCACCCTTGTATAACATAATAAAAATATTCCCCAAAGAATTAAACATTGACAGTTGTGTATTAAAGAACTGGGGATGATTAAAGAATCCCAAACCGCCATCCAGTGTTAGAAACCAGTAATATTAAAAATTCAGTAACACTATTAGTATATTTTAACAGTATTTGTTTGGACAATTGTCCCTTTGGGTTAAAAAATTGGCATTTTATGTATATACCTTGAGTTCTTTTTAATTTTGAAAGTCCTGACCAGAAGAATACTAGGTTCAGGACCAATAAAATTGTATAGAAAATATTTACATATAAAAATTTAACCCAGGTGTTAGTTCATTTGATCATAGACTTTAATATTTGTTTATGTGTGTGTGTGTGTTAGTGTTAACTTACCATCACACAACACTGGCATAACCCTAGACATTAGACGTACTACATACTAGTCAAGAATAGGTCTGATTGAGGTCATAAGGTGGTAGCAGAAAGGTTCCCTGATAACTCAACCCAAAATTTGTTATAATCAGGGACCTTCACAGCTGACCTCATTCAGTACAATAGTAATAAAGAACAACAACATTGCATAACATCAAAAACCACCACAATGTTCATAAACCACTACAGCAAGCACTGGTTTTTCCTTTATGCTAGTTTGCCCAGGAAAGCGAAAGCAAAAGCGACCCCAGACTCCAAACGGAGCAGTGAGATTATTATGTGCCTACGGTGTATAGTATCAATTTGTGAGATATGTGTGCTTTTATAATATAAGTTCAGACAAATCATTGCACTCGCGCTGTCCAGACACATTTTCCCCATTTAAGTATCTGGAAGAATAACGGTGATTTATAATCATATTCCCTTAGTTATCCTATGTATACTCAGGGAGAATAATTATTCAGAGAGGCTACATTGGTGGGTGGACAGTGAGACAATGCGGCTGTTAATCTGCAGCCGACAAATGTACTTAGCAGAGGCATTTGTTCTTTTATTTTTCCTAAAGTTCGTCGTTTGAGACTACATAACTGTTCGTGGTACGAAGTTACACTTACAAGAGACCAGTCTGAAGTAAGAGTCTTCACCACTATCTTGTGATTCAAAAGCTGGGGTCGACACCAACTACCTACAGTGTACACGTTATGAAGACACCCACCTTGACATTAGAAGTGAAGTTCATCTAGACGACTCTAAAGAAGAATCCTCATCACAAAAGACCTGACAACGAACCATTACAGTGCTCAGCCAGTTAAGTTTTTTTTTTTGTAACATGCGCAAGATACGGACAATAATCATCAGTCCCCCAATTAAGTCTCAGTGAAGACATTAAAAAAAAAACCTCTAAAGTCACTTTCTTCTTCTTCTTCTTCTTCCGTCCTTAGCCAAAGACCGACCAAGCAGTCAGATGCCATCACGCCTTGTGGCGTCTTAAGGGCAACAGCAGATTGATTTTCTCTGTTGTAGTTTCCCATCACGCCTAGCGGCGTCTTTAGGGCAACAACAAATAGATCCATCTGCCGTTGTTTCCGTAATCGGTGTGACAAGCCAACGGGTGATCAGCCCATTGGGCAAAGTCACTTTCCTCCATATTTATTTAAATTTGTTAAAGACTAATTGTTTATTAAATTTGTTATTTGTTATTTTACAAATTCATTTTTGACTCATATAGTCTTGACATATGGATGCGAGTCATGGGCAATGACTACAACCCATAAAAGCCAGATCCAAACCTCAGAAATGAGGTATCTGAGGAAAGTGGTTGAAGTAACAAGAAGAGACATGGTACGCAACCAGACGATACGTCAAGGCCTTAAATCCTACCCCCTGCAGACCCAAGTAGAACAGTCCCAATTAAGATGGTGTGGCCATGTCTGCAGAATGGGAGAAGATCGGCTACCACGACAAGCATGGGAAACAAAGAGCCAAGGATCCAGACCCCGAGGACGACCCAGAGTCCGCTGGGAGGACAACATTAGACAATCTTTGAAGGACCGAGGACTAGAATGGAACCAGGCCAGGAGGAAGACAGCCGATATGATAGTCTGGCGCTCTCTCTTCCAAACCTCTACACCTCACGGTAGAAGGTGAACGACTAAGTAAGTAAGTATTATTGACTCAGTTCTTATAGATAAGAGAGGATATGTACGATCTAAAATCTTTAATACAAAAACATACATACTAAAACACATTAAAAACGCACCACTATTATATATACTGATGCCGAGAAGCTGGAAAAAAAAGTGTAGGAATGGATTTTCCCCGTGTTTGTCATGAGGTAGAGAGCGAATGGCTGCTGGAATGGAAAGTGCATGATTCAACCCACGGGTTTGTGTACAGATTACATGAAAACAATGAAAGTTACACGTGCAACACGATTCCCAACAGCTATGACCCTGAAAATGTGTACGCGTTGTGGCAGTATACTGAGTATAAAAAGGCCGTTGAGACAAAATACCCAGTACATGTGCTTGAAATGCCACGACTATCTGAAAACGACAGCCAATGAGCCATTGGTATGTTGGAGACCGGAATGAGCTCGCGGGCCATTGCCAGAAGGATGAATTGCCACCACAGCACTATTGTACGTCTCAATGAACATTACGGAACCACTGGCAGTGCCCGGGAAAGACTTCGGAGTGGCCAACCACGAGTTACTGCCCCTGCGCAAGATCGTCATTATGTGCTGAGTCACCTAAGGAATCGTTCTCTCCCGGCAAGTCCAACAGCAAGAGCAATAGTGGGTAGACGTGGGCAAGTCTCTCGAATGACAGTCATACGACGACTCAGAAATACAGGCTTTACTGCAAGACGACCTTATGTTGGGCCAAGCTTGACTCACAGACATCGTCGACAGTGCCTGCAATGGGCAGAGCAACATGTCAGATGGACTAGACTGCAGTGGAATGCTATCCTATTCACAGGCGAGAGCAGATTCAACATATCAACATATCATTGCTGATGGCGACGGTGTAGAGAGTGCTTTGCAAATTGCTGTGTTCGTCAGCACAACCGATTTGGAGGTGGCAGTATTCACATTTGGGGAGGATTCAGTTTTCACCATCGCTTGCCTCTTCACGTCTTCCGTGGAAATTTTAATGCTGTGACATATCGAGATGAGGTTCTGGATGCATTGGTTGCTCCTGCGTTCACTAATTATCCAGACTTGCAGCTTCTCCAGCAGGATAACGCACGTGCGCACACCGCATGCATTACGCAGCAATATCTACAGCAGCAGAACATTGTGACGATTGATTGGCCTACCCTATCACCAGACAAGAGATATGCATGAGGAAATAAAGAAATTATCAAATAGGTCGCGGTTTGCACAAGGAGGAAGCTGTATCTAGAACAAAAATGGTGTAATATCACTTGATGAGAAAGACATATCAAACAGATGAGCAGAATACGTAAAAGAACTATTCGAGGACAACAGAGGTGAAAAACCATCACCAGATTCTAATGAAGGCCCAAACATTCTCAGATCAGAAGTAGAGAATGCCATACATATGTTACAAAAAGGAAAATCAGCAGGCACGGATAACATAAAAATTGAAATGATAGAAGCCCTGGAGAGCTTTGGCATAGATACAATCACAGATCTTTGCAACGATATATACAATATAGGATATATACCACACGACATGAAGACATCAGTTTTTATAACATTGCCCAAAAAACCTAATGCAACAGAATGTTCAGACTTTAGAACAATCAGCCTGATGAGTCACGCAATTAAGATACTGCTCAAAATCATACATGAAAGAATGAAAAGTAATGTAGACAGCGAAATCCAAGAACAGTTTGGTTTTAGACGGAACAGTGGAACAAGAGAGGCAATATTTTGCCTAAGAATATTAGCAGAAAAATATACAGAGGTATAAAAAAGTATGTACATGTGCTTCATTGACTATAAGAAGGCTTTTTACAGAGTCCATCATGAGAAAATAATTGAATGCCTCGAAGACATAGGTATTGATGGGAAGGATATAAGAATACTCAGTAACCTTTATTAGGAGCAAACTGCCACAGTAAGATCTGGAAGGAATTATTCACCATACACAGACATAAAAAGAGGTGTCAGACAAGGTTGTGTGCTGTCCCCCTGCCTATTTAATCTATACACCGAAAAAATTTTCAAACAGATACAGGAAATACCAGGACTGAACATCAGTGGAAGGTCAATAAACAACCTTAGATTTGCAGATGATACCGTGTTGTTAGCTGAAAGCGAACAGGAGTTACAAGAACTAGTGAAGCATGTGAACAGTATAAGTCATGAATATGGAATCGACATTAATATTGAGAAAACAAAAACTATGATAATTAGCAAAACAGACGATAAACCCACATTAAAGATAAGCGTAAATGGGAAAATCCTGTAACAAGTCAAGAGCCACGTATATCTTGGTCATATAATAACAGAAGATGGCAGATGTAAAACAGAAATCAAGAAGAGAATAGGAATGGCCAAAGCGACATTCAACAACATGAAACATATACTGACATCTAAACAGTTATCTCACAAATTAAAACTGAGAATCATAAAGTGTTATATATATTCTGCATTTCTGTATGGTGCAGAAACATGGACGATGAATAAGCATTTGGAAGAAAGAATTGAGGCTCTTGAAATGTGGATATATAGAAGAATAGGACGTATCTCATGGAAAGAGATGAAAACAAATAAGGAGGTCCTAGAAAATCTAGGTATGAAAAGATAACTAATGAGGGAGGTCAAAGTTCGGCAGTTAAAATAATTTGGCCACATAAAAAGGCATAACACCTTGCAGAAGACCATAACAGAAGGGAGAGTTGAAGGCAAACGTGCAAGGGGAAGATAACGCTATTAGTGGGAAGATAACATCAAGAGATGGACAGGAAAGAGTCTATCAGAGTGCACCACCAAGACAAGAGACAGAAGACGTTGGAGATCCATTACAGCCAACCTTCGTTGTGGAGATGGCAGCTGATGATGTTGATGATCACCAGACATGTCCCCTATAGAACATCTGTGGGACGAGCTTGGACGCTGAGTCTACATGCAAGGTTCTCCAGCTAATCTGCAACAGCTCGAAGCTGCTCTTACACGTGAATGGGACTTGATTCCCCGGAATTTCCTTCAAAGACTGGTGCGTTCCATGCGGAGCCGCTGCCATGCTTGTTTGCAAGCACTCGGTGGACATACCAGATACTGAGGATAGTGTGAATGAATTTTTTTATTGGTTGCATTTTTGGTTTTCTCCCTTGCCTGCACAGAAAGCAATGAATTTCATAACAATAAAATGTACAAATTAGTGACCAGCATGGATTCATAGGAAAATGAATAAAGATTCCAAATATGTAAACTTGTAAACACTTGTCGTAGATTTTCGATAGGAGAATTAAGACTAGGTTTGGTCCCTTCTGAATAGGTTTGAATAGGTGATAGACTCAGTGAGAGTTAGTGAAAGTTAATAGAATTTCCACACACGTGAGATGATAGGTTTTGATATAGTGGCTGTCTCTGAAAGCGAAAAGAATTCTTCTCTCTCTCACCTATCTTCTACAACAGGTGTTACAGCGTCAGACAGACTACACCAATATACATATTACGTATATTTCTATCACTCACAGGCACGCACATACACGTGACGACAGGTAAACACACAGACGTGGGAAAACTATAACAATGATATATATATTATCTAGAACGAGCTGACCAAACACGATTATTTAGTTCAAGAGCGATTTTATTATCAGGAAAAATCGGCTCACAACATCAAAGAAAGTACATCAAGGAAAATACATATACACATAGTCATAAAAAATCAAGGAAATGTTGCAAGGATGATAGCCCCGTTATAGTGTTAACTCTAGGTTTAGCCCGGCCCCGTTAAGAGAACAGATGATGGCGCCCGAGTCACAGATACATAGAGTTTGAGTCTAAGAGTTGTCTTTGTTTTATCTCGTAATTATATGCACAGAGTTTGAAAAAAATCTGATTTAACCTAAGACAAAACACAAGAACTCTAGCCTTAGCAACAAATTATGCAGACTGAAAAAAAATTAGGACAGCAACAGGGTGTCAAAGATAAAATAGTGAAAAATATCACTCAAACCAGCGTACACTCATTCATTCCGCCATGGCTTCTCATACTTGTACTCACGACTTTGCTTGCTGCCTCTTGGAACACATTGATTTTAGATTTTCACACAGACTCAAAAAATGCAGTCTTCTGCCAAGAAGTCCCCAGTTTCAAAAGACGTATTTAACTTGGAGTCTCCGGGAACGACTACTTGGGTATGCAAATTTGTTCAAAGGTCTGATTAAGTCACCTAACAATTATTCCAGGCGCGGGAGTTAGCAGAGCACAGTGTCAATAGCGTAGGTTTCTAAAAAAATGATGAATGTCAGGTCGGTGCCTTCCCTCAGTATAGGATTCACTTTAGTCACACCACAGATTTGTCCACAAGATATAATCTAGTCGGGAAATGATTGTTAATATTCACGCCACCAGGCAGCAAATTATATAGAGTTTCTAGAAGAAATTAAGTGCTGGCTCCAAGGTCCAGTATTTATCATTACAGTCTTTGAAAACCCGTTATAGGGATATTAGTATTTCTGTCTAACTTGCACCGTCAGATCAGTGTTACTTGAGAAAACCCACGTGGTTCAAAATAAGGACTGTCTATTTCTTCACAAGTATGGAAACTACTACTAGGTGCTGGTAAAGTTAGGGTCACCCCAAAACTTTCACTGTGTGGAGGAAAAATAACACATATAATATAATAAACAGAATCTGTACTGGTTAAAACTTACATTTAAACTTGCAAGCAGAGAGCTTTGCTTATCATTTAAACTTCCCGTGACGTAAGTTATAATTAAAAATCAGCAATCCTAATGAATTAGGAACACGTGCGTATTCCGTCACCATTCATGAGGCTGGATTCTAGAGTTTATACGTTAGTTTAGAAAAATACACTCGACTGAGTATTAGCAGTTAAATTAAATTTATAAATAGCTACAATTGCCGTTATAAGCTAGGAATTTTAATTTTATTCTGCTTTCCACTGAATGCTTCCCTAGAAAATATAATAGCCTACCACTTTATTTCTCTTCTGCGCTAAAGAAATAGATTAAAATGAATTAAGCGATTTAACACTTTAACACTCACAAAATCTATATATCTATCATATTAATTACCTCAACCACAGAATTACAGGTAGTCGCACAACTTAAGAATAAAAATGCTGAAAATATTTCTGGAAGTCTAGAAGTTCGACAAATTGCCGAAACAAACTGAGATCTTCGCTAACAGCTATTCTGTTTTCGAGCGACCTATCTACTGTGGAGTCTATGAGCGAGAATGAAATTAAAGTTTCAAACTTGGCCAATATCTTAAAATCAGACAAAGGGCCCAAACTTATTTCGCCAAGCGAAATTATCTCCCCTACTCCCAACATTTACGTCCGCTTAACGCGTGTCGTAACTGTCACCTACTGACCACGATGTACGCGTGTCAGTTTCAAATCCCAGACAGCCTGACTCCATTGCAGGGCAGTTTTCACACTACAGCTGACCATGGCCCACCGTGAGCGTCGTGTCAGTTTGGGATTTTCCAGACAAATGTCTGGATACTGACCGGTGCAGATGTAAAGTATCACACCTCACCGGGACTAATGCCGAGAAGAAGCTCGCGCGCTCGGTGAGAATGTAGACGATTTGCTACGTCCTATGTTCAGCGAACCGACTTATCACGCCTTTTGACGCCCTGCAGCCCTGACATCTACGTAATATCGTCCTAGCGCGATTCTCAGTTTTGAGAAAGAAACAGGTAAAGTTTGCGAATTATATGAAAATAATATTCGCAAAACGAATGGATGAAAAATATACGGGAAAAATGAAATACAGAGATAATAAAAGAGAGAATTTTGGGTGAACGAATAGGAAGAAGATGTAGGAAATTAAATGAATATAAACCTTACGTGACAACACTTATATTTACATTTCACACTCTGTTCCTGGATTATACAGGTGGTACGTTTTTAATGTGCTTCAGAAATAGTTACAGCTATAGAGCCAAAATTACTTATAACAGGAATTTCGCTGGATTAAACCCGGGGGTGGGGGGGGGGGGGGCCGCCTCGATCAAGCCATACCATTGCTTAAAACTTTATAAAAGGTGCCGGATCAGATATACGTTAAAGGTGCTCTGCCCTATGCAGCATTTTTCTTGACTTTTGAAGTATCTTGTGAAACTCCCATGAGATAGAAGCATCATTATTCTTCTATCTACAACTCTGCCAAGAGTAATCATGTGCGAGTGTAGACACCTTTGAAGACCCATTTTAGATACTCTTGAGTTTTGGCCACTGGTGGACCACTACTGCAGAGCAAAAAAAGGGGGGGGGAATCATGTGACACAAACTCTAAAAGAAACATTCTCATTTTTACTTTTTTTCTGTTAGGGCTTCTGTTGATTAGAAAATCCGGTGTGGGCACTGAATTAATGAAGACATAACCTGACTTGATAGTCTGGTACTTCCTCTTCTTCAAGTAGCGTGCATTGTGGCGCAGGCTATCATGTCTTCCTGCCGTATCGTTTCGGTTTGTGTGCAACTACAACAGTAGTTGTCTGTTGGGGTGGCCTATGGAATGTTGTCAAGAAGGTGTCCAGAAATTGACTCGTGTGAAAGAAAGAGATCTATTTGAGATAAGGACATGAATAAGAGAAGACGAATACTCTCCACAAGATAGTGTTTTCTAATAAAGTATGGGTAGTTTTGCCATCAGATCTCGATAAAGCAAGAGCCCCCAACATCCTCTAAATGAAGGATTTTATGTATAAGTATATACTTAACATAGCATGAGTGGTACATTAACGAACTAGGTAATGATCAAAACAACCATACAGTTTAAGAGTTAAATATAAACACATATAGGGTTAGTAGAAAGTAAAATGGATAATGGTGAAAGACAATTCACACACACAGATGAAATGTTAAAATGTAATCAATCAAATATGAGAGTGAACTCTAAGAAATTGTAAAGTGAAAATGTGATATTTTAAGTGTCAACTCAACAATGTCTGTGTTTCTCGACTTTCCTCCCTTGTAAGGTTATACACTGGCATGCATAGACTGTCCATTGTAAATGTATGTTACGCTGTGTGGGTTATCTCCAAGACGAGGAATTATTGGTGAAAACCTTTGCACGGGTAGTAATGAGAACTTGGGAGATATACTGGAAATCTCTATAGCGTCAACAAACCGTTGACATATGTCTCAGGAAATGTCTGCTGTCTGATCTTGAGAACACTGGCTAGACTGGAACTCTTCACAAAATGATCTAGTAACAAGTGAGTTTCATGCAATGAAGCTTGTCTGAGTGCATTTATGTCGTGCAATACATGATGAGAAGGAAGCCACTGACACGAAAACGGACGTCCTGACCGCAAAACGCGAAACAAGAATATGATATTGGAATTTCAGGACAATGAACGAGACGGGTAAACTAAAACAGGTCACAGAAGAAATGAGAAACTATAGATTACACATTCTAGGGATAAGCGAGAGCAAATGGACAGGGGCAGGGAAAGTTAAAACAGCAACAGGAGAAACAGTACTTTAATCTGGAAGAGAGGATGGACAGCACAATGAAGGTGTAGTCATTATTCTACAGAAAGGAATAAAAAGGAAATTACTGGAATGGAAACCCATCAACAACAGACTGATAACAATAAGATTGAGAGGGAGATTCACCAACATTACAATAAAACAATGCTACGCACCAACGAATGACAGCGATGAAGAGGTCAAGGATGAATTCTATCAACAACTGCAGAAAGAAATGGAAGACACACCTAGATATGATTTTATCGTAGTAAGGGGAGAAATCAATGCAAAAGTTGGAACACACAATACATATAACGAAAGAGTAATGGAGAAATGCTGCAGCGGAACAGCAAACATTTGCCAAAAGTCAGGAAAAGATATTGACTGATGATATAGACCAGAAATTCAACACCATTTCAACAATATATAAGGAAAGCCGCAAATCATGCTTGGGATTCCAGGAAAAGAAGAAGCAGGACTGGATAACACCAGAAACATTAAACACCATAACGATGAGAAAGGAAATGAAAAGAAAGAAAACAGAAGCGCAGTCCCCCAGGTTAAAGCAACTATATAGCGAACAGTACAGTCAGCTGGACAAGGAAGTTAAACGCCAAACCCGAGCCAATAAAAGGAATTTCCTAGACGATCTTGCGAGACAGGTAGAAGAGGTAGCACTGAGAAATGAACAAAGCACTGTATACAAAATAACTAAAATCATCAGCAGAAAACGAGGTGCAAACAATATTACATTAGTAAGAGATAAGCAAGGAAATCTCATCACGACAGCAGAGGGACAGGAAACCAGATGGGCAGAGCATTTCAAAGAAACTCTGAACAAGGAACCACCAGAGACACAATTGAATGTTCCTGAGGCTGAAAACGATCTAGATGTTAATACAGACGAAAAGAAGAAATCACCACACCAATCAAAGGGTTAAAGAATGGAAAAGCTCCTGGCCATGATAACTTAAATGCAGAGCTATTTAAGACAGACCCTGAGCTAGCAGCAGAACTATTAGAACCACTATTTGCACAAGTCTGGAAAACACGGATAACACCAACGGTGTGGAACAAAGGAATAATCGTCAAATTGCCCAAGAAGAGAGAGATCTTGCAGACTGCAATAATTGGAGAGGAATCACTCTTCTCTCAGTTCCCAGCAAAATACTAGGCAGGATAATTATACAGAGAATTTCAAAAGCAGTAGACCACAATTTGAGGAAAGAACAAGCAGGATTTAGAAAGAACAGAAGATGTGTAGATCATATATTTACCCTCAGGAACATTAAATAGCAGTGCTCAGAATGGCAAAGACAGCTGTACATTAATTTCGTTGATTTTGAAAAGGCTTTTGACAGTATACAGTACATAGGGACAGTTTATGGAAAATACTGAGGGCTTATGGAATTCCAAGCTGCATAGTGTCAATCATAAAAAGCCTCTATGCCAACTTTACGTGTAGCGTTGGGCAGAGCAACCTAACCTTTGAGGTGAAGACAGGAGTACGACAGGGATGCCCCTTATCAACCACTCTATTTTTAACAGTCATAGACTGGGTGATGCGCCAGACAACAGAGGGCAGTCAAAGAGGAATAAGATGAACTTCATTTTCTACATTGGAAGATCTGGAATATGCAGATGACATTGCACTACTACATTAACACATCCAGGAAAAACGGATAGACTTAATAAGTTTAGCCAGCAGGTGGGCTTAAACATCAATCTAAAGAAGTCAGAGATCATGACGCTCAATGTGAGCAACCCTGAGCCCATATCAGTAAGGAATCAGCAACTGGAACAGACAGACATCTTCACATACCTAGGATGCATAGTAACACCAGACGGCGGAGCAAGCAAAGACATCAACAACAGAATGAACAAAGCAAGAACAGCCTTTTTTAGTCTAAGCAACATCTGGATGTCCTCTCAGTACAGCACAAGGACAAAATTAAGATTATATCAGAGCTGTGTGCTTTCTGTGTTTCTCTATGGTGCGGAATGCTGGAGAGTTGCAGAGAAGGAAATGTCGAAATTGTCATCTTTTCACACAACGTGCTTAAGAAAAATTCACCGAATCTTTTGGCCGAATACCATCACCAACCAAGATCTGCTTACGCGGAGCAAGAAAGAAAACATGCACACCATCATAGCTAGCAGTCGCTGGAGCTGGGTTGGCCATGTCCTCAGAAGAGACCCCGATGCCATCACAAGAACAGCTATGCTTTGGACCCCTGAAGGAAAACGAAAGAGAGGCCGACGAAAAAAATTTAGCGGAGGACTGTGGAGGCTGAGATGCAAAGAATGAACCAGAGTTAGGGCACTGTACGAAGGATGGCCACCAACCGAGCAAAGTGGAATCAATTTGTTGTTGCCCTACAAGATGCCACCAGGCATGATGGCCACTGACTGCTTTGACGGTCGGCGGCTAAGGATCAAAGAAGAAGAAGAAGAATACATGATGAGAGTAAATGAATTTACTTCTTGCATTGACGTTGTGAGTAGATGAACGTGGTGATTTGATACCTTGGCGAATCACCCTATGACTAAGTGATCTTGATTTATAGATTCACCAACTTGTGAGTATGTAATCTTGGTTCAGTAAATACGCTTTTAAGTGAGATAAATTATATATATATATATATATATATATATATATATATATATATATAAATATATATATCTATATATATATATATATATATATATATACACACGCACACATAAGCTAGAGTGCGTGCTTTAACTTGACTCAGACAGTAAGCTTTTGAGTGAGTTCAACTCGATATATGAATAAAATATGCGAATCAACTTGTGTGCACTTGAGATACAAATGAACAAATGCTGCGCTACCAACGTACCACACTAACTAAGTAATCAAGCGAAAACAGGGATCAAGCAAACAGGGACCCCCCAGTCTCCGTTGATGGAAACGGCCGTTCCGGTCATGTCAAACGCTCTTGGTAAGTAAGTAATCCGTATTGAATGGAAAAATTAACACAATTCCTGTGAAGAATTTTGATATCCCAAATGATGCGGAAATAAGTTCTCCGAGGACACCGTTGAGAATTAAATCCAAGCACGCACCCACTTTCTAAGGCACGGGTGATGAAAACGAGGCGAGTGCGACTATCCTTACATTAATTTAAAAAACATTCGATTTAGCATGGCGCTAGAGGCCATGGCTTCCTAGCGCAGTGGTCTATGGTTCGATCCCCAGATGAGGTGGGAATTTTTTTGGCCACAAACGGCTCCTGGGTCGACCCAGCCCCAAATAGGTACCAGAGCAACTCTGGGAAGGTTAATGCGGCCGGCGTGATGCCGACCACATCACCCCTAGTGTGCCAACGGTCAAGATAATATGGGCCTAACACCATATTCCCAATATGCCTCAATGGGCGTGTAACGGGTTCCTTTACCTAGAGGCCAATGCTTGAAGAAGACTACAATGAGTGTAGATGAGGGCTCCCAGGGGAAGCGCCTCTATCTGGTGGCAAAGGATGGCTTGAGCTTCCGGCAGGTGATCAATATTTGCGAGGTGATGATACCTGGACTGTACTCCACTGTACTCGTGGTTTACGAGCTATCAATGGGAATTACATTGTTGCCCACAAGCCTGGATGGCAAAGGCAGCAGCCTGTCTGGCTGGAGGTTTATATCCTGCTGTCGGCTAGGAGTATGTACTTCACGGTGTCAGGACCTCGATGGGCCTGATAACAGTGCCCGAGGTTTTGAGGGCAAAGGCAACTACCTGTTGCACGGACGATAATTTTACTCCAATACAGTATGTCATTCATCATTCATAACTCTCCACTGCCAAAGGAGCATAGGCCTTCAACAAACACAAGCCAAGTCCTCCTGTCACGTGCCATCATCTCAAGCTCTTTCCGCGTTCTCCTTATCATTTTCCCCTCTGTTTCCAGCTCTCTTCTCCATGTGCTTTTTGGTCTACCTCTGCCTGTCTTGCCCTAAGGGTTCCAGAACAAGGACTGCCTTGTAATGCTATAAACCTGTTTCCTCAGTGTGTGTCCAATCCATCGCCATCGTCTTCTTCTCATCTCTTGTTCCACTGGTACTTGTCTAGTTCATGTCATCAGTTCCACCTTGGTAACCTTGTCATACCATTTTAATCCCTCTATTCTACGCAAGCACCCATTTATGAAAGTCTGTAGCTTTTTGGTTGTTGTCTTTGTTGTTCTCCATGTCTCAGAGCCATACAATAGGACTGACTTCACATTTGAGTTGATGATTCTTATTTTTGTATTGGATCCGATTTCTCTTGATCTCCATATATTTCCCAATGCAATGAAAGCTCCTCTTGCTTTTTGTATTCTTATTTTGATATCACTGTCTGTCCCTCCAACTTTGTCTATATTGCTGCCAAGATATGTGTACGATTCTACATCTTGTATTGGTGTTTCTTCACGTTCAACCCTGTTATCATTAGCTGCATTTATTCTCATTATCTTTGTCTTTTCCCTGTGTATTTTCATACCCAATTGCTGCGAACTCTCATCGAGTGTTTTCAATTTGTCCTGCATCTAATTACGGTTATGGGACAGAAGAGCCAAGTCATCAGCAAAATCCAGATCATCCAACTGCTTAGTCAGAGTCCATTGGATTCCATTTCTGTTGTGTGTTGTCGATGTTCTCATAACCCAGTCGGACGCAGCAATAGAGACCGCAGTCAGCGACTCATAGCTTGACTGCCTGCGTCAGGACCAGCGAACCAGAGCTGGTCAAGACCATGCTCCACCTCCACGTGGTGGTGCTGGAAACAGTCTGCAGCAGTGCAGGCTGGCTGAGCGAGCACGGATCGCAATGGGAAGGCAAACCCGGTCCTAAAAAATGCCGTGCAGAAGTCGGATGTGTCGACCGAAAGGTGCAGATATCACAGCTTAGGCGTAAACAGACACAATGCAACCACCGTCCTTTTCAGGGCGAACGAGGAAGAAGAAGAAGATAACCCAGTCTATTGCTAGTAAGAAAAGAAATGGAGAAAAGATGCATCCCTGTCGCACTCCTGTTCTTATCCCAAACGGTTCTGTAAGCTGTCCTTCATGAAGAACTCTGCATGTCATGTCTTCATATGTTTTCTTTATTAAATTAATGATCTTCAGGGGAACTCCATAATGCTTCATCAATTTCCAAAGTGATTCTCTGTCTACACTGTCAAATGCCTTTTCGTAGTCCACAAATCAGATGTATAGTGAAGAATTCCATTCCAGACTTTGTTCAACTATTATTCTCAAAATGGCTATCTGGTCTGTACAGGATCTGTTTTGTCGAAAACTTGCTTGTTCATCTCTCAGTTTCTTGTCTATGGACTCTTTTAATCTCTCAATTATAATCCTGTTTAATACTTTTCCTGGCACTGATAGTAACATTATTCCTCTATAATTTGTGCACTCTTGTAAATTTCCCTTCTTAAGCAACTTAACGAGATATCCTTCCTTCAATTTGCTGGTATCTCTTCCTTTTCCCAGACTTTACCAAGTACAAGTACAAGTAATTTATATAACATCTCTGTAGCCATGTCGATAGCTGCTTTGATGGCTTCTGCTTGGATGCCATCAGGTCCAGACGCTTTTCCATCTCTGAGAAGCTTTATGGCTTTCTTTATTTCTTCCTTCGTTGATCTTTCACAGTTAATTTGTAGCTCTTCTTCTGTTGGCTGGATGTCCGGGGGGTTTTGTGGAGCTGGTCTACTGAGAAGGTCCTCAAAATATTCTGTCCACCTCTTCATTTGCTCTAGTATATTGCTGAGCAGTTTTCCATTCTTGTCTTTTATGAGACAACTTGTTTGCTTGTATTTCCCTGTTAGCTTCTTTGTGCTGTTATACAGTTCTCTCATATTTCCTTTGGCTGCAGCATCTTCTGCCTCTCTTGCCAACTCCTCAAAATACTTCCTCTTGTCTCTTTTGATACTTCTTTTTACTTCTTTGTTTGCTTATGTGTACACTTCTTAAGCCTTGGCTTTGGAACTTCTGGTTTTGCTTGTGTTTAAATCTGCTTTCTTGTTTTTTCTGTCTTTTATCTTATTTGTGGCTTCTGTTGTTATCCATGCTTTGTGTTGTCGTTCCCTTTTCCCCAGTATTTCTTCACATGTCTCATTCCATACCGTTTTGCTCCTCTATATAAGAAAAGAAGCACTTTATCACACTCTCCACAACGTCTTGTCACCAGTACTATTTATAAATTCTCTTGTTGACTTCTTTCTATACCATTATATCAAACTGTCCAGTATCTTCTCTCTTTGTCGTCCTCTATCTTTTTTTTCCTTCAATATATCCTGTTGTCACGATATATTCTCATAATATGCTCAACGAAAGTGGATTGCTTCCTTCTAGCATAAGTAGTAATCTTCCTTCTAGCATAAGTAGTAATCTTTCTTTGAGCACTAGCCTCTTTCAAGACATACTCATTACTCTTCTTTAGCTGTTCATGGTATTTTAACATTCTTCTGTGAAACCGCATCTCTGTGGCATCTAGTGCTTCCCTATTTGTTCACTAATTATCCATGACTCACTTCCGTATTTCAGGACTGGTTCTATATAACACTGACGAACTCTTTTTCTGACATGTTCGGGCACTACTGTTTATTTTTCCTTATGTGTAAGTCCTTTAGCAGAAGGCGTTTAGCAAACTTGACTGTGTACTGCAAGCTGGAGACTAGTGAAACCTGGTAAGGCATATTTACGTAACATACATTTTAAAAAAAGCTAATTATTGCAGCTTGATAATTCTTTTATCGATCATTGGCATGTGTGGTTTCCAATGCTTTGTGTAAGACATAATATCTTACAAAATCTAGACGATATATTACTCAAAGAAATAAAGACTGAAAGAAACATGAGCCTTGTACATAGTAAATATACAAAGTACATGGCACTGAGCTGTCGATTCATTCCCGCAGTTTGTTGTTTGTTTTGGTTCCTCTAACCTTAAACGCAATTAATTTGTAAACGCATGTCTAAGCCTGGCAGATTTAACCCTAATGTCATAATCTACTTCCGCTGTTTTACTTAATGATTCCTGAATATATATATATATATATATATATATATATATATATATATATATATATATGTATATATATATGTGTTACACCCCAGCTTTACAGTGCCAAAGGGCTTTGTCCCATGGCCGCTGGTTATGTCATCATCATCATCATATATATATGTGTGTGTGTTGGGGGCCGGGGGGGGGGGGGGAAGTACTGTACGCTATGTAGGTGTCATTGATATGCAAAACAACGACGGCTAGTAAACACAGCCAATGGTCAACAACAATTAAGCTCTTAACTCATCAGCATAAAATTCCAATCCATAACACATGCAGTTCAGATGATCGGGTACCCTTTGTAACAGACACGTCTGTACACCATGAAAAATGCAGTCATACTCCCCATATCACTTATGCAAGCATACGCACGTCATTCCCTTTCAACGTATGTTCCATTTTCTGCCGATGCATTTTATTGCACGAAGCTTCAATAAGATTTAATCTCAACTTTAATTCACCAATGCATTTCTTATAAAAGATATCTTCAGTTTTCAATGTATCGTGGTAAAGTCACTTTTTGCACAGCTTATATTTATATATCGATCAACTTCCAAGAAGTGCTGAATCAAGTATAAAATTTGTCTCTACTGGCTGAAAATACGGCCAGCCGCCATTTATCGCTATCCCACAAAGCTTTACGGATTTGTCATTCCAAAAATGTCCCGTCCACTTATGTTGGTCAATGAATAAGGTCAGCCGGTCTGAGAGCTTGAGAGGAGTCATGACTAGACCGCAGGATAAACTCTTTTCAACGACATTTCCAATAACATTTTGCGTGGGGGAAAAATGAATCATAAAGTCTGCTACTCTTCCGGAGTAATGACAGATTGATGGTTATTATTAAATTGGATATACGTTTCCGTTTTTTCTGTATTGTCGTTTGTTCTTAGGTACTTGTTATTGATACAACAAGTCGCCTTTTCTCTTAAACGCGTGTTTAAAAAAATTTGTTTTTCAATTAAACTCACAGCCACCTTTTATACTCGGCAGAATGACAACTCTTCTCAGTCATGACAGCCATTCTACTCCCTGGATAGTATAGGCTTTCAGTCATTTCAAGTCAGGCTGTCCTGTCATGGGTGGGTGGGTGGGTGTGGGTGTGTTAGGGTTCCCATTCGTCCCGTTTTTCCCGGGACAGTCCCGTTTTTTAATAAAATGTCCCGGTGTCCCGAATTTATTCCAAATGTCCCGCTTTTTAAGGGTCCTTCCTGAAAAAAAAATCTTTGGGTAACGGATGCAGTAGATTTCATAACACCTGCATTGAATATATTCAGGAGTGGTGTGCACCATTTCTTACGCCTCTTCAGTCTATGGATTGGATCAATTTGAAGGGAAAGGAGTCTGTGACTTGGAAGAACATCCAAGAAAGCTACATATTCATGAAGACAGTGTCACCAAATTTTACTGTGAATGAAGAGGACTTATTTGATGAGTTTGCATATGTGAAAAAATATTGTGAAAGCAAATTTGATGTGTGGGGTGAACTGAAGGATCAAAGTGTCAGTGAAAAATGGCGTGAGATGTTCGCTCATTTTACAAAGCAGGATATAAATGCTGAGAACCTGAAGTTCCTAGTTAGTTTTTGTTTGGCACTGCCAGGATCCAATGCAGCTGTTGAACGTGTTTTTTCATTAATAAATGCGCTTTGGACAGACGAAAAAAACAGACTTAAAATTGAGACAGTGAAAGCTTTAACCATTATAAAGACCCATTTTAAGAATTTCTCTTGTGCTGAGTTCTATGTCCAAATATCAGAAGAAAAAAAACTTCTTGAATAGGTCCATAAATCTGATAAATATTCTGATGAATCTGAAATATAAACTTGACCATTGTGTATTTTTTAAAGGTGCGGTTTTTCTAATTAAGTATGTTTGTAATTTAGAATTCTTTTTTAAAGTGGAAGTTGTGTTAGTTAATGTGTGTATTTTTATACCAGTATCTCATTTTAAGTGCAACATATATTATATAACAGATTTATTTGTGCTTTACCTTAATTTTTAACATGTCCCGTTTTTTTACAAAATGTCCCGGGTTTTTTAGGTAAAAATTTGGAAATGTCCCGGTTTTTGAACAAAACATTATGGGAACCCTAGTGTGTGTGTGTGTGTGTGTGGGGGGGGAAGGGGTGAGTGTGAGTGTGTGTCTGTGTGCGTGTGTGTGCGTGTGTGCGTGTGTGTGTGTGCGCGTGTGTGTGTGCGTGTGCGTGCGTGCGTGCGTACGTGTGTGTGTGTGTGTATGTGTGTGTGTGTGTGTGTGTGTGAGAGAGATTCTCCATCTTGTAAGAGTGTTTCCTAAAATGCTACCTTGTTAGGAATTGCCTACCATCACACAAGAAGCTATGTAAACGAACAGGAGAAATGAGCATTAAGACCTACAAGCTGAGAGCCAGAATTTAAGAGAAATATAGAGAATATGTAATACTTATAACAGAACCAAAGAACAAGGTGCTAGCAGCAAAACAGAAGTCCTGGGAAGAATTTGGAGAAAAGCTAGAAAAAGATACTCTAGAAAACCAGAAATTGTTCTACAAGACCCAAAAGAACACTTTGCCCTCTTAAATGTATAAAGGACAAGCAAGGCAAGTTGCTTACTGCCTCAAAGGAAGTAATGGAAAGGTGGAAAGAATATTTCTCAGAACTCCTTGATGGTGAGCAAGGTCAAGCATCAGAAACGATAACCACTAGCACAGAAGAGGAAACTAATCGTCGCGTAGATGGCATCAAGATGGAAAAACTAAGGCAGCACTGAAGAAAATCAAGATGGACAAAACAGCAGAGCATGATGATATAACACCAGAAATGGTTAAGTACATGGGAGCAGCAGGCGACCTATTACTTCTAATGTTCATACATGCAGCTTGGTGCAACAAGACCATAACAAAGAATTGGGAGATTGCCATTTTCAAAAAAAGGTGAAAACCTACAATGTGGAAATCACAGAGGCATATCCCTTCTCAGTGTCCCCGGTAAAATCTACTCTAGAATCCTGGAGCAGAGACTCAGATGCATAGCTGAACCACAAATGGATTAGGTCCAAGTGGCCCGAGCAAACCGAAATACTCAAGACCTGATCTTCACACACAGCTGAGTTAAAAGGCTCTAGAGTATAAAGGTGAGATGCATATTTGTTTCTTAGATCTGGAAAGAGCATTTGACACGGTCTCCTGGAGAAAACTATGGAACTGCTTGGCGGGGAAGAACATCCCATCACCTCTGATTCGTGCTATACAGAGTCTCTACAAGTCTTGCAGAAATTATGCGAGGACGGCTGACGTAGATTATTGATAGGGGAATTAAGACATAGATTGGTCCCTTCTGAATAGATTAGAACAGGTGATAGCTCAGTGAGGAGGAAATGTAAAGAAAATAGATTTTCACGAGTGAGATGGTGGAAACTAGTTAGAGTCTGTCCCTGAAATCGAGAAAACCTCTCTCCTTCAGCCCATCTCTACAACAAAACTTAGTTTGTCAGACAGTCTACTAGACTATATATAAGTATGTATATCACCAATCACATACACACACACATAAGTGACGACAGTTAGACGCACAGACGTGAAAACTACATCAACGGAATAGGGATCTTTTGGGACAAGCTGACCGATACACGACATAAAGTTTATGTAAATTTTATTTATCATAAAGAAACTTTACAACAGTAATAATTTTGAATATCAAATCACATACAAATCATCATAGGTTTAAAAAATTAATAAAGAGTTAGACTCATAGATGTAATCCTCCCTCCCTCTGTTGAGACACAAGAATCCCGTTAGTAAAAAATGATTAACCCTCAAAGCGTCAAAGATTTATACACTATGGTCTAGGATTTCTCTCTACAGTTAAGAACAGAGTTGATACATTAATCTATTCTAAGAGGAAAACAGCATTAGCAACACTTGCATAAAGAAATACAAAGTGGGTGTATGAGTCATACAATAAACGAATCACTCCTTCCTGCTTTCATTCATTTTACGGCAGTGGCCACTGACATTCGTTCTTACCTACAAACTTGGTTTTCACCTTCTGGAACAATCTTCTGGACATACCACACAACGCAAATCCAGTATTCTTTTGATAAAGATTAACCCCAGCTCTACAGAGACCGGTTAATTTCAATTCTCTGGGGAGCGTTAACTTCACTGTTTATATTATAGGATTACTGTTTATGTCACAGGAAATCAGTTCAGGTAAGAGATGCCACAGGGCTCACAGTGTTAGAATCTTGAGGTTTCCAATACTTTAGAAAATGTCAGGTCGGTCGCTTCACTCAGTATAAACAACTTTATTGTCACACCACAATTGGTCAAACGTCGGAAATGTTAATGTTTGTAATTTGCCACATGGGCTGAATGAAAATGAGATTTTTGAAAAGAAATATAATCTGGTTCCATAGGCCCAGTTACAACATTTAGTCTTAATGTCCTTTAGGTTGGTACTCTGTCTCTCTTCTGGATGCAAACACAAATGCCAGACAGGTTTGCCTTGAAGACACACGTATTTAAGTACAAAATGTTCTTTCTTTGGTTATTCTCAGATATATATTGAAGCCGCTGGTAAGTTTTAGGGTATGACCTAAATATTGTATAAAGAGAAAAAATGCAAATACTTAATATAATATAGTATTATTCACAATCCTATCCTTACCCCGCGTAACACAGAATATCCTCCACTTCGGTTATTTAACTTAAATTAGAAACTATAAGCTTAGAGCTTGTCTTACTTACTTACTTACTTATTCGTTCCTCTTCTACCGTGAGGTGTAGAGGTTTGGAAGAGAGAGCGCCAGACTATTCTATCAGCTGTCTTCTTCCTGGCCTGGTTCCATTCTAGTCCTCGGTTCTTTAAAGATTGTCTAATGTTGTCCTCCCAGCGGACTCTGGGTCGTCCTGGAGGTCTGGATCCCTGGCTCTTTGTTTCCCATGCTT
The DNA here is from genome assembly GCA_024509875.1 of Oreohelix idahoensis. Lineage (NCBI taxonomy): Eukaryota > Metazoa > Mollusca > Gastropoda > Stylommatophora > Oreohelicidae > Oreohelix > Oreohelix idahoensis. The sequence continues at coordinate 284,306 of JAMPIV010000594.1, forward strand.
GTCGTGGTAGCCGATCTTCTCCCATTCTGCAGACATGGCCAAACCATCTTAGTTGGGACTGTTCTATTTGGGTCTGCAGCGGGTGGGATTTTAGGCCTTGACGTATCGTCTGGTTGCGGACCATGTCTCTTCCTGTTACTTCAACCACCTTCCTCAGATACCTCATTTCTGAGGTTTGGATCTGGCTTTTGTGGGTTGTAGTCATTGCCAACTAAGTAAATGCACCGATTCATCATGAGTATTGACGAAATATGTATTTATTTCTAATTCATGATGACTGATTTTTTTAATGACTAGAACTTATTTCACGGAAGTTTTAAACGATTAGAGCTTGTCTCATCATTTAAAACTTCCGTGAAATAAATTCTAGTCATTAAAAAAATCAGTCATCATGAATTAGAAATAAATACATATTTCGTCAATACTCATGATGAATCAGTGCATTTACTTAGTTGGTTAAAATATTCTCTGACTGGTTATTAGCAGTGACTTAAATTTAAGTTATAGCTTGGAAGAGTTTAGCTAGACTTTTTATTTATTCTGCAAGCCACTGTAACACAGTAAAATCTAGAGAAATACCATTTTTCGGACCTAACTAGTAAATCACTCTGCACAGAAATAACTCATCATCATGTGACGTTTTCTTTCCAGAACGTTGTCTCCATTACAGCTGCTCTGAACGCATCACGATTCTGGGCAAGTCGACCTGCATCAGCCAAAGACAAGTTCAGACTCTCTGTGATGTCCTGGGTCCACCGTCGTCTAGGTCGACCCCTTCCCCTTTTTCCAGGGACCATGCCTTCCATCACTGTTTTTTCCAGACTATTATGTCTTTTTATATGACCGAAAAATTTCAGCTTCCTTATTGCGATGGTATTTAGGAGCCAATGTTCCTGTACGTTTAGTGAGTGCAGTACTTCTCTGTTGGTCTTTTTTTCTGTCCAGGGTATTCTCAACATCCTTCTGTAGCATTTCATTTCGAATGATGTAATCTTTTTTGCAACTGTTTTATTGAGTGTCCAAGTCTCGCAGCCGTATGTTGCTACTGGGAATATACATGCTCTGATCAGTTGTAACTTTGTTTCTTTGCTTGTGCCTTGCCATAGGTTTTTCATCTGTATTAGCTTATGTGAAGCAATTGCAAGTCTTCTTTTAATTTCTACTGCACAGTCGCCAGAGCTGTTAATGATTGATCCTAAGTATTCGAATTCATTGACATTTTCCAGTTCTTCGTTATCAATTTCAATTTCTGGTTTGGTCTTTACTTTGTCTGTTGTCAATACTTTGGTCTTCTTGGTGTTTAGGTATAGATTCTGACAGAAATAACTAGTAAAATATAATTGACTATTTAACTAGTATAATCACTCAAACTACTAGTCTAATAGATACCTCAACACCGAACTACTAAGACTTTTTGCTCCAACGAAAACTAAGAAATTCACTTAATACAAGTTATTCTAGAATCGAAGATAGCTGTCTAGAGAAATCTGTGAGGTACTGGATAAATTTAGTTAGATTTCTGTGGTATATATATTATAAAGATGAAAGTGAATAGATTAACTTATTACCTAAAACCAGACTCTGCCCGACTATATGCCAGATGTTTTCACCTACGGTGAATCTCTGCTCAACTACTAGACATGAAAGACACCTACATACTGTTACCGCTGCAGACCCGAGCACCGAGCGAACAGTCTCCTTAGATCCTGCGTAACAATGATTGACTAGACCGTGCGAGATTTCTTCTACCGAAGAATCACACTATTTGCCATCTGCAGATGTGGTCATAAAACGAAATATAGCGAGCCCGTCTTTGATCTGGCAATACGACTTGTTTTAATTACCTTTCTAACGTACAGTTATCAAGGAAAGGTAACAGAAATTGGTCTCACATTAGAGTTCTCTGATCGCTATCTGATCTTATCCAACGAGTTTAAATCGCTGGTGTTAAGAATAATTACAGATCAACGTAGCTAATAGTCTGCTCGTGAACAACATCAAAAAAATATCGAACAGAAATAAATTCCGTGCTAAATTAGACAAAGAGAAAACAGATCTCAGAATATGGGATGTTTTGGTTATAACCAACAGGCGTAGGTGAAAGCAAAAGTATGAAATTGAAAGTTTGGCAAAAGAGAAGTGTAGATAAAGAAATAGATAATATGAAATCTATTTACATAATCTGCCACAGACGTCCCCGCTTAAGATATGGAACCATTCCATGTCTATTTTATGGGAATAAATTTCCTATATCAGTAGCTTTCGCATGACTGTTATCTTCACTCTCATCTTCCCCCTCCGTCTCTGTCCCATCCAATTCCTACACATGAATCTGCTCCAATGTTTTCTTTCTCTGGGATGTATTCCGTTTGCGCTTGAAAGAGTGTCGCCGAGTTTGACATTGCTGAAAGATTCCGTGTGTTTGCAGTGGCAATTCCCTGCAACTATCGTCATCTTTGGCGATCACCATTAGATGTTCGGAGGACGGAACCGGTCTTTCCAAGTATTTTTTAACAGATTTACTTGGTAGACCTTCTCCTTTTCTTTAATAGAGATCTGGTAGTTAGCCATTGAGATCTTTTTCAGGACTGTAAATGGCCCTTGCCATCCGATACATAGTTTGTTGTTCCCGGATGGGAGTAGCAACAAAACTTTCTCTCCTGCTTGCAATTCTCTTTCTTTCGCAGCTTTCCTGTATCGGTTTGCGTGCTTCGCGCGTGCTCGCTTAAGGTTGGTCGTTGCTAGGTCCCATCCTAGTTTTAACGGTTCCTTTAATTCCGACACATATTTACTGGCTGAGACGACTGTCTCATCAGCCTTCTGGTCTGTCAGCGACTGAGGTAAGGCTTCAAGCGGCCCCTTAATAGGTCTGCCAAAAAAAAGTGCAGCTGGGGGAAATCCTGTGGAAGTATGTGGGGCTTCCCTGTAGGCGAATAAAGCTGCAGGTATACAAAGATCCCAATCTTTAGGTTTCTCTTGTCCCAGTTTACATAGCATCATGTTGAGGTTTCCGTTTGCACGTTCTACTAACCCACTTCCGGCCGGATTATAAGGACTTGGGTAGATGTGCTGGTTCCTCAAGATCTTAACGATCTCATCCATTAATAGGTTACGGTATGGGGATCCGTTTTCCGTCAAAACTTGTTGAGGAATCCCAACCGTTTAAAAATCTGCACTAGGGCTTCAGCGACATGCTTAGCATCCGCGCATGTTAGCGGTATAGCTTCTGCCCATAAAGTGCATGTGTCGACTATGGTCAGGATGAACTTGTTCCTTCTTTTAGTCCTTTCTAAGGGTCCTAAAATGTCGATCACCACCCGTTCAAATGATGTCCACACTACTGGAATTTCACCCATGGAAACTGCGGGTGTCAAATGCTTGGGTGCCACCCGTTGGCCCTTGGCGCAGGATTTCACGCATCTGATTATATCAGTATTCATTCCTGGCCACCAATAGTGAGTCTGTATTCGCTGATTTGTGGCGTTCTGTCCCATATGTCCGCTAAAGGGAAGAGAGTGTCCCATTTCTACGATTTGGCTTCTGTACTGTTTCGGTACTAGGAGCTGATTAAAACCTTGTTCAGGCTTGCCCGTTCTGCGATAAAGTACGCCATCTTTAGAAAAATTGTCCCCGTGTTGTCTAGGGTCCTTAGGCATGGGCAGTTTCCTAAAGCATTGTGCCAAGGTACGGTCCTTTTGTTGCGCCTCTTTAAGTTCCTTAGGTAACAAATTTGGCGCAGGCTCCCGTTCCTTCTTGGTTTGCCCTCTTGTGGTTACTGCTGCCACAATTGACTCTTCCGGTTTCCCAATAAACACATATCTACCGCCAAGTATGACTGGGTAGATCGGGTCATCCATAACAGATGCTTTGATCACACTTCTGACAAAATCAGTGTGGATCTCCACCAATGCGATGGGAAGCGTTGTTGGTACACCTCCTTTAGAAACTCCACAAAGTTCGACGGTTTCTTCTGTCTCTTGACCGGGTTTGACCAAATGTCTGGCAACAATGCAGTCATAAGAAAGCCCCGTGTCAAAAAGACAATAAGTTGAAGACCCGATCCGTTCAAAATAACAGTACCTCGCGTTGAGGGCCTCCCCTCTTCAGGTTGAGAATCACTGACAATAATTCTTCCTTCTTGCGAGACTGTTTGCAAGCATCCGATGCATTTACGCTCGGTTTGCTCGCTCTGATCATATGTCCCGTGCGCAGGGGTTTTCCCTTTGTCACCTTGTCCCTTCTGACCGCGCTGCCATGTAGGACGGTTGGGTTGATCAGACAGTTTGTTATTGGTGGGGTACTTGTTTTTGTAGAACTTAGATTTTTTCCGGAGGGGGTTTCTGGGGTCCAGTTTCTCTGTGGTTATTTTGGTGAGAAGAATGGGAAGATTGATCTAGGTTATTCTTTCGAGAAGGCTCTTCTATCGGTTTACGTTTTGTGGCCGGCAGTTCGGCCAGCGCATTGTGATATCGCTCAGACTTTTCCAAAATGTCTTCCAGCTTTTCTGCTCCCTGCTCAGCTGAAAATTTGCGCATGTCTCTCGACAAAGTATTCTTTATCTGTTCAGTTAAAACAAACTCCTCAAGTCCTTCATAGGTAGAGGCGAGCTGTGAAAGCTCGAGACACTTTGTCAAGTACCCCTTCAGACGAGAAGAGAACTGCTGAAAAGTTTCAGAGCTCTCCTTTCTGCTGTTACGGAACAGTTGCAAAAATTTGCGAACGTTCATTTCAAAGCGTTCCAGTAAAGCTTTATTCAACACGTCGTAATTGTCTTGTTGGCTGCTTTCCAGTTTTGAGTATGTATCATACGCAGACCCTTTTAGGTCCTGGGAAAGCTTCATACACCAACGCGACCTCTTTAAACCGTACAGAAGTGCCATTTTTTCAAATTTTTCTAGATACGAGTCAATCTTCTCATTAGGGCAAGGGAAAGATTCTAGAGCAAAAGACATAGCGGTGAGTTGGGGAGATTGAGTGTTAGAAGGATCAGTTAAAGAAGAATGAGGATAAGACTCTCCATTGCTGGAGGTAGAAGCAGCCCCACGACTTTGGACCTCAAAGCTTTAAGCGCTAACTCGTGCTGTCTCTCCTTCTCTCTTTCCTCATGCTGTCTCTCCCTCTCTCTTTCCTCATGCTGTCTCTCCTTCTCTCTTTCGTTCGCCCTGCGGATTTCCATTTCTTCCTCAATCTTCTTCTGCTGTAATAGACGGTCTTCCGCTTCTTTCCTCTCCGTTCTATCTTCCTTCTCTTTAGCTTCATATCTGTCAAGTTCATCCCTGACAAAAGCTTTCGCTTCTGCTCCTTCGAATCCATCCTCCCTTGCTTACTCTCTGAGCATCTGCCTAAGCTTTGCCCGCTCTGCCATTGCAAATAGCTGACTGAGACTTATCCGAGAAAGAAGTAAGAAAAAGGATACACTGGTTTCCTACCACTTAGGAGAAAATACAAACCAAAAAAATATTAAACTGGGATACCTCCTCCTTATAGTTATCTAACTATCGCTGCTATTAATGGCAATAAAAGCTCCTAATGCAGACGACTACGCCAAATAAATGGTAGTCCAGATTAATCACTAAAAAACATAAGTACTACAGTGGAAACAGACAAATTACTACAAAAATTTAAGGAGAAAAAAAAATCCTTTAATTTAAGTCCACTTTCAAGTTCACCCCTGAAGTCAGTTAGTGTAAGGGAGGCAATTTACTGGACTAAATAGCCTGAAACCCCTCCTTAGCTTAGCTTAAAACTACTGCTTCAAAAAACCCTGAGATTGTTACCCAACCACAATTTACCAGCGGCTTTGTATTACAAAATCAATGCATAACATATTCCGACATTAATCCCCTTGTAAATCAATTTTATATATATAATCTAACAATGCTGTGGAAAAACAATAGCTATATTTGTGTGGTCAGCAAGCCAATAAACAGATCGTTTGTCTAGGGGATAGTTATTTTTAAAGATATAAAATCTCACCAGACAATCACACTCTTTCCCTATCTAGACTATAAAGATTATAAGATCAAAATCCCGGTAAACGAGAAATTTTATGTCTTACTTGCTCAGGATTAGAGTTCAATTTCCGGAAAACGAGCACCCATTTGTCGTAGATTATTGATAGGGGAATTAAGACATAGATTGGTCCCTTCTGAATAGATTAGAACAGGTGATAGCTCAGTGAGAGGAAATGTAAAGAAAATAGATTTTCACGAGTGAGATGGTGGAAACTAGTTAGAGTCTGTCCCTGAAATCGAGAAAACTTCTCTCCTTCAGCCTATCTCTCCAACAGAACTTAGTTTGTCAGACAGTCTACTAGACTATATATTAGTATATATATCACCACTTACATACACACACACATAAGTGACGACAGTTAGACGCACATACGTGAAAACTACATCAATGGAATAGGGATCTTTTGGGACAAGCTGACCGACACACGAAATAAAGTTTATGTAAATTTTATTTATCATAAAGAAACTTTACTTACTTACTTACTTAGTCGCTCCCCTTCTACCGTGAGGTGAAGAGGTTTGGAAGAGAGAGCGCCAGAATATCCTATCGGCTGTCTTCCTCCTGGCCTGGTTCCATTCTAGTCCTCGGTCCTTCAAAGATTGTCTTCTTCTTCTTCTTCTGCGTTCGGTTTGTAGTCATGCTAAATCTGCAGGCCTGTCGCCAGGACGAAGTCCACAGTCTTTTCCAGGTCGGCGCGGCAGCCCCATGGCTTCTGCTGGAGCTCATCACCTTTTGGCCAGGTCGTACGTCGCAATTTATCATGGGTTGGACAGTTCTGGAGAATGTGTTCTGGAGTCTGGATATCAGTTCCACATGGGCATTCATTCGTGTGGGATATCTTGAGGCGATAGAGATGTCCAAGTAATCTGCAGTGACCAGTTCTCAGGCGGAAAATTGTCGTCTGTTGGTGTCTGTTTAGGTGGTGGATTGGGTCATCTCTGCTGTATATATCCCCTTCCTCCTTCCACTGATTTTTGTACTTGTTGTGGATGATGGTTTTTGCATTCCGATAGGGCAATCCCAATGGGCTGATCACCCGTTGGCTTGTCACACCGATTACGGAAACAACGGCAGATGGATCTATTTGTTGTTGCCCTAAAGACGCCGCTAGGCGTGATGGGAAACTACAACAGAGAAAATCAATCTGCTGTTGCCCTTAAGACGCCACAAGGCGTGATGGCCTCTGACTGCTTGGTCGGTCTTTGGCTAAGGACGGAAGAAGAAGAAGAAGATAGGGCAATGGGTGGCTGTATTGTTCCATTTTACTGCCACTTCTTGATAGAGCATCTGCTTTCTCATTACCAGCGATTCCACAATGGGCAGGTAACCACTGAAGGGCAATGGTTGATGACCTTTGGATGATGTTAAGCTCAGATCTGATCTCATTCATCATGTTATCATTTCTGGTGTTTTGTATTGATTCAAGTAATGATCTGCAGTCAGTGAAGATTACTATCTTAGCTTGTGGCTGCTGTTCAGGTCTGGTGAGGATCTTCAGGGCTTGCAGTAGTGCCATAGCTTCTGCCCTAAAATTGGAGGAGATCTTTCCAGTTGGGAAGGCCTCTCGAATGATCTTTCCATTTAGTAATCTTATAAAAATGCCTCCTCCACCGTTCTTTACTGCTCCCTTAGCAGATCCATCTGTGTATGCATGTGTCCACTCCTTCGGGTTGTACTTTTCTTCAACCATTTCTTGAGCCAAAGTTTTTAGTTGTTGAGGGGTCAGGTGGCCTTTATTTTTTATTTCAGGGACTTCTGTGATGATAGATATATTTCCATGGGAGTCGTCTGGCTCCTCGTAATCAATTAACATTTCAATCTCAGTAGATCGATTTGGGAGGAGGTCTTCATGGCATCGATGCAGATGTTTGGAGATGTTTAGGAAGCTGGTTCTTTTCAGCCTGTTCTTTGTCACACTATGGAGTTTGGCATGCATTGGATGACTTGGCATTCGTAGAAGCTTCTCACTGTGAGTGAATACCTTTTCCTCACGTCTGTCATCAAGAGAGCGGATGTTGGTGTATCGCTCCATTGCCTGGATTGGAGAAGTCTTCATCCCTCCAGTGATTAGTCTAAGGCCTGAATTTTGCACTTTCCCTAGACATTCTGTGTTTGTTTTAGATGCTGTGGCCCAGGCTGACATGCCATATTCAAGTACAGGTCTGACTGTGCCTGTATAGACTTTTTTAAGTATGTTGGTATTTGCCCCCCAACTTGTGCCAGCCAGTTTCTTCATAATAGAGAGCTTTCTTATTGCTCTCTGTTCTACTGCTTTTATGTGCGGCTTCCAGGTGAGTCTCTTATCCAACTTGACTCCTAGGTATGTTGGGTTTTCCTCGATTGGAAGTTCACTTCCATTTAGCTGCAGTTTGATCGTTTCTCGGCGATTTGACAGAGAGAAGCAGGTTGCTACTGTCTTGGAGAGGTTTATCTGTACTCCCCAATCTGATGCCCATTTACCGATGGTATTTAGCGCTGCTTGCATCCTGAACTTCGCAGTAGGCAAATGTTCAGCAGCACACCAGGCAGCAAAATCGTCAGCATGAAGAGCCCTGGAGATATGCCCGGACAGTTTCTCTGCAATATCATTTATATATATGATAAAAAGTGTGGGGGGAGATAACTCCTCCTTGTGGCACACCCTGTTGTAGAGTGACACGATGGCTCAGTTTCCCGTCAAGTTTTACTCTTGCTGTGCGGTATCGAAGAAAGTCCCGTATCCAGTTGAACATTCTCCCTTCAATTTTGCTGTTGAGCATCTTAAGGAGGAGTCCTTCTTTCCATACCTTATCAAAGGCTTTTGTCAAGTCTACAAAAACCGCCAGTACTTTCTTTTTCTCCTGAAAGGCATTTTCTACTTCCTGGGCTAGATATACTAGTTGGTCTTCGGTGCTGCGATTTTTCCTTAATGCTGACTGTGTGTTATCAAGCAGATGGTTTTTTTCCAAATGTTTCAGTAATCTTGAGTTCACCATTCTTTCCATTACCTTACCCAGACAGCTCAGTAGGCTAACTGGTCGGTAGCTGGACTTGCTTGTTTTCTCCTTTTGTTTCTTTCTGATGGGAACAATGATTGCTTCTCGCCATTGATCTGGAAATTTTCCAGTACTCCATGACTGATTGAAGATTAGGAGGAGCTTGTGCCTGGCTACAGGTCCAAGGTTCTTGATCATATCATTTGTGATGCCATCTTTTCCTGGAGCTTTTCTGTTCTTTAGTTTTGTTATGGCAGCACTGAGTTCTCTCATAGTAAGGGGTGACTTCATGCAGATATCTGGGTTTTGGTGCTTCAGTTTTTCTTTTACTTCCTTACGTACTTCTTGGATCCGTGCATGTGAAAGTGATGTGGTGCTTTCTTCCTTGTAGAAATCTGCCAGGATGTTTGCTGCCATCTTTCCTGTGTGGTATTTTTCATTTTCCTTGATGACAGTCTTACAGTAGCTGGTTGTTGTTTCTTCATTTAGCACTCTTGTTAGATTCCATAGCTTGCTTGAGTCCTTTTCCATGTTGAGACTGCTGGTCTTCTGGTGCCAGCTCCTTTGGATTTCAGCTTTCTTTTGTTCATTGAAAGCTTGTTTTATGCTGTTGTGCCTCTGTGTGTTCTCTAATGTGGGATTTTGCTCCATAGTTTCCCGTGCTTTATTTAATTCACTATGGAGTTTTCCCAGGTTGTCACTCCAGTATGGTTTGTAGTCTCGTCGTTTACCTCGTGGAATTGACTTCTTTGCTGCTTGGATGATTGCCTCACTGATGATGGAGATGTTTTTATTGATGTTATTTGAGTGAGCAATGTTCTGACAGAAATTGTCGGCTTGTTCTTTAAAAAATCCCCAGTTTGCTTTTTTGAAATTCCAGCTAGGAGACATATTGATTTCTCCTGCACTTCTTATCTCAGATATCTGTAATGTGACTGGTACATGGTCACTTCCCCCAAGTTGAGTATTTACTGTTCTGGTGGTGAGTCGATGTATGTCATCTGTAGCCATAGCAAGATCTGGTGTGCTCGTTGTTTTCCATACTCTGGAATAGAAGGTGGGCTTATCCTCTGGTTGGTTTATTAGAATTAGTTTATTCTCTACCATCCAATCTTCCACCTCTTCTCCTCTTGGATCTGTTGCGTCATAGCCCCAGCTGGGTGAGTGGCTATTGAAGTCACCCATAACGAGGTGTCTCGATGCTGCAAGCTTCACTTTGTGTAGCTCCAGAGTTGTGGTTGGAGGGCTGTAGCAGTTTGTGATCATTAAATCTCCACTGGGCAGCAGTAGTTGGACTGTTATGTATTCAAGTTCGTCCTCACCAGATCTGTGTGTCTCTACTGCTGGGATTGAGGTTTTAATCAGTGTGAGGATTCCTCCCTTAGTTCTTTTTGCCCTGTCTTGGCGGAAGGATTGGTATCCACGTACAAAGAATCGTTGGGTATCTTTTAGATGAGTTTCTTGGATGCAGATTATATCAATGTTATTTTCCCTGAGGAATTCTTATAACTCCGGTTTCTTGTTCCTCACTCCTTCTGCATTCCATTGAGCCACTGTAAGATAGTGGGTTGGTTGGTCAGTTGCTCTACTTTGCCTTCCCCCGACCATTTGGTTAGCAAAGGCACCGGTTACTTGGGTGGGCCCTTTCGAGGCTAGGGGCCCGGCTCCGCTCCTCCCCGGTTGTAGCTGATAGGAGCGACGCCATGACGTAAGTCGAGATTGTCGCAGGACTCCATACCGCAAAAGCGTGTGTGTCCTAATTTTTCCCGGTGTCTGCGCCGTAGCTAACACACTCCGTCTTCGGCAGGCCGGGCTGTGTTTGTTGTTCAGGGTTGTCTCCCATAGCCTTTCCATCTCCCGGTGGTAGCTGCAAGGCAGCAGATTGGTTTGTTTACCGACGTTTACCTTCCCCGTGGCTAGAGCTTATAGCGGCTCTTACTTGCTTGATGCACCCGTCGTAGGACATGTGGGGGATTTCAGTGGGGGTATCAGTGCTACCTGTTACCCCTCCCCGTCCTGCTGGGAGGACATCGCCGTTTGGTCCGCGACTGCTTATTCGTCCAGCAATGCTGATTTAATTCGCAGCTGACACACCATATCTGGAGGTCGTTCCACTATCCGCCACCCGTGAACGCGCCTGGTTGGGGTCGGTCGCCGCTTTGCCAGGAAAGATTGTCTAATGTTGTCCTCCCAGCGGACTCTGGGTCGTCCTAGGATCTGGATCCCTGGCTCTTTGTTTCCCATGCTTGTCGTGGTAGCCGATCTTCTCCCATTCTGCAGACATGGCCAAACCATCTTAGTTGGGACTGTTCTAGTTGGATCTGCAGGGGGTAGATTTTAGGCCTTGGCGTGTCGTCTGGTTGCGGACCATGTCTCTTCCTGTCACTTCAACCACCTTCCTCAGATACCTCATTTCTGATTTTTGGATCTGGCTTTTATGGGTTGTAGTCATTGCCCATGACTCGCATCCATATGTCAAGACTGGAAAATAGGTGGAGCGGTATACAGCCATCTTCGTTTTCTTACCAACCTCTGTCTTGCTGAGGAATCCTCGATTTATGGCCTGAAAAAGTCTCGCAGCTGCTGCTTTTCGAGTGGCCAACTCTTCTTTGATGCCTCCCTTTCGGTCTATAATAGCTCCGAGATATTTAAAGTGGTCGACCTGCTCCATGACCTGTTCTCCCAGCTTAATCTAACGTCTTCTTTCTTCTCGTGATATCACCATGGATTTTGTTTTAGAGCTGCTTATGACCATCCCTCTCTTCTCCAGCTCTTCCTTCCAGACTTGCAGGTTGGATTGGCGATGTGCTTCTGATTTAGCAATCAGGGCAACATCATCAGCAAATGCCAGCTCTGAAATACATACATGTCTCATCTTCCAGTATCCCACTGAATACTTTCTTGTTCTCTCCTTACATGACTTGATAACATCGTCCATGAGGAGTATGAAAAGATAAGGTGACAAGATATCACATTATCTTACACCAGTGGTGGTCCTGAACGTTTCTGACTTATGGTTTGCTGTCCTCACATATTTTCTGCAAGACTTGTAGAAGCTCTGTATAGCATGAATCAGAGGTGCTGGAATGTTCTTCCTTGCCAAACAGTCCCAAAGTTTGCTCCAGGAGACCCTGTCAAATGCCTTTTCCAGATTTATGAAACAAAGATGGATCTCACTTTTATACTCAATGGTCTTTTCACTCAGCTGTCTGAGTGTGAAGATTAGGTCTTGGGTACTTCGGTTTGCTCGGAATCCGCACTGGACCTCATCGAACTGTGGCTCAGCTAGGCGTCGGAGTCTCTGCTCTAGGATTCTAGAGTAGATTTTACCAGGGACACTGAGAAGGGATATGCCTCTATGGTTTCCACATTGTCAATTGTCACCCTTTTTTAAAAATCGGTGTTATGATGGCAATCTCCCAATCCTTTGGTATGGTCTTGTTGCACCACACTGCCTGTAGGACCCTTAAGAGTAATAGGTCGCCTGATGCTTTACAACAGTAATAATTTTGAATATCAAATCACATACAAATCATCATAGGTTTAAGAAATTAATAAAGAGTTAGACGCATAGATGTAATCCTCCCTCCCTCTGTCGAGACACAAGAATCCCGTTAGAAGAAAGTTATTAACCCTCAAAGCGTCAAAGATTTATACACTTTGGTCTAGGATTTCCCTCTACAGTTAAGAACAGAGTTGATACATTAATCTATTCTAAGAGGAAAACAGCATTAGCAAAATTTGCATAAAGAAATACAAAGTGGGTGTATGAGTCATACAATAAAAGAATCACTCCTTCCTGCTTTCATTCTATTCATATAGCAGTGGCCACTGACATTCGTTCTTACCTACAAACTTGGTTTTCACCTTCTGGAACAATCTTCAGGACATACCACACAACGCAAATCCAGTAAATTAATATGAAACAAATATAAAGGTATGTTATCAGGCACTCGTAGGAAACAAAGAAGTAGAACACTAGACAACAGAAAAACAACGGACATGAGTGGCTTACCCAGGATTTGAACCCTGGACCTTCCGTGCGACAACCCCGCCTAGCCATGCAAGCGAATCACACTATCCTCCCTGCCATTTACGCATCACCAATAAATGATGTTTCAATGACAGGTCATTAGTGCGAACCGCAATACACGACACCGGAAGTCCACCATGGACAGTTTTAGCCTATTAATGACGCAATCACTTCTGTTGTTTCCCTATCATGCAGTATAGGCCAGTCCAACAAGACAAGGACCTTAATACTGTGTCCAGTAAATGATAGTAGACTTAGAACAGTGAGAACAGGACAGAGGGTAGGTTTGGTATTGTATAAACATTTATTACACATAAGAAAGGGAAACCCGAGACCTGTAAACAGTAAATTAATATGAAACAAATATAAAGGTATGTTATCAGGCACCCGTAGGAAATAAAGAAATAGAACACTAGACAACAGAAAAACAACAGACATGAGTGGCTTACCCAGGATTTGAACCCTGGACCTTCCGTGCGACAACTACGCCTAGCATGCAAGCAAATCACACTATCCTCCCTGCCATCTACGCATCACTAATAAATGATGTTTCAATGACAGGTCATTAGTGCGAACCGCAATACACGACACCGGAAGTCCACCATGGGCAGTTTTAGAATATTAATGACGCAATCACTTCTGTTGTTTGCCTATCATGCAGTATAGGCCAGTCCAACAAGACAAGGACCTTAATACTGTGTCCAGTAAATGATAGTAGACTTAGAACAGTGAGAACAGGACAGAGGGTAGGTTTGGTATTGTATAAACATTTATTACACATAAGACAGGGAAACCCGAGGCCTGTAAACAGTAAATTAATATGAAACAAATATAAAGGTATGTTATCAGGCACTCGTAGGAAATAAAGAAGTAGAACACTAGACAACAGAAAAACAACAGACATGAGTGGCTTACCCAGAATTTGAACCCTGCACCTTCCGTGCGACAACCCCGCCTAGCCATGCAAGCGAATCACAATATCTTCCATGCCATCTACGCATCACCAATAAATGATGTTTCAATGACAGGTCATTAGTGCGAACCGCAATACACAATATTTTATGTGTAATAAACGCAAATCCAGAATTATTTTGGCAAAGATTAACCCCAGCTCTACAGAGACCGGTTAATTTCAATTCTCCGGGGAGCGTTAATTTCACTGCTTATATTATAGGATTACTGTTTATGTCACTGGAAATCAGTTCAGGTAAGAGATGCCACAGGGCTTACAGTGTTAGAATCTTGAGGTTTCCAGTACTTTAGGAAATGTCAGGTCGGTCGCTTCACTCAGTATAAACAACTTTATTGTCACACCACAATAGGCCAAACGTCGGAAATGTTAATGTTTGTAATTTGCCACATGGGCTGAATGAAAATGAGATTTTTGGAAAGAAATATAATCTTGCTCGATAGGCCCAGTTACAGCATTTAGTTTTAATGTCCTTTAGGTTGGTACTCTGTCTCTCTTCTGGATGCAAACACAAATGCCAGACAGGTTTACCTTGAAGACACACGTATTTAAGTACAAAATGTTCTTTCTTTGGTTATTCTCAGATATATATTGAAGTCGCTGGACATGCCATCCCAAATACTGTATAAAGAGAAAAATGCAAATACTTAAGAAAATATAGTATTATTCACAATCCTATCCTTACCCCGCGTAACAAAGAATATCCTCCACTTCGGTTATTTAACTTAAATTAGAAACTGTAAGCTTAGAGCTTGTCTCATCGTTTAAAACTTCCGTGAAATAAATTCTAGTCATTAAAAAAATCAGTCATCATGAATTAGAAATAAATACATATTTCGTCAATACTCGTGTTGAATCAGTGCATTTACTTAGTTGGTTAAAATATTCTCTGACTGGTTATTAGCAGTGACTTAAATTTAAGTTATAGCTTTGAAGAGTTTAGCTAGACTTATTATTTATTCTGCTAGCCACTGTAACACAGTAAAATCTAGAGAAATACCATTTGTCGGACCTAACTAGTAAATCACTCTGCACAGGAATAACTAGTAAAATATAATTGACGATTTAACTAGTATAATCACTCAAACTACTAGTCTAGTATTTACCTCAACACCGAACTACTAAGACTTTTTCTCCAACGAAAACTAATAAATTCACTTAATACAAGTTATTCTAGAATCGAAACTAGCTGTCTAGAGAAATCTGTGAGGTACTGGATAAATTTAGTTAGATTTCTGTGGTATATATATTATAAAGATGAAAGTGAATAGATTAACTTATTACCTAAAACCAGACTCTGCCCGACTATATGCCAGATGTTTGCACCTACGGTGAATCTCTGCTCAACTACTAGACATGAAAGACACCTACATATTGTTACCGCTGCAGACCCGAGCACCGACCGAACAGTCTCTCTTAGATCCTGCGTAACAATGATTGACCTGACCTTGCGAGATTTCTTCTATCGAAGAATCACACTATTTGCCATCTGCAGATGTGGTCATAAAACGAAATATAGCGAGCCCGTCTTTGATCTGGCAACACGCCGTGTTTTAATTACCTTTCTAACGTACAGTTATCAAGGAAAGGTAATAGAAATTGGTCTCACCTTAGTCTGCTCTGATCGCTATCTGATCTTATCCAACGAGTTTAAATCGCTGGTGTTAAGAATAATTACAGATCAACGTAGCTACTAGTCTTCTCGTGAACAACATCAAAGAAATAGCGAACAGAAATAAATTCCGTGCTAAATTAGACAAAGAGAAAACAGATCTCAGAATATGGGATATTTTGGTTATAACCAACAGGCGTAGGTAAAAGCAAAAGTGTGAAGTTGAAAGTTTGGCAAAAGAGAAGTGTAGATAAAGAAATAGATGATATGAAATCTGTTTACATAATCTGCCACAACGGCAAACCATAAATCAGAAGAGTTCAGGATCACCACTAGTGTAACACAAGGTGATATCCTGTCACCATATTGATAAACCTCTTTTTTTATTAATGATGTCCACCAGTGTTGAATGGCTGTGTTAGGACATCAGTGTTCGTGGTTTGAATATGGAATGTCAACTCGACCTACGCAGGGGTGTGTAAGCATGAAGTGAGAGTGTAATACGCGAATGATAAGAAGAGTTCGTGGTGTTGACAATTGGTCTTTCTCTTTCACTCATATATGGCTGGAAGTCATCGACACCAACGACTGTGTACCTTTGCTACAGTTTAATTGGACGTACACACTCGACAGCACGGATACATTGACAAATCACAGGTTGGCATAATACATCATGGTACAGTGGATAAATGGTCTTGCAATGATACATGGGCACTCATGTAGAATAATAGCATAATGGACTGTCAGTCGACAAGCACTCAGTATTGCCCATATATATATATATATCATCTGAGTTTACTGACAAAAGCACGTCAGTTTATAAACAATATTCAAGATGGCTTCTAGACCTAACCTCGTCTAGCGAAGATTCCTTTAAATAATGATCAGCACATATTTTTTTCATATAATCATATTGAACCGCTAGAAATGGGTTCTCATGTGTAGCAGTGATCTCTGGACTCATCAAGCGATAATACGGGGCATCCCTTTCTCTTCCTGATAGTCCTTAAATATGTGAATACAAGATGGCTTCTCTCGTGAGCTGTAACTCACGTTTGGATACAACTAGGAATCTGTATCAAAGTTAATCATACATTAAATGTTCTCATTACTTTGTAGATTCTATCATGAGACAATTGACTTCACTTTACAATATGGTGCTGCTATGAATGAATGTCATCTTCATATAGTTAAATCTTCCCTTATTGAAAAACGATGGCTTCGTAAGAGTTCATAAGAAGTGCGTTTGTTTTACCTTGGTATCAGAAATATGATTCTGCCATTCCTTGGCAATAAGAATAAACACTGGGGTAAAGCATACACGATAGGTCTAAACGTCTATCACTTTCCTCAACAATCTTGAGATCACTTTTCCCGGCGACAAGCCGATACAGAAAAAACACAGCCCCATCATCAGGGCGAAGCCAAATCACACCTCTCTAGCGACACATCCGCCGAACAGCCCTTTGACCTTTCTCGCGACAAAAGACCATATAGTTCGACTTAGACATGCAAAGATATTCAGATATAAGACAGACTCGTCCTACCCAGACAAACAATACACATAAATTCAGGCCATAGATACACTGAAGTAAGAACAATCTATTCCTATCCAAACAAAGAATAAATCGCAGTAAAACTGGATTCATCCGCGGAGTTCGATCGAACGTGACGACACTCCTTTCAAGGGAATTAACTCAAAAATGACTTTTCCTTAAGCACTAAAAAGTGTCTATTTTGTTTACAAAATATTTGCGAACATAACAAGCATACAAATGTATTATATTGTAAGATATCAAAGACTGCACGTAACAGTCTTACCACACCTCCCGGGAAAAAAAAATGGAACTTTTTTTTTTTTGAAATACATCTAGGAGCAACGTACAATAGGCTCACAACGCATGAATAATGCGCAGATGAAAATATCAGGAATAAATATAACGCCTAATATGAGGCTAAGTCGACTTATGGAGCGACTGGTGAGAATGTATCTCATAAACTGAGAAAAATTATTTCTCTACAAGTAAATTTTTCCAGGAAGGTGTCATCAAAGTATAATACTATTCTGGCAATTACACAATGCCTAAAAAATTCATACCATAATTTCGTATTAGATATCTTAAATTTATGATTTATTAAGAAAAATCATCAAAGCACAGCGGTGAATAAACATCAATGAACCGCTAAGTAGTGATACAATCATTATATTATTAAATTACCAATGTGTATCTATCTTGATATAGAAAGGAACTATTATAAACTAGACATATCAAGAAGTCTAAGACCTAATAGTTATGTGGAATCATGTGGGCATCTTGACAGAATGTCTGCCATCACATTATCTGATCCACGAATAGCTCGCACAGAGAAATGAAAAGGTTGAAGAGCAATTGCATATCGAGTAGACCTCGAGCTCTTCAAATTCTTACTCTGTATAGCAGTAAGAGCTTTTTGGTCGGTTTCTACTATGAAATGTGCGCCTAGAAGGAATCTCTGTAGTTTGAGGATCGACCAAACCATAGCTAATAGCTCACGGTCTAAAACCGAATAATTTCTTTCTGCCGCATTAAGTTTTCTGGAAATATACATTACAGGATGCAGAGTTCCAGAGTACTCTTGCATTAGTGCCGCTCCAATCCCAGTGGATGAAGCATCACTACGAAGAACAAATGTCTTATCTTTAGTAGGTAACACTAAAATAGGTGGTGTTGAAAACAATGTTTTAATCTTATCCAAAGAGCATTGGCATTCCTGAGACCAGTGGACCATATTAGGCGAACCTTTCTTTAAAAGTGTAGAAAAAGGTGCCATGATAGACGATAGATTCTGAATGAATCTGCCATAAAATTGAATAAGACCTAACAGACTTCTCACCTGTTTTTTAGTCTTAGGGATAGAGATGTTAAGTATCTTACTAGTATTATGGTCCTCTGTCTTTAGGAAACCATGACCAACTCGGTGGCCTAGGAAAGAAATTTCGCTAAAACCAATATAGGCTTTAGAGGGTTTCGCTGTCAGGTTGTGCTCGCGCAAAGTAGACAGCAATTCATCTAACCCTGAATAGTGATCTTCCCAAGTATCGCTGAAAAGACAGATGTCGTCTAGATATGCAATGACATCTGACCGATAAGATAGGATTCGGCGCATCATGCGTACGAATGTAGCTGGTGCGTTCATAAGACCGAAAGGCATAAAATTCCATTGGAACAAACCTCTAGGTGTTGAAAAAGCCGTGAGAGGTTTGGCGCGTTCAGATAAAGGAACTTGCCAATATCCTTTAGACAAATCTAGTTTAGTGAAAAAATGAGATTTGGAGAGTCGAGTAAGTAGCTCTTCCAGTAAAGGCATAGGTTCGGCATCGAACTTCGTTACTTGATTCAATTTGCGATAGTCAACGCAAAGACGTATGTTATTGTCTTTTTTCCGAACAATAACCATCGGCGAAGAATATGCAGAGGTGGATGGTTCGATTATTTCCAAATCTATCATCTCATCCAACTCTTTCTCGACCTGTGCTTGAAAATGTATAGGGATAGGATAAGGTCTAACCCTAATAGGAGTATGGTCAGTTAGAACAATGTCATGTTCAATGACATGAGTTTGTCCAGGGATGTCAGTGAGTACATCCTGAAATGTTTGCAACATAGTAGAAACTTTTCGCTGTTTTCCTAGAGACAAATCAGGAGAGACAGTAACGTTCTTCCATGATTCACTAGAATGAAGTGGGATCATTGGAAGAGGAAGATTTACATCTGAAAAACTCGTTTCCTCATCCTGCATTACGGACAGTGATGAGTAATGACCATGTTGTACTGGAGAATCGTCCGTTGCTTGGAAAATGGGTTGTAAATAATCCGGACATTCATGGAATTCAGTAAGCATATTGATGTGGAAGGTTTTATGCTTCCCATCAATATCGACAATATAGTCGACATCGGAAATTTTCGATATTATATCGTACGGACCTTTCCAAGAAATAAGTAGTCTGTTTTCCCTACAAGGTAGTAATACAAATGCTTTGTCACCAGGACAAAGTTGTCGTAAGCATCTCTTCATATTGGCAAATTGCCTTGCCTTCTGTTTCGCAAATTCAGAAGAAGAAGTTGCTAATTTGCATGCTTCGATAATCTTTTGTCTCAACGCGATGACATTTTCGTAGGATGACTTTGTGTCATCGTCAATATTGTCAGCTGTTATGAGATCATGAAGCAACGACATAGGGCCGCGCGGACGCGCGCCAAAGACGAGTTCAAAGGGAGAAAATCCTGTATGTTCATTGGGGACCTCTCTGTAAGCGAAGAGGGCCGCAGGTAAAACTCTGTCCCAATCTTGAGGATGATCCTCAGTTATCTTTCCTAGTAAGTTTTTAAGTGTTCTATTAAGGCGTTCGACCACCCCATTAGACATTGGATGATAGATACTACTTAAAGATCTATCTATCTGCAGAGTAGACATTACTTGAGACATGGTATCTGATATTAGTTGGGTGCCATGGTCTGACAATATCTCTCCGGGGAACCCCAGACGAGAAAATATAAGCCAAAGAGCATCTGCAATATCAGCAGTAGTAATGCTCTTCAGAGGAATAGCCTCTGGCCAACGTGTGCACATATCAACACACGTCAAGATAAACTGATGTCCTCTGGCAGACTTGATCTTAAATGGACCAATAATGTCTATGGCCATTTTTTGAAACGGCCGAATAGGAATGTCTGCCGCCTGAATGGGTGCAGCATGCCGTGGACCTTTGGATTTAACTTCCTGACATACTTTACAAGATCGACAATAAATCCGTATGTCCTTGTTTACCAATGGCCAAAAGAAAGCCGCAAGGACTCTTGACTTAGTACGGGAAAAACCCATGTGTCCAGCACACTGAGAGTCGTGAGCGTGCTGCAAAATTTTAACTCTCAAATTCTTGGGAACCAGGATTTGAGAATGACTTGACGTAATGGAGTCTTGAACCATACGTACAAGTACGCCATTCTTCTTTGTAATCCACGATTTACGACTTGTGTCTTTATTCGGATCACCTTTAGTTGCAAGAATGAAGAATTTCTTCAGAGTGTGATCATCTTCTTGCTGTTTTATAAACGAGTCACGAGAAATTACCAAGGGATCATCTTGGTTATGCACTTCATTATCTTCAGTAGATGAAGTTTGAGGCATATTAAGAGCCTGAGCTCTAGTGACTACAGCGTTAGCAATCTGCATGTTTTGCATTTCCCACGCGGAAATTTGTTGCGGAGTGCTTTTTGACTCCATGAATGCGACCGATGATGAGGTCAGCGATCGGATTCGGAAGAAGACATGCGTGTACATTTCCTGTAAAGAAAGGAGTAGCAATCCTAATGATAGCAGTAGAGTATTTCTCTAATGTGCCGCCAAATGTTACACATTTGACTACTTGTCCAGTGGCACGGGAAGGATCTACGAGTGACTGCCTGACACCAATTGTGGTGCATCCAGAATCAAATAGCACGGAGACTGGATTGTTATTTACTAAACTCTTATGTAAGACAAGAGAACCTCTTCCATCATGCGCGACTGATGCAGGAAGAGCAGGAAGAGGATGGCCACAGCTTAAAGTAGACACTGTGGTTGGCTCAAATAATGTTTTGCATTGGGGACACTGAGATGCTCTCCCAAAATCAAAAGCGGAACATGCCATATTATTAGCGTCATTATTGTCTTTACTCTGTTTATAGGCTTCATGGGACTCTTGTTGTGCAGAGTTTGCCTGAAAATGTGGTTTATGTCTTCTGTTTTGAGATCTACCTCGGTTATTATTACCTCTGTAGTTATTGTTACCTCTATTGTAACCCCTATTTGAGTTTGAGTCATAGTTCTCTTGGTTACCATTATCATATTCATTATAATGAGTATCTCTGTAATTGCGATCTTGTTGACTCCAAGACGGATACCTCGGATAGTTTCTATAATTACTTCCTCTATGGAAATTGCTATAATTGTGACCACCCCTGTGTCGAGAGCTATCAGCTCGTCTCCAGTTCTTTGAAGATGAACCCTGAAATGATTGGTTACCTTGGTTTTGATAACTATTATGGTTACCTTTTTTATCAAATCTGTTTTGAGGTCCCTGAAATCTGTGTGAATAATTGGGATTGTATGGTGTTGCTGAAGCAACTGGCATACTCTCCTTAATCTTAGTGTTGCCAAAAGTCACGTCGGGGTGTGCAGTGACATATTGGGAACAATATTCTTCCATTTCCTTTAGAGATTTGGGTTTACGCTCATGTATAAATTCAAGGAATGGTTTGTTAACACATGACATAATCTTATCTCTGAGCAACAAATCCATAAGTCCTTCATACGTTTTTTCTGTTTTGGAAAGCTCAATCCAACGATCAACTGTGAGACGTGCCTTTGCAATGAATTCTGAGAATTCTACACCTGTCTCAGGCACCATCGTCTTAAACAAAAGGCGATAGCCTTCCTCACTTAGCTGGTATTTTTTTTATCAAAGCCGCCCTAATGACATCATAATTATCCTTATCTGCTTCTCCTACAAGGCATAATCTAGTCAGAGATTCACCTTTCAAGTTTTCTGCTAATTGATTAGCGTATTGTGATTTATCCACATTATGTGTACGACAAGAACGTTCAAATCTATTCAGCCAGAATGTAATATCGTCACTGGACTGATTGAACGGTGGAACCTTAACCTTGTAAGTAGAAGGTTTACCATTACCACTAGATGCCTGATTAACATTACTCATACTTGTCAATCTCAATTTCTCTAACTCAAATTCATGTTCTCTTATTGCTTTTTTTTCTTCCGCTTCTAATCTTCTTTGTTCAGCTTCTCTGTCTAATTTTTTTTGTTCAACTTCCCTGTCTAATCTTTTTTGTTCAGCTTCACTGTCTAATCTTTTTTGTTCAGCAGCAGCTTCTCTTTCTAATTTTTTTTTGTTCAGCTTCAAATCTCCTTTCCTCCACCTGCATCTGCAATTTCTTTTGTTCAGCAGCAGCATCAGCTTCTTTTTCTAATCTTTTCTCTTCAGCCAGAGCTTTTCTCTCTTCTGCAGCAGCTTTTTTTTCTTCTATTTGAAGTTTTCTCTCCTCTGCAGCAGCTTTTCTTTCCTCTGCAGCAGCAGCTAATGTCTTGTCATATTGAGCAACTGTCCATTCTTCTAATTGTTGACCAGTCTTATCAAGGGCTTTCCCTTGTATAATGAAGTATTCTAATGTAGACATATGTCTAACAATAATACTAATCACTTGAAACAATAATAATACCACAAGTTCTTAATGACTTGATTAATCAGCACAGTATCCCAATATCTGTGGGTCACAAGCCTTAATAAGGTCTTGTATAACAGTAATAATAATCAAGTACTGGTTTTTACCATAATCCAAGTGCAGTGCACAAACAATAGTGTCTTATGAAATGTACCTATATAAAACATATGTCAACCAACAGAATACATAAAGTACAAATAAGACTGACAATACGAAAACGTTTGCAGAAATCAAATAAATCAAATAGGGAAATCAATGAAAATAATCAGTGAATCTGCAAAGGAATAACAACACAAATGACGTCACAGTATATGAATATAAATTGTGTATACAACTAAATAAAAGGAAAGGGGAGACCTACAAATACAAAGAAATCGAACAAAACTAAAGAACAGAAGAATGTTACAACAACAATGATGGGTACAGGTCATCACAGCTAACACAAATAGCAACTAGTTGTTGCAAGCAAATTTCCAATTAAGGAAATTGCACCTAAAGAAAACGCCCGCAACGGACCCTCTATGACGTGGGATATTCTGTTGTGGGACACCACCCAACCTAAACACAACCCGCTGACATATAAACTAATAAGTTATACAAACAAATAACATGTAAACATAAATATATAAATTATGTGTATGATAGTATGTGTTGCAAAATAGGCTCAGTTTTACAGTAATGGCAAAGTTATTCTTATGCAAATAAATAAACTGCCACTTTATTGAATTACAAATTCTGGCCTTAAATATTAAAGTTCATATATAGAAAACAAGAAGATCCATCGATGAAAATAGGACTTCTTAGTTCAATAATACTGTCTTCCTGTTAATATTGACAAGAATTGATCCAACTGTTCTGTGAAACTCTGTAATGTCTATTGTAAAAATGTCAAAAACGCTGACCTAGTTACTGTATTCCCTTGATAGGTCACGTGACAAAGTGTTGACAAAGAGCAAACTAATACTGCAAGTGTGTCGTATCAGCCACAGGAAACGGTCTGGTATCGGTAGTCTGTTGACTTCTCAACTTCTGCGAGGTCAAACCCATAAAGCTGGTCCATCAGATGATAAACCTCTTTTTTGATTAATGATGTCC
This sequence comes from Oreohelix idahoensis, assembly GCA_024509875.1. Taxonomy (NCBI): domain Eukaryota; kingdom Metazoa; phylum Mollusca; class Gastropoda; order Stylommatophora; family Oreohelicidae; genus Oreohelix; species Oreohelix idahoensis. The sequence goes on from JAMPIV010000594.1 coordinate 308,269, forward strand.
ACCAGTGTTGAATGGCTGTGTTAGGACATCAGTGTTCGTGGTTTGAATATGGAATGTCAACTCGACCTACGCAGGGGTGTGTAAGCATGAAGTGAGAGTGTAATACGCGAATGATAAGAAGAGTTCGTGGTGTTGACAATTGGTCTTTCTCTTTCACTCACATATGGCTGGAAGTCATCGACACCAACGACTGTGTACCTTTGCTACAGTTTAATTGGACGTACACACTCGACAGCACGGATACATTGACAAATCACAGGTTGGCATAATACATCATGGTACAGTGGATAAATGGTCTTGCAATGATACATGGGCACTCATGTAGAATAATAGCATAATGGACTGTCAGTCGACAAGCACTCAGTATTGCCCATATATATATATATATATATATATATATATATATATATATATATATATATATATATATATATATATATATATATATATATATATATATATCATCTGAGTTTACTGACAAAAGCACGTCATTTTATAAACAATATTCAAGATGGCTTCTAGACCTAACCTCGTCTAGCGAAGATTCCTTTAAATAATGATCAGCACATATTTTTTTCATATAATCATATTGAACCGCTAGAAATGGGTTCTCATGTGTAGCAGTGATCTCTGGACTCATCAAGCGATAATACGGGGCATCCCTTTCTCTTCCTGATAGTCCTTAAATATGTGAATACAAGATGGCTTCTCTCGTGAGCTGTAACTCACGTTTGGATACAACTAGGAATCTGTATCAAAGTTAATCATACATTAAATGTTCTCATTACTTTGTAGATTCTATCATGAGACAATTGACTTCACTTTACAATATGGTGCTGCTATGAATGAATGTCATCTTCATATAGTTAAATCTTCCCTTATTGAAAAACGATGGCTTCGTAAGAGTTCATAAGAAGTGCGTTTGTTTTACCTTGGTATCAGAAATATGATTCTGCCATTCCTTGGCAATAAGAATAAACACTGGGGTAAAGCATACACGATAGGTCTAAACGTCTATCACTTTCCTCAACAATCTTGAGATCACTTTTCCCGGCGACAAGCCGATACAGAAAAACACAGCCCCATCATCAGGGCGAAGCCAAATCACACCTCTCTAGCGACACATCCGCCGAACAGCCCTTTGACCTTTCTCGCGACAAAAGACCATATAGTTCGACTTAGACATGCAAAGATATTCAGATATAAGACAGACTCGTCCTACCCAGACAAACAATACACATAAATTCAGGCCATAGATACACTGAAGTAAGAACAATCTATTCCTACCCAAACAAAGAATAAATCGCAGTAAAACTGGATTCATCCGCAGAGTTCGATCGAACGTGACGACACTCCTTTCAAGGGAAGTAACTCAATAATGACTTTTCCTTAAGCACTAAAAAGTATCTATTTTGTTTACAAAATATTTGCGAACATAACAAGCATACAAATGTATTATATTGTAAGATATCAAAGACTGCACGTAACACATATCTGTTCATACTCATTGGACGATGTCATCAAAACATGTAAGGAGAAGACACGAAAATATTCAGTAGTGTACTGGAAGATGAGAGAGGTTTGTATTTCAGTGCTGGCATTTGCCGATGATGTTGCCCTGATTGCTAAATCAGAGGCACATCTTCAATACAACCTGCAAGTCTGGAAGGAAGAGCTGGAGAAGAGAGGGATAGTCATCAGCAGCTCCAAAACAAAAACCACGGTGATATCACCAGGCGAAAGAAGGCATCAGATTAAGCTGGGAGAACAGGTCCTGGAGCATGTCAACCACTTTAAATACCTAGGAGCTGTCATAGACTGAAAGGGAGGCATCAAGGATTTGGCTACCCGAAGAGCAGCAGCTGGGAGACTTTTTCATGCCACAAATCGAGGATTCCTCAGCAAAGGAGAAGTTGGTAAGAAGACGAAGATGGCTGTATACCGCACCACCTATTTTCCAGTCTTGACGTATGGATGCGAGTCATGGGCAATGACTACAACCCACACAAGCCAGATCCAAACCTCAGAAATGAGGTATCTGAGGAAGGTGGTTGAAGTAACAAGAAGAGATATGGTCCACAACCAGACGATACGTCAAGCCCTAAAAACGCAGCCCCTGCAGACTCAAGCAGAACAGTTCCAACTACGATGTTTTGGCCGTGTCTGCAGAATGAGAGAAGATCGGCTACCACGACAAGTATGGGAAACAAAGAGCCAGGGATCCAGACTTCCAGGACGACTCAGAGTCCGCTGGGAGGACAACATTAGACAATCTCTGAAGAACCGAGGAGTAGATTGGAACCAGGCCAGGAGGAAGACAGGCGATATGGATAATTTTGCGCTCTCTCTCTTCCAAAACTCTACGCCTCACGGTAGAAGAGGAACGACTAAGTAAGTAAGCTACATTGTTATTGCTTGCTGCATTTATCCTAATTTTGTTAGTATTTTTCCTGTATAGTTTCAGACCCACTTGCTATGACCCCTCGTCAAGTATATTCATTTTGTCTTGCATCTTGTTAGTTATGAGACAGAAGAGTAAAGTTGTCGGCGAAATCTAGATTATTAAGTTATTAAGTCTGAATTCCATTTCTGTTTCCTGAGGTCAATGTTTTCATTATCACATCTATAGTCAGTAAGATGAAAAACTGTGTCAAGGGGCATCCCTGTCGCACTTCAGTTCTTGTCCCAAACACTTCTGCAAAATGTATTTCATCGCAAAATCGACATGTTCTTCTATAGCACAATAATTCTGATGATTTTCTTTTAGTCGTCTTTTTTGTTTTGCTCTCGATTCCCTACGTAAACTTTATCAACATTTAAGAGTTGAAGATATATTTTCTTCAATGTTGCTTAATTCGTTATCAGATAATGTTGCAGTTAGTCTTTTAAGTGTGCTTTGGCTTGTTGCATTCGTGCTTTTGCCTCTGCATTATCTTTTCTAGCGTGATGAAGAAGGTGTCATGATATTTGAATAATTTTACTTGCTTAATAAAACTTTCAAATCTTTCTCTACATCGAAGATTTCAGTGAAAACTGTATTATGTTTCGTCACATAACTAATACGGTCATCAACATATTTCAAACACATTTTTGAAGAAGATTTTTTTAGAATGGGAGTTTGGAATCGTCGATTTCTCAGGAACGAAAACGTACGTTATCACCTGCTTTTATGTCATTCCTGTGTCGGCTCAGAAACTTTGAAGAAGCCATACTTAAGGAGAACATAGTATTAAGTTAATGAATGCCCTATTCGTTATGTCTCTTAACAATAAATGCCTGGAGATATTTAGGTCCGGAAAAGATTGAATGAAAGAATATCATTAGAACTTACCGTTCTATTAAAACTATTTCTGTAGAAAGAAACAAAAAAGGTTAATGAAATTTATTTCTGTCTACTTAAGACAGACCTGGAGCGTCCAGTTAAGAGTGTGGTTAGAGCACCGGCCTCTCGCTGCAAAGATACTGGGTTCGAAACACCGTGATGTCACGCTCCAGTCTACCCAGCTTTAAATGAGTACCTGACTCTTCTCTTGAGAGTATCTGCTATTTTTTTCCCTTGCGTCTGATTATTTTGCTGTAATACCCTGTTCAACCAAAACCCATTGAAGGGTTACAAACGGTTATATTGGGGTATATAGGGTGCTAGTGTAGTATCTTTACCTTTTTAAGACAGATATTGCATTTGTATGTGTGTGTGTATGCGCGTGCGAGTGCGTGCGTGCGTGCGAATGTGCGTGTGCGCGCGCGTGTGTGTGTGTGTGGTTAACATGGATTGTTGAAACCAATTTTTAGAAATTGAAACCGTTACAACCATCCTTATTGCTGTGGTTATTTTAACATCTGTATAATAAAAAAATTGATATTTATCCGTCTCATTAAATTTATTGTGTCCATTGTGTTGTTTTGAGTTGCTTTTTTTTCTAAGTTTGAATGTGACTTATTGAGAAATATGTGGAGATAATCACATTTTTAGTTCTCCTCTTTTTAAAATAGTTAAAGTATTTATAACATACGACTGCAGTAAGGATTTAATCTCTTTAAAGTTGCTACATTCGTCTTGATTTCATTTTGTTAATTTCTTCTCTCATCTGAATATTTGCTTTTAAAGCCATTTAGCCGACATTTCCCATTTATCTTGTTTACGATCAATCAAACTATACCATTAAGCTCCCCAAGGAGCATAGGCCTTCAACAAACACACGCCAAGTCCTCCTGTCACGTGACATAGACCTTCAACAAACACATGCCAAGTCCTCCTGTCACGTGACATAGACCTTCAACAAACACATGCCAAGTCCTCCTGTCACGTGACATAGACCTTCAACAAACACATGCCAAGTCCTCCTGTCACATGCCATCAGCTCAAGTTGTTTCCATGTCGTCCTCGTCATTTTCACTTCTGTCTCCAGTTCTCTTGTCCGTGTGTTTTTGGTCTACCTCTGCCTCTCTTTCTCTGTGGATTCCAGAACAAGGACTGCTTTGTAATGCTATCAACAGGTTACCTCAATGTGTGTCCTATCCATCGCCAGCATCTTGTTCTCATCTCTTGTTCCACTGGCACTTGCTTAGTTCTTGTCATCAGTCCCACATTAGTGATCTTGTCATACCTCTTTAATTCTTCTGTTCTACACATGCATACATTTATGAAAGTCTGTGGCGTTTTGGTTGTTGTTGTTTTTTTTTTTTTTCTGTTCTCCATGTTTCAGAGTCATACAATAGGACTGACTTAATATATGAGTTGAAAATTCTTATTTTAGTGTTGGACTATTTCTCTTGATCTCCATATATTTCCCAATGGAATGAAAGTTCCTCTTGCTTTTTGTATTCTTATTTTTATATGACAGAATGTCTCTCCAACTTTATCTATATTGTTGCCAAGATATATGTATGATTCTATATCTTATAGTGGTGTTTCCTGAAGTTCGACCTTGTTATCATTTCTTGTATTTATTCTCATTATCTTTTTATTTTCCCTGTGTATTTTCAGAGCCACTTGCTTTGACCTCTCATCGAGTATTTTAATTTTTCTTGCACCTGATTATGGTTACGGGACAGAAGAGACAAGTCATATCCAAAATCTAGATCATGAAACTGTTTAGTCAGATTCCATTGGATTCCATTTCGTTGTGTGACGTCGATGTTTTCATAACCCAATCTAATGCTATAAGAAAAGAAATAGAGAAAAGAGGCATCCCTTGTTTACGACCTCGTCATACAAAGCTAAAGGTTTTAAATACACTTTTCTTTGTTCCTGCATTTTTAAGATATATTTTTTGACAAGTTAACATATTTTCCAGCCATTTAGCTCCTCATCATCACAGAATGGAACTCAGTTTTCTCACCCTCGGGACACTGTCCCAGGAAACGTAACTCTCCTTTCTCTGTTTATTCCTTTTGTTTCCTGTGTGTTTTTATTTATGTGCTTTAATCCTTTATTTATGGCACAAAGATGGCACATCCTGATATGATGATAAAAGCTTTTATATCACTTCTCTTGTTATACATAATAATTTGAAATCCGGTGTAAAATTCTTCTTTCACATAATATTCTGTCATTCATTGGCGTATATGGCCCGTGGCATTGTGTACTGTTCGTATTTTGTTTTCCTTTTGACAGTTTTTAATGTTGCGGATATACGTCGGAGTTCTATTGCTTTCCTGTCTATGAGTGTGTTCTGCGCTTCATTTGACATCATTAGAGCCACACTATCACTATTGTATGCGATTGCCTACTTATGTTCTGAGGACAGCAATATGTATGTTAGCTGTATAGTTTTTTTTTTTCTTTTTCATTTGTGCTGTCACCTTTGTGGCTCTTATAAACATCACCAATAAGTGTCTGTTTTACTAGCATAAACAGTCATCTTTTTTTCTGAAACTATAGAAAAGCCATGTATTATTCACTACCATTTCTGTTACAAACTCTCACGTAGTAAACTGTTTCACTGTAAGATAATTTCTCCTTGTTGCTCACTCCCTCTTTTTCTCTCTCTCTCTCTCTCTCTCTCTCTCTCTCTCTCTCTTTCTCTCTCTTTCTCTCTCGATCTATCTATCTATCTATCTCTTGCTCGTTCTCTCTCCCTCTCTCGCTTTTCATTAGTTTTGCCTGCCTGTTCTACAGTGTTCTAAATTTTGTGAATTAAATCCCAGTTAAAAGAACTTCATCAAAATAGTAGTAAAGGGAGTGGTGGTAGCAGTAGCAGTAATAATAGTAGCAGTATTAATAATAATAATAGTAGTTGTTGTTGTAGTACTGGTCGTAGTAGTAGTAGTAATAGTAATAGTAGTTCTTGTTGTTTTTGCTGTTGCAATGACGTGACCCGCAAAAGAAAGCTTAGGACATTTAGGCTTTTGATTCTAAAGATGGCCATACTCACTTGTGACTTCAATTTCGTCAACCCCCTGTTGATATTCTGTTTCTTACGTTCTTGCAATGCAGTCACTAAAACTGTTTCACATTTCCTCTTCGATGAGTTATTGAGCATTAGTGATGAAACTCTATCTGCGTGACGTCTGCTTATCTGTGGTGAGTTTTCTTTTGCCACCGTAATATTGCACAGGGTTTCCCTCATTTTTTTTTTCTTTTTATTTCTCAACGTGGACCCAAAATATTTTGTTCTCGTAACACCTAGAATCTTTTCCTTGGAGAGCTGACGGGTCATTATGATAATGATAGTGGCAAGAAAGAAAAAATTATTACTGGACAGAATTTTAAAGAACAAGGCAGTCCTTGTTCTGGAATCCCCAGGGTAAGAGAGGCTGAGGTCGACCAAAACCACGTGGAGAAGATAACTGGAGACAGAAGTGAAAATAATGAGGAAAACTTGGAAAGAACTTGAGCTGATGGCACGTGACAGGAGGACTTGGCATGTGTTTGTTGAAGGCCTATGCTCCTTGGGGACCTAAAGGATATTGAATGATTGATTGATTGAGAATTATAAAAACGTGTACAAGAGAGAATCTGGCAGCAAATCACAGTCGATGACGTTTAACCTTTTACCCACTGTTGAATATACTTGAAGACACGGTTAAAACCAAGCACTGAGTAATTCATGCGGCTGCGCTGATAACAAAATGTTCATCAGTAAAAGGAAGTGAAAAAAAAGGTCATCGATTCCTGCCATACGTAAACAGCTTAAAGCATTTAGAAAAATAAGTACATCTTTGCAATACCACACAGGGGTGAGATTAGCCGCGAACAAATTTATCCATTATTAACCTAGAAGTCTCAAGTTAGATCAGCGCAGACGTAAAACCCTTCCAAACGCGCACACACACGCCCCCCCCCCACCCCACACACACACATATATATATATATATATATATATAGATGACTGGTACACTAACTCTTGAACGGACAAAAACACATTTTTCGATTTTATATATATGTGTGTGTGTATATATATATATATATATATATATATATATATATATATATATATATATATATATATATATATATATATATATATATATATATATATATATATATATATATATATATATATATATATATATATATAAAATCGAAAAATGTGTTTTTGTCCGTTTAAAAGTTAGTGTACCAGTCATCTTACTGCGCAATCTTAGCCCATCCAAGCTGTATAATGGCACTAGACTCCAAATAACATCTTTGAAGAACTACATTGTAGATGCCACCATTCTCCCTTGAAAGACTGGCCAAATGCTTCAACAAGTGCACAATCTAGTGGATACCAGCTCATTGCAACATACCAGGAAATGAGGAGGCAGATAAACTTGCTAAGGAAGGAGGTGCCTTACAACAAAATGATATAGAGACAACTTACGCCATGGCAAAGACTACTATAGAAGCTACATTCAAGTCCAAATGGAAAAGAGAGCACCCGGGCCATTTGAAAAAGGATGCATATCATCAACTATCCAGGAAAGAACAGGTCATCATTTTTTGGCTGCGGACTGGACACAAAAGATTGAGATACCATCTATACCACAAATACAAAACAGATCTCTGCACCTGCGGTACCAGCCCGATGGCAATCGAACACCTGCTGCAGTACTGCCCAACCTACAGTAATGAACGGAGTAGCATATGGCAACAACCCACTTCTGTCAACGACAAACAGTTTGGAGATGTCGGGAACCTGAGTTGACTACTGCCTTTATTAGAGTCATAAATGTGGAAGTCAGAAGGCGAACGAGGAAGAAGAAGAAGAAGATGCCACCATTCTGACAGGTTGTGGTAACGGGGGGAGAGTCTGCATACCAAGAATCCCGATGATTCTCTCCGATCTGCCCTTCCATTTTAAGAGACCCAATGCCGTAAAAAGGTCTGTTTTTCAATGACCATTAATAAAGCGCAAGGTCAAACGCTTCACGTGGCCGGAGTCGACTTGAGCGATGAGTGCTTCTCACATGGCCAACTGTATGTGGCATTTTCCCGTGTTAGCACACCGGAAAAGTTATACGTGTTGTCACCAAGTGACTGTCACCAAGTGACTGTACTTCCAATGTCGTCTACCAAGAAGCCCTTACTGTGACGTACGTCTAGTTTGACAAGTGAATTTTCCCTGATTCGATGGATGATTAAAGGGACTTTAGCTTTTCATAACATTAGAACCCCTGAACATCAGTAATGTTGTAACTTTTCATCAACGAAGAGTAGCTGCTATGATCAAAGCAGTCAAAGACGATCCCCAGAACAGAGAAGCAGAAATTTAGCATCTCCGTGCGAACACTGAACCGTTCGCAAGACGGACACTAGCGGTCAGAGGAAAGCTTCTTGCAGACTTCGCACCTCTGTGGCAACCGGCAGGCTTGCCCGAAAGACTATGGAACGGGAGAGACGGAGCGCTCAGCGTAGCGGATACGATCTGAGGAATCAGGAAACTCACCGCGAACGAGGCTAGTCTCGCAGAAATTTCACATCCTCGTGCGAGCAGCCTGAGACGAACGAAGATCGGAAGCCAGTCGGGCCATCGCGGTTAGCATGGCGGCTAAATAACTTCGACTTGCCCTGGGATCTGAAGAGGCGCAAAATTTTCACACGACCCATTTAACTTACATTCCCGTTAGATATATACAGAATCTGAAAATGGCAACTTTATCATTCGGTCTGACAGAATTTTAAGATTCACTAGCATATAGTTAAATTCCTGCTAGATTTCATCTAAATTGTTGGCTATTGGAGTGAAATTCTTTTTCTGTGCAGACGGTAATTTATACTTTAGCTTCGAGTGATCAGTGGTCTAGTTATTTCATTTTTATTTCACTGAATTGTGGTGTAAATTTAAACTTATTAAATAAACCCATTTTCAAAGTTCTGGTGCAAACTTAATGTTACATCTATAAGTTTATTTCCTAATACAATAGCCGCGTAAATTAATTTTGCAACTGTTAAGGGAATTATAACTTTAATACAGTTTAGTTCTGTATAAATAGATGTGCTTTTAATTATTAACCTCACGGAGAGCGTTTCTTGTATTTATTAATTGTAGACGCGAATGCAGAACATAGTCTAACTGTAAATGTATCGCTTTAGATCTTAATATGATTTTATCGCATTTCATGTTTTATCTTCTATACAGAATTGATCTTTCGACCTTGCATCCCAGCAATTAATTAATTATACACTGAGCCCTGCCAACTCAGTCGATTACTCCAGTGACTTATGAACATATTTGAAATTTAATCTTTGTGGCGATCCTGTTGGGATTCAGCTATCTGAAGTATACAGAAACAAAGCAAACCCAAAGACTGTTTTAAAATCCCTATTCATAAAGTCGTTTTATAGTTATCAAACTGGAAGAAGAACAGTTGTCAGTCGCAATCATTTTACTTATTACTCAATTGATGAGAAAGAACATAGATTTCCCTGACACTGTCTGTCAAGCATAATCATTGGATTTTACCACCCCCCGAAGACCTTACCTCAGTGTTTTGTAGTTTGTGACATTACGGCAAAAGAAAGTTATCTCCACCAGCTGTGCCAATCTTAGAAACCGCACCATACCTCACACCTAGCCAAGTTCCTGTGCCATTCATTAGGAACTTTTATCTAACAAACCAACCGTAGCCTTTACGCTTCACCGTCTGGCGATTTTTTTAGACTATTAGCTACCAGCCCACCTCGTTAAATCTGGGGCCTGACACAGAAGAAATAAAAAGACAATTTCCATTGTTCTACGGTATTAGCTGCAGTTGTAAAATTCCTAAAGTGCCAGAATTCACAACTTGGTAAGTCTGTGTGTGTGACTGTGTGTGCTGGCCTGCCCAAGCGTGTTTTTTGAAAGACAGGAGATTTATTAATTTTTTTTTTACCCTTATACTTAGTTCGACCTAGTATTAAGGTGTACTGTATTTAATTGTACGGGATTTCTCCTAGCGGGATTGTTTAACTGTGTTCATTCCCCCCTTCCGTAAAGTTTTGTTGAAAAAGGGAAACATTTGAGAACCCTAGCTTTTCCTCTAACCCCTTATCACTGTAACCCCTTGCCTCAGAGTAATAAATTTACCATTGGGTTAAATTGCCTATCTCTGATCATCATCCCCCCCCCCCCCCTTCTCGTCTTTGGGACCGGGTCTTTTCTGTTAGTAAATACAAGCGGGAAAAGATGTATTGGATACTTCTCCTCAACCCCCCTTTTCCCCCCCCCCCCCCTGTCATTTTTGTATTCTGTAACCTTTGATTTCTTCATGTAAATTGATAATTATTTGTGACTTGATTTTTTTTTATGATAATAAAAGTATTAAAACTTTGTTAGCATTTTGTGTCGGCTGGCCCAAATCAAACATTCCTCATATTTGTTATCGTAGTCTGTATTCATGTACGTTGAGCGTCAGAATCACCAAATCGGTGTGTGCGCCTGAGTGACTGGAACTGACAAACAATTGTTTGTTCAGAAGAGTGGTAGGAATAGTTTGAGAGACAAATATTGTCGTAATAAGAGACTGTCCTTACTCTTCCCAGCCCTTGTGAATCTACTACCTCACTTTCCTAAATCCTTATTCTCACAGAGCCTTCACTATCATTCTACACTCTAAAGGGACCAATATCCATCAGAACTCTCTCAGATAAAAATTACGACAATAAATGGTTAGCTCGTCCCGGATTCTGAGCCTAGTTTAAATAGAGTGTGGTTGATTGTCTTTGTGAAGTATGGTATAATCTTAAAAAAGTAATTACTTCCCCTTGACAAAACCTTTTAGTATTTTGGGCCGACCACACAATAATTATTACAGATTTGTTCTTTCCACAGGAGCAGGAAGTTAGTGATAATAAAATATTTGTCACCTTTGTATTCTCTGGCAGAGAAAATTAAAATTTTGTTATATAATTGCTGGGTTTGCGTGATTGTCTTCAGTCACAAAAGGTTTTTGAAGTTAGAAGAGCTGAGCAAAGCTAAAGACGCTTGTTCTAATTTTTTTTTAACTCTAGTTAACATCGTCTCTACTCTTTAATTGACTTCAGACGGGCGGAGTTCTGTTAGTGGAGAATTAAAATTTTCAGGAATTTTTTTTTTCCTTTAAATTGTTTTTCATAAATTTTTTTCTAATTTTAGTAAAAGTAAATTTTTTCCAGTGTAACTTACCATTTTAGTGGCATTAGTCGCTTGCGTTTAGAGCCTTAATTGCCAGAAAACAGCAGCGATAAGTTTGCACATTACATAGTAGGAGGTAACTCAAGTAAATTTTTACTTTGGTTTTTCTCGTAGCGGTTCCGAGTTTCTTCCCCTTCTCGTTTCTTCTTACTAGTTCTCTAGTCATACTACATCTTTTTATTTGACAATGGCAGAGAGGATAAAGATGAGGTCCATCCTGAGGCTGGAAGCGAAAGAGGCAGGATTAGACGCAGAAGCTGCAAACGCGTTTGTCAACCAGGAACTGGAAATATATGACGCGGAGCAACGGAGAGCAGAAGCTGAGAGGAAGGAAGAGAAGAAAAGAGCAGAAGCTGAGAGGAAGGAAGAGAAGGAAAGAGCAGAAGCTGAGAGGAAGGAAGAGAAGGAAAGAGCAGAAGCTGAGAGGAAGGACGAGAAAACGAGAGCAGAGAGGAGGGAATCACAGGAGAGGGCAGATAGGAAAGAAGCGGAAGAACGCCTATTGGAACAGAAGAAAATTGAGACAGAGATAGAAGCTCGCAGGGAAAGAGAGAGAGGGGGAAAAACAGCACGAACTGGCGCTTAAGGCTTTAGAGAGTCGGGGCGCTTCTACTTCGAATAACGGAGAGCCGTCTTCGCCCCAGTCTCAGTCAAGGGATCTCCCTAGCACTCAATCTACCCAACTAACGGCGATGTCTTTTGCTTTGGAATCTTTTCCTAGCCCTAACGAAAAAATTGACAGCTATCTAGAAAAATTTGAGAGGCTCGCCAATCTGTATGGGTTAGAGAGTACCCGCTGGGCACTTAAACTCTCAACGTCACTGAAAGGCAATGCTTTTGACGTATACACAAAGCTGGGACCGAACAAACATGATTACGACATGCTGAAGAAGGCCTTGCTAGAGCGGTTTGAGATGACCGCCCGAAAATTTCTGCAAATGTTCAGAAACAGCCGGAAAGAGAGCACGGAAACTTTTCCGCAGTTCTCTTCACGTCACACGGGTTATCTGACAAAGTGCATAGAATTATCTGAATTACCTCTTTCATATGAGGGACTTCTAGAAATTGTTCTTGTTGAACAGATATTATCCACTTTGTCGAATGACACCCGTAGATTTTTGGCTGAACAGGGGGCAGTCAGGCTTGAGGACATCCTCAATAAAGCCGAACGCTATAGCAATGCAATGGCAGAACTTCCCAGCACTAAACCTAAACCCACAAATGAGCCGTCTCGAAAACAAAATCTAGAGCAGTCATCCTATTCTTCCAATCCTTCTCAACATTATAACCAACGAGATAATAATAACCAGAGACCTCCCCAGGAAAAATCGAAATTCTACAAAACCCGATACCCCCAAATAATACATCTGATCAACCCACCAAGCCTACGTGGCAGCGCGGCCACCAAGGTCAAGGAAAAGGGAAGACCCCTACACCATGAACGTCTGATCAGGGCAAACAAACCGGTCCTAACCGCATCGGATGTTTGCATACAGCCTCGAAAGGTAGAGTCAATGTCAGTGATTCTCAACCTGAGGGGGACCGACCCTCAACGCGAGGAACTGTACTTTTGAATGGTACCTCTACTACTTGTCTTTTTGACACTGGACTAAGCTTTAGTTGTATTGTCGCTAGGCACCTAGTCAAACCAGGTCAGGAGACAGAGAAAACCGTCAAACTTAGTGGAGTTTTCAAGAGTGATGCACCCAGGACGATTCCTATCGCACTGGTAGAAATACCCTCTGATTTTGTCAGAGGTGTTATTAAAGCGGCCATAATGGATGATCCTATCTACCCAGTTATCCTGGGATGTAGATATGTGCTTATTGGGAGACCAAAGGAGCCGATTGTGGCAGCGGTAACCACAAGAGGGCAAGCCAAGAAGGAGAGGGAGCCTGCGCCAAATTTGTTGCCGAATGAACTGAAGGAATCGCAACAAAAGGACCCTACTCTGGAGCTCTGCTTTAGAAAACTGCCCATGGCTAAGGACCCCAGACACAATGGAGACATCTTCTCTAAGGATGGCGTATTGTATCGTAGAACGGGCAACCCGGACACGGGGAATAACCAGCTCTAAGTACCGACGCAGTACAGAAGCCAGATCTTAGAAATGGGGCACTCTCTTCCCTTTAGCGGACATATGGGACAAAACGCCACTATTCAGCGAATAAAAACCCACTATTGGTGGCCAAGAATGAACTCTGACATTATCCGGTATGTGAAATGTTGCGCCCAGTGCCAACGGGTAGCACCCAAGCACTTGACACCCCCAGTACCCATGTGGCAAATGCCAATTGTGGGGACTCCATTTGAACGGGTTGCTGTCGACATCATTGGACCCCTGGAAAGGATCAAAAGGAAGAACGGGTTCATCCTGACCTTAGTCGACACTTGCACAATGTGGGCCGAAGCTGTACCGCTAACATGCATAGATTCCAAGCATGTCGCAGAAGACCTCGTGCAAATCTTTACATGGCTGGGATTCCCTCAACAAGTTTTGACGGACAATTGATCCCAATTCCGTAGCCTGTTAATGGAGGAGATCTTTAAGATCTTGAGGGCCAAACATATCCACACAAGTCCCTACCATCCGGCAGGAAATGGGCTCGTGGAACGTTTTAATGGCAGCCTCACCACCATGTTACGTAAGCTGGGTCAGGAGAAACCGGAAGACTGGAACCTATATATATATCGGCTGTCTTATTCGCCTTCCGAGAGGTACCCCAAGCGTCTACGGGATTCCCGCCTGCTACACTTTTATTTGGCAGACCTATTAAGGGGCCACTAGAAGCCTTACTTCGGTCCCTGACAGACCAGAAGGCTGATGAGACAGTCGTCTCTGCAAGCAAATATGTATCTGAGGTCAAGGAAAGGTTAAAGCTAGGATGGGATCTAGCTACGACCAACCTTACGAAAGCCCGCGCTAAACATGCTAAAAGATACAACAAAGCTGCAAAAGAGAGAGAACTACAACCAGGGGAGAAGGTTTTGTTGCTACTTCCAACCGGAAGCAATAAACTTCGCATCGGATGGCAAGGGCCGTTTACCGTCCTTAAAAAGATCTCACGTACTAGTTACAAGATCTCCATTAAAGGAAAGGAGAAGGTCTTCCATATAAATCTGCTAGATAAATATCTGGAAAGACCAGTGCCATCTTCCGAGCATCTCCTGGCTGTTGCCATAGCAACGGAAGACGAGGATGATGATGATGGTTGCATGGAGTATCCATTGCAACCCACAGAATCCTTTAAAGATGTCAAGTTCGGCGACAATCTCTCAGTTTTTTTTTTTTTTTCTCTAACCAGCGGCACTCGAGCTTTCCAGCTCTTTTGGCCCAATGACATGCCATTGCGAGGCTGGGGGGTTAGTGGACTTTCCTTCCAACCCGGTCAGGAGTCTCGCTCCTTCCCATCCACACGGGATTTATGTGCAGGAGCCGTTCAGATTATTTAGTCAAATTTCCGGTCGTAAACATTTCTTCAAACGCCGACGCCCGGGTTTGAACCATGAACACCTGGTCGCCAGTACAACGTTGTAGCCATTACACCAGCGCGGCTCCCCAATTTCTCAGTAGAACAACAAACAGAAACCAGGGCGCTACTAAAGCAGTACAGTGCAGTCTTCACGGACGTACCTGGTCGAACAAATCTCATCGAATTTGATATGAAATTAACAAACGAGACCCCTTTTCGAACCAGAGTGTACCCCATTCCGTGCACCAAAGCTGATGCACTTCGCGGAGAAATAGACAAGCTGCGTCAGGCAGGAATTATCGGAATCCTACGAAGAACATATTGCTACGGTTGCTATGCTCCTCAGGAGACTACAGGAAACTGGTCTCACAGCCAGACTTAGCAAATGTCTCATAGGGTTTGAAAAGCTTGACTTCCTGGGGCATACTATTTCTCACGGCTGTAGTTGGCCCGTTAAGAAAAAAACGTGGAGAAAATAGTTGCAGCAAAAAGACCCCGAACAAAGAAAGACATCAGGTCATTTCTATCACTATGTGCCTACTATCAGAAATACATCCAGAACTTCAACGGACTCACGGCACCTCTGACTGACCTCACCAAGAAAGGTTGTCCTGATAAGATCATGTGGGATCAAAAGTGCGAACATTCATACAGCACTTTGAAAGGACAGTTGTCGCCATACCCCATTCTAAGGTTACCTTACCTTAAGAAACCTTTCGTACTGAGAGTTGACGCGTCAGGTCAGGGCATCGGGTCAACATTGCTTCAAGCCGAGGACAGTGACCCGAATATGCTATTCCCAGTAGCTTACGGCAGTCAAAAACTGAACAAGGCTGAACGCAACTACAGTGTCGCTGAAAGAGAATGTCTCGCTCTGATTCATGGCATCAGACGCCATCATGAGTTCCTGTATGGTACTTCTTTCACAGTACAAACCGACCATGCTCCATTAGCTTTCCTTGGTGCCAACAAGGAATTCAACGCAATGATTATGCTCTGAGCCTTATTATTGAGCGTTTATTCCTTCAAAGTGGAATATATTCCAGGAAAACAGAATGTCTAAGCTGACTTCTTGAGTAGAAACTGGTCTACAGAGGAAGAAGAGCAAACTTAAGATACCACTCATCCTAAAGTCACCAATCAGGTCACCTTCATTGTCAAGAAGGAAACATGACAAATGGTTTCATGTCTAAAAGTGGGGACGATTGTGACGTACGTCTAGTTTGACAAGTGAATTTTCCCTGATTCGATGGATGATTAAAGGGACTTTAGCTTTTCATAACATTAGAACCCCTGAACATCAGTATTGTTGTAACTTTTCATCAATGAAGAGTAGCGGCTATGATCAAAGCAGTCAAAGACGATCCCCAGAACAGAGAAGCAGAAATTTAGCATCTCCGTGCGAACACTGAACCGTTCGCAAGACGGACACGAGCAGGCTTGCCCGAAAGACTATGGAACGGGAGAGACGGAGCGCTCAGCGTAGCGGATACGATCTGAGGAATCAGGAAACTCACCGCGAACGAGGCTAGTCTCGCAGAAATTTCACATCCTCGTGCGAGCAGCCTGAGACGAACGAAGATCGGAAGCCAGTCGGGCCATCGCGGTTAGCATGGCGGCTAAATAACTTCGACTTGCCCTGGGATCTGAAGAGGCGCGAAATTTTCACACGACCCATTTAACTTACATTCCCGTCAGATATATACAGAATCTGAAAATGGCAACTTTATCATTTGGTCTGACAGAATTTTAAGATTCACTAGCATATAGTTAAATTCCTGCTAGATTTCATCTAAAATGTTGGCTATTGGAGTGAAATTCTTTTTCTGTGCAGACAGTAATTTATACTTTAGCTTCGAGTGATCAGTGGCCTAGTTATTTCATTTTTATTTCTCTGGATTGTGATGTAAATTTAAACTTATTAAATAAACCCATTTTCAAAGTTCTAGTGCAAACTAAATGTTACATCTATAAGTTTATTTCCTAATACAATAGCCGCGTAAATTAATTTTGCAACTGTTAAGGGAATTATAACTTTAATACAGTTTAGTTCTGTATAAATAGATATGCTTTTAATTATTAACCTCACGGAGAGCGTTTCTTGTATTTATTAATTGTAGACGCGAATGCAGAACATAGTCTAACTGTAAATGTATCGCTTTAGATCTTAATATGATTTTATCGCATTTCATGTTTTATCTTCTATACAGAATTGATCTTTCGACCTTGCATCCCAGCAATTAATTAATTATACACTGAGCCCTGCCAACTCAGTCGATTACTCCAGTGACTTATGAACATATTTGAAATTTAATCTTTGTGGCGATCCTGTTGGGATTCAGCTATCTGAAGTATACAGAAACAAAGCAAACCCAAAGACTGTTTTAAAATCCCTATTCTTCTTCTCTTCTTCCGTCCTTTGAAACCGACCGTCAAAGCAGTCAGTGGCCATTACGCCTAGTGGCGTCTTATGGCAACAGCAGATAGGTTTTCTTTGCCATTGTTTCCCATCACGCCTAATGGCGTCTTTAGGGCAACGGCAAATCAATCCATTTGCTGTTGTTTCCGTAATCGAAGTGACTGGCAAACGGGTGATCAGCCCGTTGTGAAAATCCCTATTCATAAAGTCATTTTATAGTTATCAAACTGGAAGAAGAACAGTTGTCAGTCGCAATCATTTTACTTATTACTCAATAGATGAGAAAGAACATAGATTTCCCTGACACTGTCTGTCAAGCATAATCATTGGATTTTACCACCCCCCCGAAGACCTTACCCCAGTGTTTTGTAGTTTTTGACATTACGGCAAAAGAAAGTTATCTCCACCAGCTGTGCCAATCTTAGAAACCGCACCATACCTCACACCTAGCCAAGTGCCTGTGCCATTCATTAGGAACTTTTATCTAACAAACCAACCGTAGCCTTTACGCTTCACCGTCTGGCGATTTTTTTAGACTATTAGCTACCAGCCCACCTCGTTAAATCTGGGGCCTGACACAGAAGAAATAAAAAGACAATTTCCATTGTTCTACGGTATTAGCTGCAGTTGTAAAATTCCTAAAGTGCCAGAATTCACAACTTGGTAAGTCTGTGTGTGTGACTGTGTGTGCTGGCCAGCCCAAGCGTGTTTTTTGAATGACAGGAGATTTATTAATCTTTTTTTTTTTACCCATATACTTAGTTCGACCTAGTATTAAGGTGTACTGTATTCAATTGTACGGGATTTCTCCTAGCGGGATTGTTTAACTGTGTTCATCCCCCCCCCCCCTTCCGTAAAGTTTTGTTGAAAAAGGGAAACATTTGAGAACCCTAGCTTTTCCTCTACCCCCTTATCACTGTAACCCCTTGCCTCAGAGTAATAAATTTACCATTGGGTTAAATTGCCTATCTCTAATCATCATCCCCCCCCCCCTTTCTCGTCTTTGGGACCGGGTCTTTTCTGTTAGTAAATACAAGCGGGAAAAGGTGTATTGAATACTTCTCCTCAATTCCCCCCCCCCCCCCCCCCCCCCCCCCACCGCCCCCCTCCCCCCCCCCCCCCCCCCCCCCCCCCCCCCGTCATTTTTGTATTCTGTAACCTTTGATTTCTTCATGTAAATTGATAATTATTTGTGACTTGATTTATTTATGATAAAAGTATTAAAACTTTGTTAGCATTTTGCGTCGGCTGGCCCAAATCAAACATTCCTCATATTTGTTATCGTAGTCTGTATTCATGTACGTTGAGCGTCAGAATCACCAAATCGGTGTGTGCGCCTGAGTGACTGGAACTGAAAAACAACTGTTTGTTCAGAAGAATGGTAGGAATAGTTTGAGAGACAAATATTGTCGTAATAAGAGACTGTCCTTACTCTTCCCAGCCCTTGTGAATCTACTACCTCACTTTCCTAAATCCTTATTCTCACAGAGCCTTCAATATCATTCTACACTCTAAAGGGACCAATATCCATCAGAACTCTCTCAGATAAAAATTACGACACTTACTAAAAATGTTTGCGTTAGAAGCACACCTCAATGCAATAGCACAATTACAACCACAAAATAAATTTAAACATTCCTAACACGGATCGCACCAAACCCGACTTGCACCTTGTTTGTCTGTCTGTCTACAAGCTCATAACTCGAGAACGCCTGAACCAATTTTGATGTGGTTTTCTCCAGCCTATTGGACATTTCACTGGGGAGGTTTTAAGCTATATATCATAACATCATGGTGCTACATCAGGAGGGTAAGCAGTGAATTTTTCTTCACTCCATTCATTCTTATCTCAAGAGACAAGGGACATAAAAACTATTCCGTTTCTTGGGTTAACGGCCTTACTTTACAAACTGTGTAACTCATAAATTATATCCATTTACGTTAGATTTACAAAACGTACGTTACTATCTGTTATGCAAGTTTTTTTAAACCAATACTATTGACAAGGACAATTTAAATAACACTCAGCTATGTAGAGTTGTTACTGAAAGTTAGAAATGCGTTGCTTTCTGTTATGCAAACTTTTTAAACTGGATTCTTGACCAGTTTTTAATTTTTGAATGTGCCACGGGAATTGCATTTAATTTTTTTTTTTTTTAACGGTTCTTCACATTTATTACAGTAATACGATGAATATGCATGTTAGTGAATAGATGCACACATCTGTTATAGACATACAACTTTTATTCAGACTTAATTTCCAGCACGACCAAAACCGGCCTAGTTTCAACATGGCCTTTAAACATGTACAGTCAGGTCACTACTGACTTAAACCGACTAGTTTCTCCTCTAGTCACGAATGCATAACTGCCACACCGGCAAACACAGAGAACTGCCGTTCTCTCACAGTACATATATCAATTTGCCTCCACAGCAAACACAGAGAACATCCGTTCTCTTACAGTACCTAAAAGATCCTGCCTATAAAGGCTTACACAAATCTTCATAGCTCCGGAACTGAAACACAGCCCTCCAGGCTAAACTCACAGGCCATCTCCCCAATATCTCTTTATCTCTTCTTTACATACACGTCTCTTTTTCCCGCCATTTTACACACGTCTCTTTTTCCCGCCATTTAACACATGTCTCTTTTTCGACATTTTACACACGTCTCTCTTTTTCGACATTTTTCACACCTCTCACTCTTTTCCACCTAAACAATGGAAAAAACCCAAGGATCACAGCACACATTCCTTATTGTTTTCTTTTTTATGGGAGCGCTCTGCGGTCAAGCCGCAACCATGATTACTGAATATAATCTGCTCTCCACCGCACCGCTGCTCCTAACAATCATCTAACACAGCAAAAGTTAGCAGCCTTTCAACCAACAGGACTGGGACGAACATTAACTTTCGCAGATGACATACTCATGTATAGAACTGGCTCAGACAGACAGGAAATGTCCAAGGCATACAAGAGACACTACGTGCGGTTTCTAAATGGTATGAGGAAAGCGGATCAACGGTCCATCCCCACAAGGCCTGTGTGATGTGGTGCTCTTTGAACAATTCCATAATGAAAGCAGACCTTCCAGACATCACTTTCAACGGACAATACATTGAAATGTAAGACAAGCTGAAGTATCTGGGAGTAATCTTTGATCGTGGGCTGTCTTTCAAGTATCAAGTCGAGCTGATCATACAGAAGAGCAAGCGAGGACTGAGAGCCTTAAAAACAATATCTGCTGCGCGCTTGGACCAGAGACTAATGTTTCTATTGTATCATCGGCTCTTGATTTCAGTAATCGAGTATGGGCTAAGAATACTCACACTATCCGTGTCACAATGTGAACGACTGGAACGCATTCAAAATGAAGGGCCAATGAGATACATTCTCGGATTGTTATCGATTAGGTCCATATTAGTGATGGCCAAGGAAAAAAGCCTATATGCGGGTAACCACTGACAAAAGACACCCCTATACGAGAACGTAGCTTACCTCACAACAAGAAAATAGAGGGGGAGGTCATGGATGGCACAGGCAGAGACTACGATTGGTCAGGTGACCAGGGTTGAAAATATATCCAAAGGGGGAGAACTGGATAAACTACCGGGAGATCATCAATAGCCTTGGCAGAGAGTGCAGAGCATGGGGCAATGGAAAAGTAGAGCTGTACATTAATCAGCTGATAAGTGATCATGCTGGGGGTGATGCCGCCATTGTGTACACCGATGGGTTTGTAGTGCGTGGTGAGAAATCAGGATGGGGCTTCTCTGCGAGAATAAAGGGCAGGGTCGGTGCTGAACAGAGTGGAGCCTACATGACAACAACCTCCAGCAAGAGAATGGGGGTAGAGGCAGTTACCGCAACACTGAGGTGACTGTCTGAAACGCCATCAATCAGGGCAGTAATATTGTCAGGTACATTTGCTGAGGGAGACTGATCACCTATGGGTTTGCCCTGAGGTCGACTATGTTTAACAATAACAATGGGACGCTAGAATGAAAGACTAGGAATACTCCACCCTCAGGCGATTGGTATGGGCCGGCACAATATCAGACCAATTCTGTAAGACCCTATAATGTACGTTGAACACATGTATGGCACATATGTGCGGGCCAAATATTTTTACTTTTTTTTTAAATTGGAAATATAGAGCGTACTCTTTATTCTTTTAGTGATAACGGGGCAGGGAAAAACAAAAAACAAAGGCGAACAAAAAATAAAAAAAGCATCCCCGACTAGACAAAAAACAATTCTTTTCACATACACATTCGTACTTGCCAACATATGTTATGCTTGTTCAATTTCTCTTGATCAACAGAGCAAAATTAAATTTGCTTTCAACTAATGGTTTTTTTTTTCCTAACCAACGGCACTCGAGCTTTCCAGCTCTTTTGGCCCAATGACATGTCATTGCGAGGCTGGGGGGCGGGGGGCGGGGGGGTGGGGTGGGGGGTCAGTGGACTTTCCTTCCAACCCGGTCAAGACGTTAGTTTTTCTTTTCCAGTTTGTAAAATTGTTCGCAGTAGGGGAAAAAAGTCCATTACACACACAAACACACACATCCACAAACAGTTTTTCTATTGCTACTATTTACGATTTCGAGTGATGGTGTTTATATCTTGGTAGTCATCTCGGTTTTAAAATGAAGTTGACAACAACGGATTTTGGTCCTTCACAGTCCCATAAATACCGTGGGTCGTAAAATTGCAGGGGCGTCAAAGACCTCCTAGATTTAGAGTCCATCGCGAAAGATTTCAGCCTCGTCGGAAAATAATCAAAACAAAGGGTACTTAAATTTACTTCAGCTAACAGTAGGTGTCCGATTTCGCTGATTTATGATGCCAAGACCTCAGGTCCAGCTTGGCTAAAATAAATTCGTGCTGGGCCGTGAAATTTAATCTGAAAGGATGTCCCCTGGGACAAAAGAAAGAGTCTTGGTTCATCCAGTGCGTAGCGCAACAGGGGAAATAAATGGGATCCGAAAAGAAACACTTCTTAGTGGATAGTTTTGGTTATTAACGAGCTTGTTCATTCACTTTTTTTGTCCCAACAGTTTGCATCTGAGAGTGAGAAAGGGGGCCCGGTGTGTGACCGCTTACAACAAGCTTTATTCACATTCCATAATGGAGAAAAGAAAAATTGAACATTTCATTAAATATAAATATACATTTATACACACTCGGGCACGCTTATATACACACAATTACAAGCACATTTCACTGCACATTTTTTCCCTGAATTGAAAGGTATGAGCAGTACAATACCAGCGTCAAAGACTTCCCACGAACACTCTTAGGGATCAGTTGGCAAGGTCAGACCATGACACTTTAACGACATCTAGAACTGTGGTCAACATGACCTCAGAAACTGGCGCGAAACGCCCAGGGTCAGCATTAATAGTTTCTTTACAACATTTCCCAACTCAGTTTTTTTCTGACCAAAGACCACATGGTCTGCTGCTGACTTGAGCAAAACTGTCCTATAAAAACTCTTACTTCTTCATCATCCGTCTTAACCAAAATAATAATAATAATAATAAAATAAAAAATAAAATAAATAGACTACACATGTACATAAGCATTAAAATGTAAACATAATAATGACAATAACAATAATAATAATGATAATAGATACATAGAAAATAAATTAATAATAATTTAAAGGCAGAATTCTCTCTGTGGACATGACAAAAAGGAGGATGAAAATTTTTTAACTTGCACACACTCTCTCACATGTACTTAAGATAAAAATGTTGGGTGATGGAGTCGCTCACTTTTAACGTTGTGTGTGTAGGGGAGGAGGGGGATGAGGATGTGTGTTAAAGGGACTGGGGAAGGTAGGACAAAACACACAGGTGATGGAATACCACGTAATTGGCAGTGAGGTTGGGTGTGGGGGAAGGGGGAGGCTACAGGAAAGTGACCTTCGTATAAAATAAAGGCTTGGATTTAAGAATATTTGGCAGGTCGAGGTACAGGTAGCTGGGGATAGTGGACAGGTTTTAAAATAAGCGTCACTCGCTGGAGGAACAAATTTAGGAGAAAGGCTAGGCGGATAACTTTGTACTCAAATACTGATTGAATGCGACATTTCCAAATTAAAAAACGAAAATCCGAGAGCAAAAGCATTAATTTAAAATGGATGTCTGGTAGTGTCTTGGGAATTGAATTAAGCATAATGGCTTTGCAAATGTCTGTTTTTTGTGTCGTATATGTGTCCAGTATGTCTTGTAAGATTCTCTGTGCTGGTATAATTGTACTACATTTATAGAAGATGTGTTCCTCACTTTCTTGTACATTTGCCTGGCACATCTTGCATCGTGATTTTCGTTTAAATCTGTGTGCTGCTCTTTCTGTGGTTGGTGTCATGTTATATAAAAGTCGATATGTGACTTCTCTGTCTTTTGGTGTGATACTTTTGTTGTGAAGATCGGTGAAAATCTCAGTGTAATCTTTTATAAAGTAATTGCAACCTCTTTTAATTCTTAGGTGTAAAGGTGGTGCTTGTAACCTGACAAAGTGTTTGTAAATTTTGTTTGTTTTCTGGTTAATTAAAATTTCGTGTCCTCTGATGGCTTGTATGCATGTCCTGTAAAAGTGTGGTAGTGTGCCGTAATGGTGTGGGACATATTTCTTTAGTGGTCTCGGTCTAGCAGGTCTAAGCCCTACGTAGTAATGGGCTAATGTGTGTTGTTCTAGGACTCTTATTATATTTCCTACATGTCTGATTCGAAGTGCCTTTATTTTTGTCCCTATATCCTGGAGGGCAACTCCCCCGAATCTTTTCTCTTGCATGAGTGTTTGATGTTTAATGCTAAATGAAGTGTGCCCAAAAACAAAACGCCTAATCTCCTTGTTTATCTTTGTCACCGTATGTTGTGGAGGGTCAAAGACTGTAGCAATGTAAATTATTTTTGGAATAATAAAGCAGTTCACTATTGCACTTCTGGAAAAAATGGTTGTATTTTTGTATTTGTAGCGGTGAAGCGTGTCTGTGGTATATGCGACTAAGTTCTGTCATGTGACTTTGTGTGTGCGGTTCGGGTGAGATGGCAAGTATATAACGTACAGTTTCATGTTTGTTGTTGACGTTAAATCAAAGGGAAAATCTGCTTTGTTTTTCCATCTGCCTATACCCATAATTGTAGACTTTTGAACGTTTAATTTTGACACACTACCTTTACCAAAAAGCGTGAAAGTGTCTAGAATATTTTGTATAGACCTATCATTGGGGGAAAAGAAGGTAGTATCGTCTGCGTAGGCAAGCAACTTTTGTTCCCCTTTACCCTGAATAAAAGTGCCTCTGATGTTACTGTCTTGTCTAATTTTCTCTAGCAGTGGTTCTAGAGCGAGTACATAGAGTAGAGGAGAAAAGGGTCATCCCTGCCTAACATATCTTCTCAGCCCAAAGGCCCCAGTAAATGAATGACTTACCAAAACCTTGCTTTCAGGGTTTGTGTATATAATTTCAGTTCACTTTCTAAAGTATTCACCAATGTTGCAGTGTAGTTAAGTTTTATGGAGGTATGAGTGAGATATTATGTCAAAGGCTTTTTCCTGGTCTAGCGATAGGATTGACGACTGGCAATCCTTCTGATGTGTGTAGGTGATGATGTCTCTTATGAAGTGTGCGTGCTGATGAATGTTTCTGTCATGGACACTACACTGTTGGTCTTCGTGTATGAGTGTAGGCATAAACGGTTTGAATTTGTTTGGGTTTTGGCTAAAATTTTATAGTCCGTGTTGAGGAGTGATATTGGTCTAGTTTTTTTAAGCTTTGTTTTGTCCGGATCGTCCTTAGGGATTAGAGTGATGTATGACAGGTTAAAACTAGATAGAAATTCCTTTTTCGCGAAAGATTCTGAATATACCCTTAGTAGGAGATGACCTAACATGGGGAAGAAATGTTGGTAGAATTCAGCTGAGTCCATCTGGTCCTGGTGACTTGCCTTTCTGCATTTCGTTTACTGCGTATGTTATGTTTTCTAGGGTCAGTTCTGCATCAAGAGATTGTTTATCTTTGTTGTGTCACCGTTCACTTTGCTAGGAGCATTATAAAATGCTCAAGCAGGAATTATAAGCGGTGATTTGGTTTTGGTTAAGAGGGAAGGTATGAAAAAATGGTTTAAGAAATAAGAATAGATTTGAATAAAGACTATTTGTCTTGCTAAAAGGGAAATAAGATGAGTGAAATCATGCTTTGATCAAAGGGAGAAGACTCTAATTATTAAAGTCAGGGGAGGAAAGTGCTTAATTACACATAAGTAGATTTGGTGAGTTGGTAATTATGGTTTAGAAAATGTACATATAAGAATTGTATAGCAAGCTTTAGAGAAGATAATATAAGGTTAAGTCAAATATGCAAAGGGAGACAATGGTTAATTACCTCCCTTATATGATTAAGTGAGTTGAGAAAAAAAATATGCACGTGAAAAGTTTACCAGGACAACGGATGACACTTCACTGAGTTGTTTACACAGCGGATAAGCGTGAACATTTTTCAGCTGAGCGAAGAATAGGAGGAACCAATGAATTTACAGTAAACTAGGACAGATGAGCTAGTAATGATTTTATAGGGGAGAACTCATTTAGACGCGCTGTTGAGCGGTCGCATTTTTCGGAGGAAGCAGTCCTGGTTAAGGACGTAGAGTGGCAGGAATGTGTTTTCTGCCAGGCTCAAGTTACATTTCTGTGAGAAACAGAATGAATACTTCTGAAGAATCCTATAGACCTAGTTAGAGTAGTAGAATCTATTCACTTATGAAAGACAGAACTGTGTTTAAAATATAAGTTTAGTGATAAGGGGTGATAGTAAGAAAAATGAGTGTTGTGAGGATTCGGTGCAACCAAAGTAAGTAGGTCCTTTGACTCATAACTTTTGATAGACATTGAATAGAATTATTTCAGAAGTTGAAATAAGGTATTACAAGGTTAACGACGCTTACAACTAAGTGAGCGCAGAATAAGGAGAAACGAAGCTGAAGCTACAAAATTGACTATGATGTGAATAAACTGAGACTAAGTCAGTAGCTGAGAAGTTTTACAGAAGAACATGGATTAAATAGCCGTGTTGGGCTATTATATAATGAATTTTGCAACATCAACTGCTACAAGTAAGATGAGTAAGCAATTGAAGTTTGATTGTATTTACAGGATGAAACATGAGCTCTCTAGCAGGTATGAGTATGAGAATACCGCAACAGGTGTACCCAATGTATTAATTAGCATATATGAGTTTTAAGATCATGGTATTTGAGTAAATTGAGTCAAATCTGACAGGATTAGTAGATGAAGGAAACCAACTCAGGAAAGAGTTGATGAAAGGCTTGGGAAAAGCCAGAATAAATATAAAAACCTTAAGGGAAGAAAATAGGTATAAACCATATCTGTTGGTGTTCTCAGGTAGAGAGCTATATATCCATGTACCTATATATATATATATATATATATATATATATATATATATATATATATATATATATATATATATATAGGTACATGGATATATACCCAGGAGGAATGGGATCTACAAGAGATAGTTAGGAAATGTTTGTACCTGGAATTAGTACCACATGCCTTGGTTATGATGAACTTATATGATGTAAATAAACTGTTTGTTTTGATGGAACGTTGCTCAAGTTGGGTTCAGTCTCTAAAAGGTTGTTGAGTGCTAGAGTAAACAAGATACTGGACATAAAGAAACTAACTACTATACGAAGCTGTCACTTAAGTAACATCATAAGAAGGGATGGAACGAGTTTAGGTTGGAAGTTTTGAGAGAATATCATCCAGGAATCAATAACTCTGGCGGTGAGGGCCTGTATTAAGATATACTCTTACTTGGAAGATAGGTCAATGGATCAAATTGACAAATAGAAGGTAGACAACTAGGCCTGCCCCAGTCACCTAGTTTACTATAATAAGAAGAGATAGCACTGTCACATTTAGTTTAATTGGTGCCTTCTTGGACCAGTCTTTAAAACACCCAGTCCAGCGGGGACATTTAGTTTTAATTGGTATCGTGACCAGTCCCAAGACATATAAAGGGACCACTGGGACACATATAGTTTAATTGGCGCCGTGACCAACCCTTCTTAAAGTGACATGGCTACATCACAAGGAGAGATGGAATACCAACAACAACAACAACATTCCCTATTCGTTCCACCACCTGTGGAGCAAGAACCAACAATGGCCGCTCTAAAGAGCATTACTGAAACACTATATAATGTTGACTTATATGCAAAATATAATCAGATTAGATCAGTGATAACCCCATTTAAAGGAGACTCGAAAGAATTTAGGAAATGGATGAAGGATGCAGACAGGTTTGCCACTATGATAAATGCAAGCACAGATATGGAACGGAAGAAGATACTATATTTTTCGTCTGACACTCTTGTTACGGATTTCTTAAGGAGACGTGATAATACATATCCAAGTGAGACATATGAGTCATTGAAGAAAGAGCTAACGAAACGCTATAGTGATATTACAAATACGGAACATGCATGGTCATTACTTCGTCGCATCAAACAACAACGCAACGAGCCTATACAATCCTATGCAGAGAAATTATTAAATTTGGCGGAGGAGGCATTCCTGAATGGATTGACAGCATCACCGGACCTTGAGAAACATCTGGTAGGAATTTTTATTGACGGACTGTTGGGCAGTAGTACAAAACTCCATATGATTCGTAAGGATCCCAATACAATAAATGAGGCGATACAGATAGCGATTACAGAAGAAAATGTCCAAACGAGGTTTAATCAATGTATCGAACAAGAACCAACAGTCGAGGCACAGACAGAACATGAGCCGATGGAGATTGGACATTCCCGTTCTCGTTGGCGTCGCCCAAGCCGGACGGAAAACCAGAAACAGGTGAACACAAGCTATCCTCGACATTTTCATAGGCAGCAGAGTATACAGCAGGTGAATATCCCCACTTGTTTTAGTTACGGTTGTAGAGGACACATAGCCCCTGAGTGCCGACAACAACATCCTCGCTGGCACCAGCAGAATTATAATGGTCCACAACAGAGTAGTTATGATAGTACGCGAGGACATAACCAAAACTTTAGAGGAGCGTATACACCATCCAACTTCAGAGCCAGACAAGAACGAAAGTATAACCAGGAAAATGGAACGGTCAAATCACTAAGTAGGACCGTTAGTGATGACCGTAAAGTAAATGAAGACAGCTTCCTTCATCGAAGGTCCAAAAACATAAATAATAACAACATGGTGTTACATCAAAAACATTTTCAGCAAGAGACACCGCAGCAACAAATTCATTCCATAAATATTACTCCAGATCCTAGCTCATGCCTGATCAAGATCCATGACAAAAATTATCGCGCACTTGTGGACACTGGCGCTTCAGTAAGTTTGATTAGAGAGCAGCTGTACAAGCAGATCAAACCCTTGGTAACTTTCAGACCTTCAAAAACGTTTATGGCATCAGTAACGGGACAATCTCTGAAGTCTTGTGGTACAGCATACATCAAATTCCACATAGGACAACAACTGATCACACATCCTTTTATTATTACACGTGGGATGTCCAGAAATTTTATTCTAGGCAGAGATTTTCTTACCGCTCACAATGCTAGGATATATTTTGACCTCAACAAGATCAATATTAATGGGGAGTACATACAACTACAAGACGATATACACATAGCATCTTTGGTGCGGTTGACGACTCCAGTCACAGTACAGCCTAACACACTTGTGATAGCTAGAGGACGAGTCAAGAGCTCTAATTATATCAAGAAAGGACAGTCAGTACAAATTGAACCTTTGGAAAATGAGGATATAAATGATGAACCCCTCATATTTGTTACTGAAGGTATAGCACAAGTTTCAGCCTCACGTGACTTCCCTGTAATGATTATAAACACGTCAGGACAGGCTACAACGATGCACAGAGGTACTATAGTTGCCAAAGTACAAAGATCGTCTTTGAATACCACCAAGAATGGGAAAACACCTGAAGTTAGTTGCAATCAAAATCAGCACACCCTTATGTCACGCACATGGCAAAATAATACCTTAGGTTACCCTTCCGACGCTAACAGAAACTTTTGTCGGCAGAGCACAGAGGTCAACCAACTCAATAACAGATATGGAGGCAGGAGTGATACACGAACAATAAGGGAGAAGAGTCAATTAAATAGAGTGGATAGATATGGAATTGGAGACCAGTGGAAGAATGAAAAATAGAGAGATCAACAAACACTACTGTTGGGAGTTCATTCTAATGGTAAAGAACTTCATTACGCGAATGGTTGCAAAGGAACAAAAATGTCAGAAAATGTTCTTCAAAACGAACTCCAACAAGTAGTGTTTAACTGGTCACTTACTGGCAGCACACAAGTCTGTGATGACTGTACATATATTTTATTTAACGTGACACATACGGAGTGGAACAAGACGATCATAGTTACAGGTGCAAAAGGGTCATACGTCAAAAATGTTGATAATTACTTTTCAAGTTCATGAAGATTCTCTAACAATTAAGTCCTCTTATTCAAGTGACTAAGGGTCACTTCCTCTACCATATCATATGTATTGCAGTCAAGTCCGTTGACCTTCTTTCAAGGACGTATCTTATGGCCAACGGGTTCATTCTCAAGGAGCAATACTTCTTATCATACTTGTAACAATTCCAGACTTTTTCCATACGATACTTAGGTAGCATATATATATAAAATCCAAACAAAGTCATCCACGACAATACGACCAGGTTAGAGTTCTGTGTTGACTAACCTCTCTATATCCATGCCACGACTTTGGCATTGACGAAAATACGGCATATAAAAACATGTGAAGCATACAAATCAATTAACTTCGTTTACTCGTAGGTATCCTCCCTCTACGGTAATTCAAAAGGGCTAACGACTCCGTCTGTCCATTCTAGGAATGACATACTACGATGAATTCCCGCTAGACCAAAACTAGGAGCGGCCTGATACTTTAATTTAACTCAATAAACATTCGATGTGACATGGGGCGACACTTACTTGATACTTCCACTATTGGCTTCATCATGAATACCAGTAGATATCATTACAAAATAATGGCTTCTTCAAACTTGCCAGAAAAATCCAAGAAATATATATCGGACATAAACATGGTCCGAACTGCCCCGTTCAAAACATGACGTCCGAATTCCCTAACTAGGTTACTCGTGCGTCCAAAGCAACTCACACTGCATTGTGCACGTCAGTGCGTGAATCAATCGAACGCACAAATAATATAACTATATTAAGACTGGTGCGTACATTTGGCAGGACCGAAGACTACCCCCTTTAGGTAATAAATGTACGTAACAGCTCCCTTATTACCTCCCCTTAAAAAAATTAATTCTATTAATTTTTTTGAACTTAGTACCCGAGAGAGGTGAGTCAAAACTATCACAAGATATATGAAATGCATAAAGTTATACCATATTAAGAAAAGAATATTAAACGAAATCAATATAACTAAATGATAGTATGCATTAAAGCACACATCCACACTCGACCTACTTTGGAACGATGTGGTAATATTCGAAGTAAAAACAAGTTGAAAATGAAAAATGAAAAAACCATTAAAAAAAAAGATGATAATAAAATTCAACTAAGTTTTCAACAACAAAAAAATTTGAAACATATGATTTCAAAAATGAAAATGAACAGCAACACTGATGATGATCAATGACAAGAGAATCAATAAAACAGAAAAATTGAAAATACAATGTGCAAAAATGAAGCAATGCAAAATTAAACACTTTAAGAATCAACACCCTTAATGTTTTCTAACACTAGTACGGTTGACTAGTGATCTAACAGTGAGATATCATAACTAAGACCCGTGAATGCAGGTATTACGTGACAACTAAGAAAGTTAGTATGTGTGTGATCCATAATCAATTAAATAGATTAAATTTAATTATTCTAATTTATATATTTCTTAATTACTAACAAATAACCAGTTACTAATATATTCTAAGTAATTCCAATATCACTATCAATATGTCAATGTTCAGTTACAACTAGTTAGTAATCGACGAGACGATGTTCTCAATGTTCCATACACGATAAAATATATTCTCGAACACGATATGTAGTGTAATATGTTCCATAGGAATAACAAATGTATATTTGTCACTCTTAACAATGTTTCCATACTAATAAAAAGTTACTGTAGTACCAATGTTCCCGTACTAATAAAATGTTACTCTAATACCACTGTTCCCGTTCTAATAAAACGTTACTATAGTATCAATGTTCCCGTACTAATAAAATGTTACTACACAAGAAGTAATGTTATAATCTATAAGTAAGTATATCCTGAAAGTTATACTTATACGAATACTTCAGTTATATAAACAGTCTTTATAGATGTACAATCAATGATAATGTACAAAGTTATTCATGTTATCGGGGAGGATGTTTCAACATCTGGAAGTGGTTTAGTTTCGACAAGTTCGCTTGGGCATCTCGACAAACAGTCTGCGAACACATTCTTCACTCCAGGAATAGCTCGTATTTCAAAATTGAATGGTTGAAGCGCTATAGCGTAACGCGCTGACTTCGATGATTTAACGTTCTTCGTGTTCAGTGCGGTAAGAGCTTTTTGGTCAGATTCCACCACAAAGTGTGAGCCGAGGAGGTAACGTTCCAGTTTTGTGATTGCCCATACTAATGCGAGGAGCTTTTTATCCAGAACGGAGTATTTGAGTTCGCTCTCCGTAAGTTTTCTGGACATGTACATCACCGGAAATAAGGTGCCGTTATATTCCTGCATCAAAACTGCAGCAATAGCGTAAGAAGATGCATCACTGCGAAGAATGAAAGTGAGATTTTTATTAGGCAACCTCAAAAAAGGTTCATTTGAAAAATATCGTTTTATATAGTCTAACGCCGTTTGGTGATCCTGCGACCACTTTATTACATTAGATGTGCCTTTCTTCAGTAGAGACGAAAATGGTGCAGTTATAGTAGACAAATGAGGGATGAATTTTTAATAGAACTGTATTAGTCCTAAAAGAGATCTAACTTGTTTTTTTGTCTTAGGTGCCGAGATGTTTAAAATTTTAGAGACGTTACTGTCTTCTGTATACATGAAACCATGACCTATGCGGTGACCCAGAAATGAGATGTCATGAAAACCGATAAAAGCCTTTGAAGGTTTCGCTGTTAAGTTATAATCCCGTAAGGTAGAAAGTAAAGCTTTTAATCCATGAATATGTTCATCCCAAGAGTCACTGAAAAGACAGATGTCATCTATATAAGTAATGACATCGGGACGATGAGACAATATGCGGCGCATCATGCGTACAAAGGTAGCTGGCGCATTCATTAATCCGAATGGCATAAAATTCCATTGAAAAAGACCCCGTGGCGTCGAGAAAGCGGTGAATGGCTTTGCTTTAGGAGTGAGTGGCACTTGCCAATAGCCCTTTGAAAGATCAAATTTCGAAAAGAATGTGGCGTGAGATAATTTCTCCAATAAGTCGTCTAAAAGAGGTAACGGTTCCCCATCGAATTTTGTAACTTTGTTTAATTTCCTGTAATCTACGCAAAGACGTATATTGTTGTCCTTCTTCCTAATGATTACCATAGAAGAAGAATATGGTGATGAAGATGGTTCAATTATATTTAATTGAAGCATCTCATCCAATTCCTTATCAACCTTATCACGAAAGTGTAAAGGGATAGAATATGGGCGAACTCGAATAGGCGTATCGTCAGTCAGAATAATGTCATGTTGGATGACTGACGTATGACCTGGGATGTCAGTGAGGACATCCTCATACGAGTGTAGAATATTAGAGACTTGCTGACGTTGATCAGCCGAAAGAGTAGATGAGATTGTAACATTATTCCATTTCTCAGTGGAATGGAGTGGTACAACTGGTATTGGTAGTTGTACATCATCGAAAGAAGATTCTTCTTCTTGGATGACTGACAAACTAGAATAGTGTTGAATAGGAGGTGTAGGATCGTCAGTTGCCTGAAACACTGACTGTAG
The DNA here is from genome assembly GCA_024509875.1 of Oreohelix idahoensis. NCBI lineage: Eukaryota > Metazoa > Mollusca > Gastropoda > Stylommatophora > Oreohelicidae > Oreohelix > Oreohelix idahoensis. The sequence continues at coordinate 341,771 of JAMPIV010000594.1, forward strand.
ATAATCAGGACGTGAGTAATACTCCTTCAACATGTTAATGTGGAAGGTTTTATGTTTACCATTAACATCAACGATGTAGTCGACATCGGATATTCTTGAGATGATCCTGAAAGGACCTCTCCATGTAATTAAAAGACGATTGTTATGCGCAGGGAGTAATACAAAAGCTTCGTCACCAGGAATAAGCTGGCGAAGACGTCTATACTTGTTTGCAAATAGACGAGCTTTTTCTTTGGCTTGTTCGGATGATGCAGTAGCTAGTCTACAAGCATCTATGATTCTCTTTCTCAGAGAGATCACATACTCATAAGAGGATTGAGTTTCCTCTTCAATATTCTCGTCAACCAATAAGTCGTGGATTAACGACATCGGACCGCGTGGTTGCATGCCAAAAACTAGCTGGAATGGGGAAAACCCCGTGGCTTGATTTTGTACTTCGCGATACGCGAACAGAGCAGCGGGTATGACCCGATCCCAGTCTTGGGGATGGTCTTGGGTCATCTTACCCAACAACTGCTTGAGTGTCCTATTGAGACGCTCAATTAACCCATTTGACATCGGATGATAAATAGAACTAAGAGATCTGTCTATACCTAATGTCTTCATAACTTGAGACATGGATTCAGAAATGAACTGAACCCCATGATCCGACAAGATTTTCCGTGGAAAACCAATGCGTGAGAAGATTAACATCAATGCCTCTGCTACACTGGCAGATGAAGTGTTCTTGAGAGGGATGGCCTCAGGCCAACGAGTGCACATATCAATGCACGTAAGAATATGCGTATGCCCTCTAGCAGATGGAAGCATCGGACCAATAATGTCTATAGCCATTTTATCAAATGGTCTAATCGGGATGTCCGCAGCTTGAATAGGAGCCGCATGAAATTGACCCCGTACCTTAACTTCCTGACATATCAAACAGGACCGACAATAGAGAGTGATGTCCCTATGGACGCCTGGCCAGTAGAATGCCGAAAGCACTCTGGATTTGGTACGCGAAAAACCCATATGGCCCGCACATTGCGAGTCATGCGCATGTCGTAATATACGAGATCTCATAGAGGATGGGACTAAGATCTGATAACATAAGGATGAATCCTTTTCCGTATTACTCTAACCAAAATCCCATTTTTAAGTATAAAGTCATGTCTAGATTTTGCAAGTTTGTTGCTGGTATTCTTTTTGTTCACATACTGAAAAATTTTTTTTAATTAATCATCATTCTTTTGCAATGTTGCAAACAACTCCCGTGAAATAGGAGCATCATCATCACAAGTGGTATGAACTGTAGGTTCAATAGGTGTATCATGCGACATATTAGTAGCTTGCGCTCTAGTCACTACTGCATTTGCAGTTTGAATATGTCGCTCTTCCCATTCAGCTATTTGCTGTGGTGTACACTCTTTAATACCATGTATGCGACCAAGTATTACATCACAAATTGGATTCGGAAGGAGACATGCCTGGATCTTTCCTGAAAAAAATGGTGTATTAAGGTCAATAATAGCAGTGGGAAATGTTTCAACGGTGCCACCAAAAGTCACACACTTGACAACCCTGCCCGTGGCACAACTTGGGTTGATCAGCGAAGTCCGGACGCCCACAGTACTACAACCTGAGTCAAATAGGAGAGAGCATGAAATGTTGTTGACAAATCCCTTGTTAAACTTAAGAGAGCCCTGTCCCTGGTGTACTGACGCAGCAGTGGCCGTACAGACTACAGGTAGACTAGGCAAGGTATGTCCGCAACGCAGCGTCGTGATCGCCTTAAGCTGGAAAAGAGTCGAGCATTCTGGACAGTCTTTCACCTGGGTACAATCAAGAGAACAAGACATAGCATTGTGAGTTTCAGCTACTTTACCCTGTTCAATGTTAGCCTGTGTATCACTTAAAGCGACATTAGAATGTCTACCCGTATTATTCGACGATCTATCTCTACGACGCGATCGATTTTGATTATTTGCATTAAAATTGCCATAATTGTCGTTTCTGCTTGAGTTAAAATTTGGATGAGTCCGATAATTTGTATAATTAAAGTTATGATGTTCTTTAAAATTTTTATTCCAAGAACCTTGTCTGTTTTGCGGACCCTGAGATCTTGATCTCCAGTTTTGTTTATTATAATGTCCTTGATTATTTTTAAAATTATTGTTACCAAAATCTCGCGATCTGTGAGCTTGGTTTCAAGAAACATTAAATGGAGCAGATTGTTGAAATTGTTTCCCTTTGTAAAAGTTATCATTGTTAAAATTGTAATTATTTCCCTTATTGACATACCTGTCAGCACTAAAGGAACGATTTCGTGAAAAATTGTTTTGTTGTGCTGCAAAAGCAACAGGCAATTCATTCTTAATCTGTGCATTACTTAGATCCATGGTTGGGTGAGCAGTGCAGAAATTTTTTGCATGTTCTTCTAAGTCTTTCATAGATAAAGGTTTCCGTTCGTGTAAAAATGCGAGAAATGTAGGATTTACAGACGATAGTACCTTATCGCGCATCAGTAAATCGAAGAGACCTTCATACGACTTTTCAATTTTGGATAATTCGATCCATCTTTCTAGGGTTAGTCGTATTTGTGACAGAAAATCACTGAAATTTCTGCTTGATTGCGGTAGTAATGTACGAAATCTTAATCGGTATTCATCTTCTGTCATTTGAAATTTCTTCAGAAATGCGGCTCTAAGAGCATTATAATCATTCTTCTCATTAATACTGGTAGTATGATAAACTGCTAAAGCATCCCCAGTAAGTAACCTGGATAAATATGTGCAATACAGTGTTTTATCCACGTTATAAGACCTACAAGTGGCCTCAAATCTATCTAGGAAAAATATTACGTCATCCGACGGGGGATTAAATTTAGGTAATTTAAGGTGAATTTCCTTAAAATGATCATGTCTGGATGAAGTTTGGCTTTCAAAAGTTCTCTGAGAATTAGCTTCCTGAGTTAACCTAAGTCTCTCATATTCTGACTCTGCTAATTTTTAGTTCATGCTGTCGTTTTTTTATCATTCTCTTCCATCTCAAGCTGAAGTCGTTTTGTATTTTGTTCAGCTATTAATCTTCTTTCTTCCATTTCCTTTTGTTTATTTTCCATCTCAATTTTTAGTCTTTCTTCAGCCTCCCTTTGCTTCTGTTCTGCCTCTCGCTGAAATCGTTTCTCTTCTAATTCAGCGGCTTGTTCAGCTATTAATCTTCTTTCTTCCATTTCCTTTTGTTTCTGTTCTGCCTCTCGCTGAAATCGTTTCTCATTCTCCTCCGCCTCAAATTTCAAATTTTGTAATCTTAAAGTTTCTAGCTTTCTCTGTTCGGCTTCGATTTCTTGAGCTTTCTTATATTCTGCAAGTGCAAATGCTTTTGCTTCATCAGGAGCCATCTGAAGAGCTTTTGCTTGCTTAATGAAATAATCTAGTGAATACATTATGCTTTATAAGTAGTCACAATACTCTTGATTTATAAAATGATAATTAATCAATGTAAATTAATTAACCTTGTTACTTTGCCAAGTGTACGTCGTTCCTGTCCTAGAACGGTATCTTTTGTTATCATATAGTTATGAAATATATCAATAATCAATATAGTAATTTATGTAATGAAATGTCATGAAAGCAACAACGTGAAAGACAATAGAAACATTACCGACAAGACACGATAATCAAAGACGAGTGAACACAATCGTAGAAATCAACAAAAATAGAAATGTTTAACTAAAATAGAATATCGTAAAAATTTACGATGACAACTACGATCAGATACTCAACAGGACAATTGACAACACAGTGTAAAAAACATAGGTTTTGTAAAAAACTGAACGACAGGAAAGGTGAGACGGACGCATAATACAAACAAAATTCATCATAAAACTAAATACGAGTAAAAATAACTACCAAAAACAACAAGTAAACGTGACGAAACAGCTAAACAGATACTATCATAAGGGAGAATTAGCGATCGGAACTTCGGCAAGGTTTCTAGCCTTGGACCGGAATTATCGCTCAATTGAAACTTACAAGTTGAGCCCTACAGAACGTCTGACGAAGAGCCCGAATTGGCTTCGAGATGGATCTCGTTCGTCAGATCAACCTCCCTACCTCCCACGACGAATGTACAACATATAACATATAACATGGAAAATGTAAAGATGGACATAACTATAGAAGGCACAGCTAAAAGTAATAAAATGTACAACGAAAGCACGTTATACTCATCTCGCGTGTGCCGGGAAAAAACAATGTGCCTCGTCTCCGTGGATGTACGTCTGAGGATAAAATACTTCGCTCTGCGTATATAACAACAGCTCGCACGTAATAATGACGAATAGGTGATCCCAAGGCAGTCAGTCACTGTAAAACTTGACGTGGAGGTTGATTGATGACCTTGAGCATTTGGTAACCGTAAGTTGATTCTGATTCATCATCACACTAGGTTCCAAGTTTGAGATGTTGTCGCCTTGAAAGTTCAAATCTTCTTTTCAACCGATACTTGGATTGAGTACGTTCCTGTGAAATTATTTATTTCCAGACCACACTGGCATACCATTTACTGTTGGGAGTTCATTCTAATGGTAAAGAACTTCATTACGCGAATGGTTGCAAAGGAACAAAAATGTCAGAAAATGTTCTTCAAAACGAACTCCAACAAGTAGTGTTTAACTGGTCACTTACTGGCAGCACACAAGTCTGTGATGACTGTACATATATTTTATTTAACGTGACACATACGGAGTGGAACAAGACGATCATAGTTACAGGTGCAAAAGGGTCATACGTCAAAAATGTTGATAATTACTTTTCAAGTTCATGAAGATTCTCTAACAATTAAGTCCTCTTATTCAAGTGACTAAGGGTCACTTCCTCTACCATATCATATGTATTGCAGTCAAGTCCGTTGACCTTCTTTCAAGGACGTATCTTATGGCCAACGGGTTCATTCTCAAGGAGCAATACTTCTTATCATACTTGTAACAATTCCAGACTTTTTCCATACGATACTTAGGTAGCATATATATATATAAAATCCAAACAAAGTCATCCACGACAATACGACCAGGTTAGAGTTCTGTGTTGACTAACCTCTCTATATCCATGCCACGACTTTGGCATTGACGAAAATACGGCATATAAAAAACATGTGAAGCATACAAATCAGTTAACTTCGTTTACTCGTAGGTATCCTCCCTCTACGGTAATTCAAAAGGGCTAACGACTCCGTCTGTCCATTCTAGGAATGACATACTACGATGAATTCCCGCTAGACCAAAACTAGGAGCGGCCTGATACTTTAATTTAACTCAATAAACATTCGATGTGACATGGGGCGACACTTACTTGATACTTCCACTATTGGCTTCATCATGAATACCAGTAGATATCATTACAAAATAATGGCTTCTTCAAACTTGCCAGAAAAATCCAAGAAATATATATCGGACATAAACATGGTCCGAACTGCCCCGTTCAAAACATGACGTCCGAATTCCCTAACTAGGTTACCCGTGCGTCCAAAGCAACTCACACTGCATTGTGCACGTCAGTGCGTGAATCAATCGAACGCACAAATAATATAACTATATTAAGACTGGTGCGTACATTTGGCAGGACCGAAGACTACCCCCTTTAGGTAATAAATGTACGTAACAACTACACAGAGATAAGATGAATGGCACATTGTATAAAAAACCTAGCGGAGAAGAACCTGAACACATACATGCAAATGCGAAGGAAGACGAATATTATAGTTATCTACGAAAAGTGAATCAAGTGATACAAAGAAAAACACAGGATGGTATATACAGAGGAACAGATGGTAGCACAGGTCAAGCTACTTATGTTAATCTTGTTACTCACCATGCACTACCAACCTCAACAAAGCCCTTTGAAAATACTCGTGGTCAACGACAAAATAACAATCATATTGGTAATACAGAGGAAGAGCATACTCCAAGGCGGAAACCCTATATGAGATACTCGAATAAACCACTGTATCAGAGGTACCAGTTTAGATGTGCAAGTCCCTTTGAATATAGTCGTAGTAAACGACAGAAAGGAGGCACTGTATATAATGAGGAGAAAGAGCATACTCCATGGCAGAGACCCAATGGAAAATATGTAAGTCAATCAAAGTCGCAGAGAACAAAGTCCAGATGTTTCAGACCTTTTAATTATCCTAAAACAGAACAAGAAAGAACAAATTTCCACAGAGATGAAGAACATAGTACATATGTTAAAATACCTTGGACAGATAATGAGTCCCATAGACAGAATGATCCACCAGATCGGTTGGCACAGCTTTTAGCCACGTTGAAAGTAGATGATCAAAACAAGTCCAAGCTCACTACGTTTGTTACTAATTACCAGGACGTGTTTGCATTAACAGATATGGAGTTAGGTAGAACTAATACAGTATATATGGACATTCAAACTACAACAGAAGAACCCATTAGTTTGAAACCATACCACACTCCATTAAAAAACAGGCAAATAGTAGAGAAAGCTATAAATGACATGTTGAATGCAGGAGTCATAGAGAGATCGAGATCAGCATGGTCGTCACCAATAGTGATTGTCTCCAAGAAAGACGGAACGAGTAGATTCTGTTGTGATTATCGAGCGTTAAACAGAATTACAAAAACGATTTCGTATCCATTGCCACGGATAGATGATATTTTGGCAACACTTGGACACTCCACACATTTCACTACATTGGATGCACGCTCAGGATTGTGGTGCATTCCTATGACACCAGCAGCGAAAGAAAAGTCAACGTTTTGTACACACATGGGTAGTTACAAATGAAACGTTATGCCTTTTGGGTTGAAAGGAAGTCCCGCGACATATATGGCGTTGATGGATGAAGTTCTACAAGGAATGCATTCTTTCGCATTAGCTTATATTGATGATGTATTGATTCACACATCAGGTACTGTGGATGACCACCTATACAAGGTTGAACAAGTTTTTGATCGCCTACGATATCATCAGGTTAGACTCAAACTAAGTAAATGCGAGTTCCTAAAGACGGAAACTAAATACTTAGGGTTTATAGTGAATAAAGAAGGTATTCGCCCTGATACAGATAAAGTGGAAGCAATAAGGAACATGCCCGCTCCCACAACAGTGAAGCAGGTACGAGCGTATATTGGTTGTTGCGGATACTACAGACGTCACGTCGTTAATTTCTCCAAGGCTACTGAACCACTCATTGCACTTACCAAGAAATATTCAAGATTTAGGTGGACAAAAGAATGCCAAGAATCCTTTGATTATCTTAAGGAAGCACTTACAAAGATACCACTGCTTGCACATCCGGATATATCCCGTCCAATGATCTTGTATACAGATGCTTCAGATACAGCAATAGGTGCTTGCTTAGTCCAAATCAGGGAAGAGAATGAGACACCCATTATACCAGAAATCCCTAATGAAATGCCTATAGCATTCGTGTCACACGCTCTCTCTAAAACTCAGAAACGATGGTCGACAACGGAGAAGGAAGCGTTTGCTATACATTACGCGATACAAAAACTCGATTTTTATATCAGAGGTACTAAACTCACTATCAGAACAGACCATCAACCATTAGTGAATTCGCTTACTAAGACGCAGGAGCAGCCAAAAAAGTTACAAGCATGGTCTATGAACCTACAATCATATGATACAAAAATTGAATACATTCCCGGTATTCAAAATACGTGTGCAGACCTCCTGTCGCGAACGCCACAACCTAGTACTATACTGGAAGATGATCTAATTGCGTCTACAGATATCAACGACAACGCAAAGGAAATTAACATTATAAATTCCAACAGAGTAGATGATGGGAACATCACTACCATAACAGATAATGGCACGCAGCAAACAACAGATGTAGATACACTTGATGTACATACTGAGCAGAGAAAAGATCCCGAAATTTTTAAGATCATCAAACAAGTGCAAACGAAACCTACGTCGCTTAAACGGTTTATAATCTTGCCCAATGATCAACTACTATATCATATTGATGAGAAACAAGAGGGGAGATTACAGAAAGTAATTCCACAATCAGTAATACCCCAACTACTAGAGCAGTTTCATGATAATAATGGACATGTAGGGAGAGATAAAACCATTGATATAATCAAGAAAAGATACTATTGGAAGTCTATGTACAAAGATATAATGGAATATGTTGGTACTTGTAGGGTATGCAGAATCAGAAATATGAGACCAACTAAAGTTCCTTTACAGGAAATGAAATCATCTCATTTTCCTATGGAAGTTATAAGTATGGACATTTCTGGTCCATATCCTGTTACGCAATCTGGAAATGCATACCTTTTACATATTGTTGATCAATATTCAGTATGGCCTGAAACTTATCCTCTTAAGAATATAACGTCAGCGACAGTGACAGAGTTTTTTCTACAAGAATTTGTACCAAGGCATGGTTGTCCTAAAAGAATCATCACGGACAATGGAAAGCAATTTGTAGGCAACCCTTTTAAGAAGACACTTCGGACTTTGAATATTCAGCATACGGCTAGCACTTTTTATAGACCGCAGGCAAACGGACGAAATGAGAGAATGCATGCTACATTGCATGATATCCTTGCTAAATATATACAAGGCAATGCTCAATATTGGGATGTATATATCAATCAAGCTCTTGAAGCGATAAGAGTAAACATAAACGAGACGACAGGACTATCTCCGTTCTACATGCTATATGGACGTGAGCCTATGTTCCCACTAGATAATCTTTTACAACCCCAAAAGAAATATCAAGGTGAAGATCCTATAGAAGTTATACTACAAGAAAAACACAGAGCACATCAGATAGCAAACAGTAATGCACAGAAAGCCTTCAAGAAATGGCAGAAGCAGCATGACAAAAGAGCGAAGTTAGAGAAGTTCAAAGTCGGAGATAAAGTATATTACAAGAAGAACGTTAGAGATAATAAGTTGGATGCACGATGGCTTGATGGATATAAAATAGTAGAACAGACAACACCCGTTAATTACAGACTATGGCATGAGGAAAAGAACATAACCGTCAAAGCACACGCATCACAGATGAAAAAAGACGATCATCGCCCTACAGCTCCGCCAGCCTTATGCAGTAGCAGACCAATACGAAAAGTCACGTTGAGTTATTATGATTCCACAGAGACATTAAGTACTTCACGTGAAGAAAACGACATGGATGTTGAGCAGAACATTAGCCTACAACAACGTAACACTTCAGGTCAACTCCAAGATGCTGTACATCGTTTAGTCCGCTGCAGAGAAGACTCAGAAGATGAAGATGACATTCCACCAGCAGAATTGAGAGAAAGATTAATATACAGAGACAATCGTCTACACGGGAGAGATAGTAATACGCCACTATCGACACAAGACGAAGAACCTCATGCGTCCATATCAAGTCAAACATACTATGGTAGTCAGGGACTACAACCGTCAACTCCCAGTCAACACCAGTCTACACATTCTACTTGGGATAGCGAAGATGACAGACCTTTGAAATCAGCAACGAGAAACATAGCCCCCCACGGTAGCAACTTTACAGAAGAACATGGTAGTCAGGGACTACAACCGTCAACTCCCAGTCAACACCAGTCTACACATTCTACTTGGGATAGCGAAGATAGACCTTTGAAATGCAACGAGACAGAGCCTTTACTGAAATCAGCAACGAGTCTAAACATAGCCCCCCACTTTGGTCAGCAACGAGAAAACATAGCCCCCCACGGTAGCAACTTTACAGAAGAACATGGTAGTCAGGGACTACAACCGTCAACCTCCAGTAGACACCAGCTTACATACTCTAGCTCGGATAGCGATGACGAACAGTCTTTACAAGTGACGAAAAGTAACATTACTCACCATACCCAGAGTCCTACAGCGAAGCACATAAATAGTAACAAGAATGTCATTAATACGCCTTCGGCACAGGTGGAATCTGAACTTGACGTAACAGAACGAGAAGACAGCGACATAGAGTGTATGGATGATACAACCAGCACCGAAATACGCATAGCTACCAAACGCCCTTACCAACCTTCGTCACTAGACTCACCACCAAGAGCGAAATTGCTACGATTACCGCAAGAACATCTACGAACAAGATTCAAAAGAAATCATCGCCAAGTACATAAACCTTCACTAGGTTTCCAACAAAATATAAATATTCGTTCGCCCCCCCACCTCCTGCAGAGCGACTATAAACACGACAGCGCAATGCATATCAGCTTCGTCACAGTATGACAGTCGCCTCTCCAGCAGAGAGATTACACTGTTGGAACTCGCAAAACAAATCTCCAACTTAGTGTAGTCGTCATAAAGCACTAACCCAGCTATAGTGTTTAATTCGGTACACTAACCAACATAGTACCTAAAGTTAAGTTAATTAATTGAGTCACACTGTGTTTAGCTTAAGTTGATATTCATATACTGGAGCACGCTTAGACACTTACAGTACTCACTAACTTCTTTAAAGAGAGTCGAGTTGACAAACTAGATTACACATAGTCTTAAGAGTGTGACAAAGTAGATCAAACATATAGCCTTAAGAATGTGACAAAGTGAATTAAAAACATAGTCTTAAGAATGTGACAAAGTAGAGTGAATACATAGAAGTTCATCATTGTGACACAGTAGAGTACACACATATAATCTTATGAATGTGACAAACTAGAATAACTACATATAGTTTTAGGAAACTTAACAGTGTTCTTCCCAAGGTACAAGATGCAGCATACTTGATGATCAACACTGACATTGGTTAAAATATGTATAGTACATTAAATGCATGTTAATTATTATAATGTACCTATTTCAGGCATAAAAGTATTCAGGACCAGAGAAAAAAAAAGAGAAAAGAGAAAAGAAAAGAAGAAGGGAAGTGATCCAGACTCAGTCAAGTGGAGTCTTACTCATGGACATAGGCAAATATTGCACTGAGGATGAACGTCCCCACTTTTTTACTGCACTGGTTGTACAGAGATAACGAGAAGAAAAAAAACACAACTTGGCTGCAGTATTGGTATTATGGGTACTGCTTACTTAAGAGATGATGGTAATGACAGTTATAGGGTCATGACTATATTACTTTTACATCCTAAGGTTAGATATTTTGTTAACCCTGACGTACTACTGCATGTATATATAGGTTTAGACAGAGTTAAGGATTTGACTGATGCATCCAAGACTAGAATCAGTCGGGCACATCAACTCTGACATAGTGACTTGTATCTTTCACTATCGCCCCAATACATATGTGAAGATACAAATCCAGTGTTACCAAATTCAGTGATTACAATATAAGGTTTAGACAGAGTTATGGTGTCGTGCTAGGATTAATTGGAAGGTGGGATAGCATCCAAGAACGTTCAGAGACTTGATAAGTCATTCCTTGAGTCCACATAAATTTAATATATCAATTCCATACACGTACAGTTCACACATGGTCATCATGAAGAATTATACATAAAAATTGCAGTTCATACTTCATATATGATTCCTTTACAAATCAGTCCTTGTCTCGTAGCTTGAAAACATAATAGTCAGAACAACATAACTATATGCACGCGTGGTGGGTAGTCCCACCACCGACAGTGAGATTATGCGTCTGGTAATCATATGATTGATACGGCCTGTATAATTAATTCATCTCGACAGATTTTCAATTACTAACCTGTAACTGACTAAACCTCTTCATCATAACAGAGGACTGACCATGTCCAAAATAGAAATGTATATAACTGTGTGGCATTATGCCCGACATGTAAGAATATATAATAGACATGGGTCTTTTATTTGACGGTCATTCAATATAGGGGTCCCGTTACTATGGTACCGTGCGTGACTATATAACGCTGAATACGTCATATATTATATAGATAATAATGGCAGACATTTTACATTTTTAAACGTTGTAATAAAATCGATGCTGTAACCTCTAGCAGACAAGCCAATAATCTACCGTAACATTCCCTTCCACCGGGGGAAATTTTTTAATCATTAGATAGACTTTGAATTTTTATAAAGCGCTATCTGAATGGAATATCAAAAAATTTAACAATATCAAAAAATTTAACAAAAATGCGGCATATGGCCTACGATGTTCTGTCTAGAACAAATGTAAACTGAAGGTTATGTCGACTAACTAACAGAATCTAATATATTAATGATCATATTATACATAAATGTTATACCTAAATTTTATATAAACTAAAAGAGAATGGCTAATGTTGATATCTAATTAAATAATTAATTAACTTAAAATATGTCGCATTATAAAATGTCACGTCAGACTAACTAAAAGTAAAATTCCTGTAATTGGTTATATTGAGTGTGTAATAAGAATAAATGTTCTTGAAAATAATGTAAGAAAAAATAAAAGTATCTTGTTAAAGAGAGAAATAAATAAATGAAGAATAAAGGAGAAAGGTAATTATAAACAAAACTTGTTAAGTGTGTTGGTGCAATTAAGTTAAGTCTTTAAGTGTGTTAATACCTATCTAAATTAACTCAATTTAAACAATCTTGTAGTATGTCAAAATGTCTTCAACCTAATTATTGTCATACCTATCCAGAATAATAAATAGTTACATACAATAACATTATCTAAGAATCATGTGAGCCAACTGCAAGTTCCACTGGAAACACTTGTTAATCATTTTTATTCTTTTGTTTCATGTTTTTTCCAAATTTCATTTCAGTTTTTTTCATATTTATCTCACCTTTCATTTAAATTTCCATTATTTCCCAATGCTTAATTAAAATCCTAATTAAAGCCACCAATTATTATTTTGATATCGCGTAGTCTGTGATCCAACTTTGTCTAATTACTGCCAAGAAATGTGTATGATTTTCAGTTCTTGAATTGGACGTTTTCTTCAAGTTCAATGTCGCATATCATTACTTTGCATAGTATTCTCATTATTTTTGTACTTTCCCGAAAATTTTCAGTTTTACCAATTGCTGGATATCATCGCAAAGTCCTGGCGTTTACAATTTGTATTGCATTGATTACGTTCATTGGTATAGAATATGCTTTAGTAAGCAGATACGTGTATTTATTAGGCAATTGTTTCTGTCTATATAGAACAGCAATGATAGTTCCATGTCTCTTGAGTAAGTAACTGCGACGTTACTATAGTTTCAGGACTCACACAAATTCATCATCCAACTGCTTAGTCGTCCACATCAGTAGGAAAATTTGGAGACAGAGTATCTGTCGCAAGACTGTTATCTGATCCCCAAACGGTTCGATTGTAAGCTGTCAAAAGGTTGAAGGAGAATAGCGAATCTGCATGTCTTTGTCTTTTATGATTCGCCCGTTTATTGATTAATGATCTTCAGGGACCACGAATGGGGCCCATAAAGGCCTCATCAATTTCCAAAGTTTCGTCTGCCCACACACTGCAAATGCCTTTTCGTAGTCGACAGTCCGAGTATTTAAGTGGTGAATTCCATTCAGACTTTTTCCGTGATTATTACAAAGATGGCTATCTGGGATGTCATGTCATGATTTTGTCGAAAACATGCAATTGTTCATACTCTCATCTGTCGGAGAATAAACTTTTTGGAAGCATCAGGTAGTCTCAAAATCTGGGTTTTAAAAAAATCCTTAATAATTTAAGAAATACTTATTACACTCACTAGTCCATGTCACCTTCACTGGCATGTCCTTTTTCAACACAATGATATAAGATTTGTGCACTCTTGACACAAAATTTCTCTTCCTTAACCAGATTATCTAACATTTCCAGCTCTTCCTGATCCCAGATGACAGGTTAGGTACCAAATAATGCTGTATATTAACTATCTCTAACAAGCCTGTCTATACCTGCTTTGATTCCTTTGAGGAAATCGGTCCAAAACGTTTTCCCTTTTAGAAACTTACTGGGTAGTTTTAGGATATATCCTGCTCCAATAATGTTGGACCTTTCAAAGTTAATTTGTAGCTCTTCGCTACTGGCTGAATGTCCGGTGGGTTTTGCAGTTAAATTGTTCCTATTTAAAGGTCCCCAAAATATTCAAGACCCTCTTCATTTCCTCTTGTATATTGCTGAACTAAATTTCCCATATGTTGTCTTTTATGTAAGGCAACTTGTTTGCTGGTATTTCCCTGTTAAGCTTCTTTGTGTGCTATACATTCGAACAATTTCCTTTGGCTGAAGCATCTTAACAAGCCCAAAAGGCATAACATTCCACTCAATAGACCTTGCGGAGTGGAAAAACGCTGTGTAGTATTTAGCTTCTTTTTCGGTTAGTGTACACTTCAATAACCTTTGTTTAGGGAACTTCTAGTCTATGTACAACTTAGTGCTTTATAGTTTGCTTGGTCGCTTTCTTGTTTAGACTGTCTTTAAGTCGTTATTGAAGTGGATCTGGTTGTTATCCATCTTTTTGTGCTTTCCCTTTTCCCCATATTTCGACACATGTCTCCTTCCAACTGTTTTGATCTGCTGCCAATAGTCTTTCTGGATTCAATACACTAAGGTTGGAGAAAATTGGAATTACTGTTTCAATACTGTGACCGATAAATTTGTCTCTTGTTCCTTTGATTTTCTAAGAAAGTCCTACATTAAACTGTTGTCTATGTTTTGCATTGTTGATATCGTCTTGAGTTTCATTACTTTGGCTATCTGAAGATGGTGACCTGATGCCACATCTGCAACACATCTATAAGATTTACATCCTGCAATGATGATCTAAACTGTTGCTTGTTTATGCATTATGATCAATCTGGTTACGTCCTGTTCCAAGATTCTTAAGGGTCCCGTTACTTGGTCACCGTGCGTGACTACCAACGCTGAAACGTCACAGCGATTCAGAATAGGTTTGCAGTAGGCTTAATACTTTTTGAAGCACAGGAACATTACATTAAACGTTGTAACCCCAAAATCGCATGACTTCTTCGAACCATAGTTGACAATGTACCTATCTAATCATTCATGTAACACATATGAAGATACTAGTGCATGTATATATAGGTTTAGACAGAGTGAAGGATTTGACTGATGCATCCAAGACTAGAATCAGTCGGGCACATCAACTCTGACATAGTGACATCTTTCACATTAGGATATTTACATGAATGCTTTTTACCACTAATTAGTTATTTTCTGCTTATCTGCTTCTCGTATAATGGATAAATTACATTAACAGTGATATTCTTTAGATAACATATAAAGGTACTGACAAACCTGTGTGTCCAGAGGCTTTCGACCATGTCCTGAAAAATAGGAACATTCACCTGTGATGATATATATATATATATATATATATATATATATTATATATATATATATATATATATATATATATATTATATTATATATATATATATACTTAAGTGCAGAGCCATGATTTATTTTTTTGTTGAGTATTGATGGTATGCCTCAAGCTAAGGTTCAGCAATGAGGTAGCGTTACATTTTGCTTCAAAATATTTTTTTTGGGGAAGTTTTTTAAATGAAAGACTTTGAATATGCAACACAGCGCGGTGATCTGGTATGTTAAAGAATAGAATGGGATTGCTGTCTTGGAACACAAATGTCTCCCTATGGGATATTTGTATGGCCCCATATTTGTGAATGTTTTTCACCGTTCACTTTGCTACAGGATGCATTATAAAATGCTCAAGCAGGAATTATAAGCCGGTGATTTACGACATTTTGGTTAAGGGGAAGTGTTGAAAAAATGGTTTCCCCTTAAGAATAGATTTGAATAAAGACTATTTGTCTTGCTAAAAGGGAAATAAGATGAGTGAAATCATGCTTTGATCAAAGGGAGAAGACTCTAATTATTAAAGTCAGGGGAGGAAAGTGCTTAATTACACATAAGTAGATTTGGTGAGTTGGTAATTATGGTTTAGAAAATGTACATATAAGAATTGTATAGCAAGCTTTAGAGAAGATAATATAAGGTTAAGTCAAATATGCAAAGGGAGACAATGGTTAATTACCTCCCTTATATGATTAAGTGAGTTGAGAGAAAAAAAATATGCACGTGAAAAGTTTACCAGGACAACGGATGACACTTCACTGAGTTGTTTACACAGCGGATAAGCGTGAACATTTTTCAGCTGAGCGAAGAATAGGAGGAACCAATGAATTTACAGTAAACAAGGACAGATGAGCTAGTAATGATTTTATAGAGGAGAACTCATTTAGACGCGCTGTTGAGCGGTCGCATTTTTTCGGAGGAAGCAGTCCTGGTTAAGGACGTAGAGTGGCAGGAATGTGTTTTCTGCCAGGCTCAAGTTACATTTCTGTGAGAAACAGAATGAATACTTCTGAAGAATCCTATAGACCTAGTTAGAGTAGTAGAATCTATTCACTTATGAAAGACAGAACTGTGTTTAAAATATAAGTTTAGTGATAAGGGGTGATAGTAAGAAAAATGAGTGTTGTGAGGATTCGGTGCAACCAAAGTAAGTAGGTCCTTTGACTCATAACTTTTGATAGACATTGAATAGAATTATTTCAGAAGTTGAAATAAGGTATTACAAGGTTAACGACGCTTACAACTAAGTGAGCGCAGAATAAGGAGAAACGAAGCTGAAGCTACAAAATTGACTATGATGTGAATAAACTGAGACTAAGTCAGCAGCTGAGAAGTTTTACAGAAGAACATGGATTAAATAGCCGTGTTGGGCTATTGTATAATGAATTTTGCAACATCAACTGCTACAAGTAAGATGAGTAAGCAATTGAAGTTTGATTGTATTTACAGGATGAAACATGAGCTCTCTAGCAGGTATAAGTATGAGAATACCGCAACAGGTGTACCCAATGTATTAATTTGCATATATGAGTTTTAAGATGATGGTATTTGAGTAAATTGAGTCAAATCTGACAGGATTAGTAGATGAAGGAAACCAACTCAGGAAAGAGTTGATGAAAGGCTTGGGAAAAGCCAGAATAAATATAAAAACCTTAAGGGAAGAAAATAGGTATAAACCATATCTGTTGGTGTTCTCAGGTAGAGAGCTATATATATATATATATATATATATATATATATATATATATATATATATATATATATATATATATAGGTACATGGATATATACCCAGGAGGAATGGGATCTACAAGAGATAGTTAGGAAATGTTTGTACCTGGAATTAGTACCACATGCCTCGGTTATGATGAACTTATATGATGTAAATAAACTGTTTGTTTTGATGGAACGTTGCTCAAGTTGGGTTCAGTCTCTAAAAGGTTGTTGAGTGCTAGAGTAAACAAGATACTGGACATAAAGAAACTAACTACTATACGAAGCTGTCACTTAAGTAACATCATAAGAAGGGATGGAACGAGTTTAGGTTGGAAGTTTTGAGAGAATATCATCTAGGAATCAATAACTCTGGCGGTGAGGGCCAGTATTAAGATATACTTTTACTTGGAAGATAGGTCAATGGATCAAATTGACAAATAGAAGGTAGACAACTAGGCCTGCCCCAGTCACCTAGTTTACTATAATAAGAAGAGATAGCACTGTCACATTTAGTTTAATTGGTGCCTTCTTGGACCAGTCTTTAAAACACCCAGTCCAGCGGTGACATTTAGTTTAATTGGTATCGTGACCAGTCCCAAGACATATAAAGGGACCACTGGGACAGTTGCTCAGTTTCTTAGTGTATTGCATAAAAGTGTCTTGTATATGTGGTTGTATTCCTTCTTCTGTGTAACGATTTCTACAGTAGTCCTCAAAGGCGTTTGCTATATGTTGTGCCTGCGTTTGTATGTCTCCATGTGAGTCAACTATTTGGCCTATTTGCTTGCTTCGCTGTATGTTTTGTTCTATTGCCATGTGTTGTTTGCTGGGTATATCTTGTATGATTGTGCTCAATTTTGTCCGTAACAGGGCACCGCTTAATCTATGGTGTTGACATTGTTCTAGTTCTTCCTGCAATGTAATGATATGAGGTGATGTTTTATCAATTAGAGTTGCAAGTTTGATGGCTTGTTCTAGCGCAACGTCTTAACCATTACACCAGCGCGGCTCCAAAGAGTGAAGATTTTTTTTTTTTTTTTAAGTTTTGCCTCGTTTTGGCGAGGCGCGTTCCGTTCAACCTAGTCGGTTATATTAGGGTGTATGTCCAAACATAATTTTTGTCCCCGTGTTCCTTACCAACCCCGCCCCCCTCTCCCACCCCCCCCCCCCCCCCCCCCCCGCCCCCAATCTTTATTCGCATTCCATTTGAGTTTACAAAACATGTTCATTTTACATATTTTCATAAAGAAATTTCAGTGAAAAGTCAATTACACGATGAACAGTTAAAAAAAAAAAACCTTCACTTCCTCGCACCCACTCATTTACAAAAAACTCTTTCTTGCACATTTAAAAGGGTTATACATTGTACATTTTTTGTAATGATAGTAGGCCTAGTGATTAAAGGGAGAAGGGGAAAAGGGGATAAAAGAACCATACTACCTTGTTCTTGAAATTATAATGCACACACGTTTTATAGTGATAACGGGGAAGGGGGGGGGGGGGGGGGGGGGGGGGGGGGGGGGGGGGGGGGGGGCGGGGGGGGGGGGGGGGGGGAGAGGGGGGAGGGGGGGGGGGGGGGGGGGGGGGGGGGGGGGGGGGGGGGGGGGGGGGAGAGAAATCAGGAGGGAAAAACTGAATAGAATAAACTTCCACTAAATTTTTAAGTGAAGATACAATTAAAAACCCTTCTTTCCCGTTTTGCTTTCTAAAGTAACGCTGACTTTCACTTTCCGATTCCATTTTATTTCCTCATTCGTGGGCGCCTTGCTTTGTACTGGATGAAAAACAATCCTCCTTTCATTCATTCGGTGACAGATACATTCTTTTTTTTATTTTTATATATAAAAATTTATGTAAGACAGTTACGCCGTCAAAAATAGTTTCGTGTTCCACAGAGGCGTGGAACACAATAAACATTGAGACTTAAAATTTCCTTTCTTGTACTCTAAATATACATTGCGCATTTTTGTTGTTGTAATCATATTATTTATTTACTATGTAGATATATTTGTGACGGAGTGTCTTTCCCTGTCTTTTTGTGTGATCTCTCACAACTCCAGCTCTACAGCAATATCATATCCTTTCCTTCCTTTTTTCTCTCCGATCGCTTTTATTTGGCATTCCATATTTTCCCTTCATACATCTTACTCTTTATGCTGAACATACATGGAGAAAGTCTCTAACACGCCTCCCCCCTGTGGCAGTATTTGCTATAGGAGTAATTCTTATCTTATGGTGTCTCTTATGGTGTCACATAAACGCTTCACAAAGACGTGTTAAGTTACGCCAGGTAATTTGACGGTCAGCGACAATATGTTATCGTATAATCTGTCTGACCATCTTTTCAAGCGACGGTGCTTGTTTATCCAAGCTTTTTTTTATTTTATCCTAAAGGCATATGCATGGAAACATTGATAATAATAGTTTGAACATAAGCATAACAATGAAAATACACTGTGCAGCTGTAAAAATATAAATAAAAAATTACTTTCACACCTTGCACACACTAATTTACACGTTTCTAGTACTCACAGGTTACACATTTTACATTTTGGTAATGATAGTGTTGGTTAAAAGGAGAAGGAAGAGGAAAAGGAAGAAAGAAAGAAAAGGACCTTGGGTGTCAAAGACCTAGATTTAGAGTCCGTCGCGAAAGATTTCCGTCTTGATGGAAAATAATCAAAATAAAGGGTACTTGAATTTACTTCCACTAAAAGCAGGTATCCGATTCCGCTAATTTATGATGCCAAAACCTCAGTCCAGCTTGGCTAAAATAAAATCGTGCTGGGCAGTGAAATTTAATCGGAAAGGACGTCCCCTGGGACAAAAGAAAGAGTCTTGGTCGCCACAAGGGAAATAATGGGATCCAAAAAGAGACACTTCTTAGTGGATAGTTTTGGTTATTAAAGTAGTCCCTGTGTGACCGCTTACAACAAGCTTTATTCACATTTCATAGATGGAGAAAAGGGAGCCGCGCTGGTGTAATGGCTTCGGCGTTGTACTGGCAACCAGGTGTTCATGGTTCAAACCCGGGCGTCGGCGTTTGAAGAAATGTTTACGGCCGGAAATTTGACTGAATAGCCTGAACGGCTCCTGTGATAAACCCTCTGTGGATGGGAAGGAGCGAAGCTCCTGACCGGGTTGGAAGGAAAGTACTCAGGTTCCCCAGCCTCGCAATGACATGTCATTGGGCCGAAGGGCTGAAAGCCCAAGTGCTGCTGGTTAAGGGAAAAAAAAATAGATGGAGAAAAGACATATTGAACAAACATACTTAGAGATCAGTTGGCAAGGTCGGACATTGACACTTTAACGACATCTAGAACTGTGGTCAAACATGACCTCCCGCGAATAAATGTGTAGTTTAAAGGGTCGAGCTGTAGTACTTGAGAGGATAGGGGGACTGGGGAAGGGAGGGGGTACAGAAGGCACAAAGCGGACTTACAAAATGTTAGGATAGACAGAGAATGAGATAGTAGTGAGACGGAGGGAGGGCCGTTGGGGAAAGAAAGAGTCATTTTACGAACCAAGGCTGCCTCGTTAAAGAAGAGGTACCATCTTAGGGGCTATTGATAAAACTTTGTGACGAAAAATGTGCAGAAATAAACCAGCGTTGAAAATACGATGATTAAACATGGAAAGATTCCGAAAACACCAAAACTGATTCCGAAATTCTGATAAAATAACCAAGATCAATGTGTGTGTGTTATATGCAGATTTTGGAACTATGTTTAAGAAGATTGCTCTGTATAAATCTGATTTTTGTGATGTTTGCAAATCGATGATTTTCTGCAGTAGTTTCTTTGTAGGTGTGATTGTACTGCATTCAAAAAACCAATGATCTTCATTTTCTTGGATGCTTTTCCTACATAGCTGACATTTTGTTATTTGGTTGGATCTGTGTGCTTCTCGTTTTGTTGTTGGTGTCATGCTGTATATTAGTCTAAAAGTGACCTCTCTTGCTTTAGCAGTGATTTTTGGGTTGTGCAAGTTAGTGAAGGTTTCGGTGTAATTTTTTATAGCATATTTCTGTCCTCTTTTAATCCTTAGATGTTAAGGTGGTGCTTGCAGTTTAACTAAATGTTTATATATCGCATTTGTTTTCTGGTGAATTAATTGTTCATGTCCTTGGATGGCTTGTATGCATGTCTGTTGCGTGATAAATTCTCGCAACATCATTTTATTACAATATCTATTTTATAACGCAAGGGCAACAACTGCTTGAAATTTATAGTTACTTTTCTCGGTAAGCATTTGTCTTCTCGCGTTGGTATTGAATGCAGTTGAGTTTTTGAGCTGTGGTCATTTTTCGCGCCGGACTGCGCATGACTGGTCTTGCTTTTTGGTCGATCGGTTTCCGCCCACCACTAGTGGAGTGAGCGATTTGAATGGCGAAAGAGATGCCTCGTTGAAGAGGGGATCTCCGCTATTTTTTGTTCTGTCAGGGATGTGTAGTCCTCTTAATGGATATTTCGTTTATTCGAGATAATACCTCTAGTGTTTCCCACATGTCGGGAGGCATAATATTTCTGTGTATTTCCGGAAGGCAAGGTAAATTAACATTTTCATTAACTCTATCGATTTTTGGTCGTGAGCGATTTCTGGTTCATAGCCTGTCTTCGAAAGTCGTCGTCACGAGATGTTTTCCCAGCTCACATGTCGCTGTATTGTGCTGCATCGGTTGATGCAGGTCCCAAGGACTATTACTTGCTACTTGGTTACCTGAACTAGGTTTGAAAAACCTTTGTTATCTAGAGGATATTTTTGAGGACATTATTTATACTTCGGCAGACGTGTCTGTCTTGCTGAAGTCAGATTAAGGAGAGTGAACTGATCTCATACATCTGGTTATCTCCTGGCTGTTATAGAAAAGGATGGAGTTTTTTCACCTGACTACATTTACAGCACTATGAAATATAACATGCATCTGACTCATCATTGTAATGCTGTCTACCGTCTATTGCTGTATTGAATGTTGCTGTGATAATGACTGTTTGATGTGTCTACATATTCGCGTAACCATTTTGTCACTGTGGCGTCCACAATAAATAATGAAGAAAAACGTCAACGGCTGTTTCAAGAATCATTGACTTTATACGTCGTGAGTTTACTGACGTCCTATGTGGATTGCCCTGTTATTTTTGTATGAACATTGTTTTGACTGAACACATCTGCACACTACACAAAACCAGACATGCGGATACCATCCATCATCATATGGCATCACGCATCATTTGGTGGCCATAAGCTGGTTTGATTCTGGTACCAGCAAACACGGGGTCCCTTACCCACTTCATTTTCAACAAGAATTCATCAACATCCTTCAAGAAATTAACATTCTTCAAGACAGTCAACATCTTCAAAATTTTCAAAGTACTCGGCGTTGCCCGGTAAAAGTCAAAATTTCAATTTTTTGACGGAAACAAGAATTTGACAGTACCCGGCGTTGTTACATGTTGCCGGATAACTCGGACTGCTGTTATCTTTTACGCAAGTCAAGCAAGTTGCTGCTGTCAAGGTTCCAGTGCTGTCGTTTTTTGTGAAGGTCAAGTGCCGGTTGAAACGGGTTGTTTTCTGAAGAAGGCCAAGTACCGATTTCCATCAACTTACTTTTGGATTAGAAGGTCAAGTGCCGAAAACAACTCAACACACAGTATTTCAGAAGCTCAAGTACCATCGTGTTAGCAGTGGAAGCAGTTCAGATGTGCCATCATCGTTGGAGCTTCGCTCTTTAGGACGTTGATTGACATCCGTTTTTTCTGCTGTTCGACGATTGGAAGCCTATAAGTTAAGTGGCCTGTTTGTATGTAAACTGTGCCCTTATACTTCTGCTGAGTCTTCTGTGTATCATCTCATTCTATATGTTATATGTTTATATGTTATTTGTATATTTATATGTTTATATTTCAGCGGGTTCTCGGTTGGGTGGTGTCTCCGTTAGATTATGCCACGTCATAGAGGTCGTCTATTGTGAGCGTTTTCTGTAGGGTTTGCAAATTTCCGATACTGGAATTTGCTAAGCGACTTCTGTTGCTATTTATGTTAGCTGTGATGACATGTTTTAATATTGTTTTCGTTATTATTTCGCATTCTTTAGTTTTGTTTTGATTTGTTTGTATTTGTTAGCCTACTCTTGTCTATAATTTAGTTTCATACAACATTTTTGTTTATACACTGTGGTGTCATGTATTTTGTTTAATTATAGCGCAGATATCGTCACATTTTTTGTGATATTTCATTAATTTCTGCTTTATTTTTAGTTGATTTCTGCGAACGTTTTTGTATTGTTGCTGATCTTTGTTATTGTTTACATTGTTATTGTTTACATTGTTTGCATTGTTTACATTTTCAATGTTTACATTCTGCATGTGTTTACATAGTCATTGTTTACAGTTATAGTAATTAGTTAATGGGCTATGCTAATGCACTGTTACTACTACACTGATGATAAATGAATGATGAATAGTGTCGTGCACTATTGAATGAGAAGTGCACTTATGATCAAGAATTGATTGTTGATATTTCATATACAAGTTCTTTGATTGGAGACTTGTTTCCCACAGAGACTGGGATAATATAAGGTGATGTGAATATACAAGTGCTTAATTAAGACTTGTTACACTTAGGTTTGAAATAAATTAGTTAATTATTTCAGGTTTTGGACGCATATGTTAGACAACATGTCTACATTTGAGCACTTTATTGAGCAGGGTAAATTGCTTGGGAAGACTGGTGATAAGTTAGAAGAATTTGCAACTGCTCGATATGATAAAGCAATGGAAGCTGAACAAAAGAAACTGCATATGGAAGCTGAACAAAAGAAACTGCAGATGCAGGTGGATGAAAAAAGATTCCAAATGGAAATGGAAAAAACAAAAAAGGGAATCAGAAGCTGAGGAAAGAAAACTCCAGCTAGAGGCTGAAAATAAAAGACTTGAAAAAGAGGCTGAAAATAAAAGACTTGAAAAAGAGGCTGAAAATAAAAGACTTGAAAAAGAGGCTGAGAATAAAAGACTTGAGAAAGAAGCTGAAAGACTTCAAATAGAGGCTCAGGCTGAGGAGAGAAGATTACAGAGAGAGTCTGATGAGAGGAAAGAGAAAGCAAAAATGGAACATGAAGAAAAGGTCTTAGCTTTAGAGTTGGAAAAATTGAAATTGATGAACATGAGTAATGGTAATGATTCAAACAAGGGTTCATCTTCTGGTAAGGCTAATAATGATACTTTTAAGATTAAGTTGCCAACTTTTAGTCCTTCCAGTGATGACATAATGTTCTATCTGGACAGATTTGAACAAGCATGTACAGCTCATAACATAGACAAAGCAAAATATGTTTATCAGTTATCAGGGATACTGACAGGTAAAGCTCTAAGTATATTAAATATGGTGGATGAACCTGACAAGAACAATTATGAGGTTGTCAGGGCCGCTCTGTTAAAGAAATATCAGCTTAACGAAGACGGCTATCGTCTACAATTTAAAAACATGTTACCTGAAAATGGAGTTGAATTCTCCGAGTTTATTGCAAGAATACGCATTACTTTCTCACGATGGGTT
Organism: Oreohelix idahoensis; assembly: GCA_024509875.1. NCBI lineage: Eukaryota > Metazoa > Mollusca > Gastropoda > Stylommatophora > Oreohelicidae > Oreohelix > Oreohelix idahoensis. Next base: position 366,320 of record JAMPIV010000594.1, read on the forward strand.
GAACTATCTAAGACGGAAAAAACTTATGAAGGACTTATGGACTTAATACTTAGAGACAAAGTCATGTCGTCTGTCAATGAGTCTTTCCTTGCTTTCCTTCATGAACGTAAACCTAAAACAATAAAAGAAATGGAAGATTTCTGTTGCCAATACGTAACTGCACACCCACACATAACCATGGGTAACTCTAAGGTGAAAGAAGGTTTACCAGTTGCTTCGGCAGCTCCGTATGGTCAAAACTTTGCTCGTAGATTCCAACAAAATTTTGATAGAAAGAGCAGCGGTAATTTCTGTCAAAATCATGGAAACCAATTTCATGGTGATTCTTCTTCGAAGAATTGGAGACAACCTGATAGTGGTCGTTACTATCATCCTAATAATTATAAGCATTTCAAAAGAGGATATGGTAATAGAGGTTATTCCTGCCGAAGACCTCAGAACCAAACAAATAGATGTTCGCATCAATGTGAACATGATAGTAATCGTGGAAACTGGAATTCGAACCAGGATAACAATTACAATAGAGACAATAATAACTGCAGAGATAATAATAACTCTGATAACTTCAGAGGTAATAATAGTCGGGGTAGATCTCAACACAAAAAAAAGAGATATCAGCAGGCTAATGCTGTACAACAGGAAACTGAGGGAGCCTGTAATCATGTTGTTGATAATAAAAACTTTGGCGCTGTCACTGGTTCTGCTTTTGACTTTGAGAGAGCAAACAAATGCCCCCAATGCAGTACTTTATTCGAACCGGGTACCATAACTACTTTGAGTTGTGGTCACCCACTTCCCGCTCTTCCTGCTGCTGTTGCGCATGACGGGAGGGGTTCTTTAATTCTACATAAGGGTCTTGTTAATGATACTCCGGTCTCACTACTTTTCGATTCCGGATGCACCACTATTGGTGTTAGACAATCGCTTGTAGATCCATCTTGTGCTACAGGAAAGGTTATTAAATGTGTCACATTTGGCGGCACTCTAGAAAAATATCCTACTGCTGTAATTCGCATTGCCACTCCTTTCTTTACTGGAGATGTGCATGCTTGTCTCTTACCTAATCCTATTGCGGACCTTATTATTGGTCGTATTCACGGAGTTAGGGAGTGTACCCCACAGCAGATTGCTGCTTGGGAAGATAATAACATGCAAGCTACAAATGCAGTAGTTACAAGAGCACAAGCTCTACAAACACCCGAAACTTCACTGAATAGTGATAATGAAGTTGATAGCCAAGATAGTCACTTAGTAATCACTCGTGACTCTTTCATAAAATTGCAAGAAGAAGATCCTTCTTTAAAAAAATTCTTCGTTCTTGCGAAGAAAGGTGATCCGAATCAGGATACAAATAGAAAATCTTGGATTGCAATGAGAAACGGCGTACTTGTACGTATGGTACAAGATTCGACTACGTCGGCACATTCGCAAATTCTTGTTCCCAAGAGCATGAGAGTGCAAATATTGCAACATGCTCATGACTCGCAATGTGCTGGACATATGGGTTTTGCCCGTACGAAGTCGAGAGTCCTTGCGGCTTTCTTTTGGCCTTTTGTCAATAAGGACATTCGTATTTACTGCCGATCATGCAAGGTATGTCAGGAGGTCAAATCTAGAGGACCACGACATGCTGCGCCTATCCAGGCTGCTGACATTCCTTTTCGGCCGTTTCAGAAAATGGCCATAGATATTATTGGCCCTTTTAAGGTCAAGTCGGCCAGAGGACATCAGTTCATCCTTACATGTGTCGATATGTGCACACGTTGGCCAGAGGCTATTCCTCTTAAGAGCATATCTACTACAGATATCGCAGATGCTCTTTGGTTGATATTTTCTCGCTTGGGGTTCCCCAGAGAAATATTGTCAGACCATGGCACTCAACTCATATCTGACACTATGTCACAGGTAATGTCTACCTTACATATTGAACGATCTCTCAGTAGTATCTACCATCCTATGTCTAATGGGTTAGTTGAGCGTCTGAATAGAACGCTCAAGACTTTGCTTGGTAAGATAACTGAAGATCATCCTCAAGATTGGGACAGGGTTTTACCCGCGGCTCTCTTTGCCTATAGAGAAGTCCCTAATGAACACACAGGATTTTCTCCCTTCGAACTTGTCTTTGGCGCGCGTCCACGCGGCCCTATGTCTTTATTACACGATCTCATCACTGCCGATGATATTAGCGATGAAACTCAATCCTCATATGAGTATGTCATTGCTCTTAGACAAAAGATCATTGAGGCATGTAAGCTAGCAACTGCTTCATCAGAAATTGCTAAAGAGAAGGCAAGACAGTTTGCTAACAAGAATAGATGTCTACGACAACTTTGTCCAGGTGACAAAGCATTCGTCCTACTCCCCAGTAGGGAAAATAGACTTCTTATTGCATGGAAAGGTCCGTATGCAATAGTCTCTCGGATTTCCGATGTTGACTATGTGGTCGATATTGATGGAAAGCATAAAACTTTCCACATAAACATGCTTTCGGAATTTCACGAACGTCCGGACTATTTGCTGCCTATTTTCCAGGCAACGGATGATGCTCCTGCACCTCACGGTCATTATTCATCCCTGTCTGTCATACAGGATGAGGAAGCTACCTTCTCTGATGTCAACCTTCCCCTTCCAGTGGTTCCATTACATTCCACGGAATCTTGGAAAAACGTTTCTGTTTCTCCTAATCTTTCTGGTGACGAACATCGACAAGTCTCGTCGATGTTACAAACATTTCAGGATGTTCTCACTGACATTCCTGGACACACAGATGTCATAGAACATGACATAATTCTTACCGACAATAATCCAATTAGGGTTAGGCCGTATCCTATTCCTATACACTTTCAGTCGCAGGTGGAAAAGGAATTGGATGAAATGATTCAATTAAATATAATTGAACCATCGACTTCACCATATTCTTCTTCCATGGTTATTGTCCGGAAGAAGGATAAGAACATACGAATTTGTGTTGATTATCGCAAATTGAATCAGGTCACAAAGTTCGATGCTGAACCGATGCCTTTGTTAGAAGATCTACTGATTAGACTTTCTAATTCTAGATTCTTCACTAAACTTGACTTGTCTAAAGGTTATTGGCAAGTGCCTTTAGCAGAGCATGCCAAACCTCTTACTGCTTTTTCTACACCTAGGGGTCTATTTCAATGGAATGTTATGCCTTTTGGTCTCATGAACGCCCCTGCAACTTTTGTTCGCATGATGCGTCGAATTCTGTCACATCGTTCGGATGTCATCGCATACTTAGATGACATCTGTCTCTTCAGTGATACCTGGGAAGATCACTATTTAGGGTTATATGACTTACTGTCCACTCTACGTGAGAATAATTTGACAGCGAAACCTTCTAAAGCTTTTGTTGGTTTTGGTGAAATCTCTTTCCTGGGTCATCGTGTTGGTCATGGTCTCTTGAAGACAGAAGACCACAATACTTCAAAAATACTGAACATCTCTGTTCCTAAAACGAAGAAACAAGTTAGGAGTCTCTTAGGTTTAATTCAATTTTATGGGAGATTTATTCCAAATTTATCTTCGATCATGGCACCTCTCTCAACATTGTTGAAGAAAGGTTCGCCTAATCTGGTCCGTTGGTCTGAAGAATGCCAATCTTCATTAGACCAAATCAAGAATATATTTTCTTCTCCTCCCATCTTAAGATTACCTACTCTTGATAGGACTTTTGTTCTTCGGAGTGATGCTTCATCCACTGGGATTGGAGCAGCACTGATGCAAGAATATGCAAATGCTCTGCATCCTGTTATGTACATTTCTAGAAAACTAAATGCGGCAGAGAGGAACTACTCGGTTTTAGACCGTGAGTTGTTAGCGATGGTTTGGTCAATTCTAAAGCTACAAAGATTCCTCCTGGGCGCACATTTTTTTCTAGAGACTGATCAGAAAGCTCTTACAGCTATTCAGACTAAGAATTTGAAGAGTTCGAGATCCACTCGATATGCTATAGCTCTTCAACCTTTTCACTTCACGGTACGAGCTATCCGTGGTGCGGATAATGTGATGGCTGACATTTTGTCTAGATGCCCACATGACTCTAACTAATACTTCTGTCCTATATTTCCATATATTACAGAGTCATAACACACCTATATTACTACAATAGATTAGCACATCTGTACTCACTTTATATGTACACACTATCGTGCTTTGTTGTCATCTTCTTCTGTTCGTTTTTACGATGATAGAGGAGGACTGAGTAGTTAATATAAGGGCCGTTAGTTTACTAAACAGCCACAATTATTAATAATGTATTGTACCTTATGAAGCATATTAGTTATTAATTAGCATTATATTGCTTGTACTTTCTCAGAATGTCATTGTTGAGCTGAGGACTTACCTTACTAGTATCAAGCATGACGAGTTCTAGATTGTGTACTTACCCTCGGAATACCGGAGCATATGTCCTGGATCGTCATGTAGTTTAACTTTACTATGTACTTATGTCATTACATGTCAAAGAATGTACTATTTAAATTTTCCTATCAGATTTGTACATCCATTTTTAAAGACAATATTAGAGTATGCTGTTTAATGATGATTATGGTAACTTGCATACGTATATTGTGTTTACATGCTAACGTGATGTGTGTTGGTGACACCTCCCCGATGTGAATATTTTTTGAGACATATTTATTTTTCTGTTGAGGTATATCCTCACCAGACACTCTATATTTAGCCTCATGTTAGGCAATTTAATTAATTATCAGCGCATAATTCGTGCGTTTTGAGCCGCTTATCGCATGCTCTTTGATATTTAAAAAAAAAAAAATATGTTCCACATTTTTTTTTTTTATCGGGAGGAGGTGGTGATATGTTGCGTGATAAATTCTCGCAACATCATTTTATTACAATATCTATTTTATAACGCAAGGGCAACAACTGCTTGAAATTTATAGTTACTTTTCTCGGTAAGCATTTGTCTTCTCGCGTTGGTATTGAATGCAGTTGAGTTTTTGAGCTGTGGTCATTTTTCGCGCCGGACTGCGCATGACTGGTCTTGCTTTTTGGTCGATCGGTTTCCGCCCACCACTAGTGGAGTGAGCGATTTGAATGGCGAAAGAGATGCCTCGTTGAAGAGGGGATCTCCGCTATTTTTTGTTCTGTCAGGGATGTGTAGTCCTCTTAATGGATATTTCGTTTATTCGAGATAATACCTCTAGTGTTTCCCACATGTCGGGAGGCATAATATTTCTGTGTATTTCCGGAAGGCAAGGTAAATTAACATTTTCATTAACTCTATCGATTTTTGGTCGTGAGCGATTTCTGGTTCATAGCCTGTCTTCGAAAGTCGTCGTCACGAGATGTTTTCCCAGCTCACATGTCGCTGTATTGTGCTGCATCGGTTGATGCAGGTCCCAAGGACTATTACTTGCTACTTGGTTACCTGAACTAGGTTTGAAAAACCTTTGTTATCTGGAGGATATTTTTGAGGACATTATTTATACTTCGGCAGACGTGTCTGTCTTGCTGAAGTCAGATTAAGGAGAGTGAACTGATCTCATATATCTGGTTATCTCCTGGCTGTTATAGAAAAGGATGGAGTTTTTCACCTGACTACATTTACAGCACTATGAAATATAACATGCATCTGACTCATCATTGTAATGCTGTCTACCGTCTATTGCTGTATTGAATGTTGCTGTGATAATGACTGTTTGATGTGTCTACATATTCGCGTAACCATTTTGTCACTGTGGCGTCCACAATAAATAATGAAGAAAAACGTCAACGGCTGTTTCAAGAATCATTGACTTTATACGTCGTGAGTTTACTGACGTCCTATGTGGATTGCCCTGTTATTTTTGTATGAACATTGTTTTGACTGAACACATCTGCACACTACACAAAACCAGACATGCGGATACCATCCATCATCATATGGCATCACGCATCAATGTCTTATAAAATGAGGGCATAGGGCCGAAGTGATGGGGGATTGCATTGTTCAGTGGTCTCAGTTTGGAAAGCCTGAGTCCCATGTAATAATGAGCTAGTGTGTGTCGTTCTGGGTGTTTGATGATACTGCCTGTGTGTTTAATTCTGAGTGCCTGGATCTTTGTTTCTATGTCTTGAAGGGCAGTCCCTTCGTGTTTCTTTTCTTGTATTAGTGTCTTGTGTTTAATGCTGTAAAAAATGCGCCCAAAAACGAATGCTCTGGCCTGCTTGTTTAAATCCGTGATAGTCTGTTTTGGGGGGTCGAAAACTGTGGCAATGTAAAGTAGCTTAGGGAAAATGTATGTATTTACAATTAAACTTCGTCCAAAAATCGTTGTAGTTTTGTATTTGTATCTGTACAGCATGTCTCGTATTTTGGATGTTAGATTTTTCCATGTGTCTCTGTGTGTGCGATTTGGGTTTGAGACAAAGGTTATACCATATATTTTGATGTTGTTTGTTGGTGTTAGTCCAAAGGGAAAGTCTGATTTGTTCTTCCATTTGCCTATGCCCACTACTGTGGATTTTTGAACATTTATATCTGGACTATATATCTATATCATGTGACGTATTCTTTCCAGAACGTTGTCTCCATTACAGCTGCTCTGAACGTATCACGATTCTGGGCAAGTCGACCTGCATCAGCCAAAGACAAGTTCAGACTCTCTGTGATGTCCTGGGTCCACCGTCGTCTAGGTCGACCCCTTCCCCTTTTTCCAGGGACCATGCCTTCCATCACTGTTTTTTCCAGACTATTATGTCTTTTTATATGACCGAAAAATTTCAGCTTCCTTATTGCGATGGTATTTAGGAACCAATGTTCCTGTACGTTTAGTGAGTGCAGTACTTCTCTGTTGGTCTTTTTTTCTGTCCAGGGTATTCTCAACATCCTTCTGTAGCATTTCATTTCAAATGATGTAATCTGTTTTGCAACTGTTTTATTGAGTGTCCAAGTCTCGCAGCTGTATGTTGCCACTGGGAATATACATGCTCTGATCAGTAGTAACTAAACTAATACTGAAGGTTAAACCTGTAAGCTGAAAGACTAGTTCTGATAATAAAACTTAATACTGGCTGAGAAAATGTAATTATTTAAAACTTTTATTTCTAATTTTTTATGAAAACAAAATATAAGTAAATGTGTACACTCATTTGTATATAGTATTTTATTTTCGTTTAAATTGTTTAATACTTACAAAACAAAGACAATATTTTTACTACTTTGACAATACAAATTAAATAATATTTTTGTAAGTTTTTATTTCCCTTGGTTAATAAGCAAATCTATTTTCTACTTCCCTTCACATACTAACGTGCTCAAAGTCTATGTTATCTCCCATAATGCCGCGTTTTAAACACTGTAAGAGGCACCACTTGTTTATTATCATCATCATCACCAAATACCCTCTGCACACGAAGGTTAACAGCAATGGATCTTCTGCAATAGAGAGATGCAAGAGAACGTGAAAGACGCTCATCATCATTATCATCGTTTTCCTTTGATAGACTCATTATTTTAAAAGTCCAGTGTTTCTCAAGCGGTGTGCCGCCGCGCCTATCAAAGTTTGCCGCAAAAATTGTGTAAATTTACTACATTAAGTATATTTTTAGTGATCATGTAATATAAAACTGAGATTGAGATCGCGCCAGGCGTAGGTAGAAGGTAAAGAAAAGGATTTTCTCCCAAGTGTTAAAATTTGTTAATGGCGAGACCCTTGGAGGGGTGCAAACGAGATAGCAAGCCTAAATCGGGTAGCTTTCTGTGATCACAGAATTATGTACTGCTATCTAGCTCCCCAAGTGCTCATATGCCATGTTGATAGTAAAAATGCTGGTTGAGCGAAAACTTGACGTAGTTAATCAAGGTTTTTCTCAAGCTGTGTGAGTTTTCAAGATTTTCGAGCAAGAGGGGTTTTTCACAAAACAGACAGAGTTCATGGTGAGCAGGTATGATTGCAGTTTTGATTTCAAGATAGACTTTTAGATAAAACCGAGACAGACGTAGTGATCTGGTAAACTCTGGTAGAAAATCAACATCCCTGGCAGTTTTAGGCCCGTTTTCTAGCAATATACAAGCCAGAAGGTCACTAGGTGAAACTAACCTTTCTTAGAAGATTACCCAGACGACGACAGTGGAGAAAACTATACGAGAGCAAAAGCAGTAACAGAAATGTGCGAGAATATATGATTTACAGATGTCGCTGATTGAGAAAAATGTACGAACTGGAATTATATCAAGTTGAATGTAAAATCTATGAGATAAATGTCGTAAATTTATTTTGAGAGAAAGAGTCTTAGAAATAGTGGTCCTGTTTAGAGTGGAGAATGATGGTGAAAGCTCAGTGATAGAAATTGTAGAGAGTAAATAGTTGCTTCACATTGTGCTGGGGAGAGTAAAGACAGACTTATTTACGACAAATCGTTTCTCTCAATCTTCTCTTCATCCCTCCTGGTCAAACAATTATTTGCCAGTTTCCAGACACACACCTGCGCTCACACCGATTTGGTGCTTTAAACACACAGATGCACGTGGATACAAACTATATTAAACAAATAGGGGAAATGTTGGGCTTTGGGATATCCAACACAGTACTAAATAAGTTTATGATGTTTATTAACCTAAAAAATCCAATCACAAACAAATATCAAGTGTTACATAAAAAATATCATAAGTACAGAAAATGCAAATAACAAGGTGGGGAGGGGGTGAAGAAGATTGGTATCGACTAAGCCCTTCCCGCTTATTAGACAAAGATAAACCCAGTCCAAAGATAGATAGTTATCAGGAACATAGGTAATGTAACCTAACAGTGAAGTTAATTACTCTGAAAGAGGGGTTACAATACTAGGTATGGGTGGTAGAAAAAAATCCTGTTATCCCAAATTGTTCTTCCCTTTACTAAGCAATTGAAAGGGTGGGGGGTAAACAGAGTTAACAAAATATCCCACTTAAAGGAACAATGCAGGGTATACAGAAAATGTATTACCGGGTAGGCAAGTTAACAAAATGGTTTTCAAAAATTAAATCTCCTGTCATTCATGCACGCGCGTGAGGATCCACACTCATATATTTACACACACTTACCGATTGCAGCATCAGACAATCCATAGAATTATATAAACAGCAATTACACTCTTGACATATGAAACTGTCTAGTACTTTGATGTCCCGCCCCAGATGTAGCGAGGTTTGCTGATAGCGAATATTCCCACTAATCGCCGGACTTGAAGATTGAGAGTTCTTATGTTTTATTATATAAAAAGGAGTCTATGGGATGGCACTGACACAATTCAATACAGGGGTGAGGATGAAGTGGTCTCTTTAATTTCGCTGCTGGAGGTAAAATTCCTTCAAGGCGTGATGATAGCAACTGACCGGTATGGTTTAAATCCAGTGAGGAAAAATAGGCCAAGTAACAGTTCAGGTAAATAGGTACTCTCTCACAACAGAGCAGTAAATAAAATATCGCTACTGGCCCTGTTCATCTTCCAGATTATCTTACCGATTGTAAGTTAATTTGATGATTGATTTAAATGTTCTTGGGTAGGCTTTCTTTCATGTAATTATGATAGCTAGGCCGCCTCGGACCGCCACAAGAATAGATTTAAAAAATGTTTCATCAATATCTCTGGAAGTTTTAAGATGTATGATTTCTTTATTGCTTTCTTTATGCTGGGATCGCAAAGGTTACGATCACTCTGTATGAAAGAAAAAGACATGTAATATACCGAAAAATCAAATAACATTCTAAAACGCGATGAATTTCCCGTTAAGACTATCTATATATATCCTCGCGTATTTAATTATGTATTTGGTAAAACACTGCGCGAGTTCTAATGGTTAAAACACACATCTATATATACAGGACTTAACTAAATTTATTAATTATAAATTCCTTCGCGACTTTAAAAGTTACTTTAACATTTAAGCCTCTATTATTTTTGGAAATAATATAACAGGTATAACATTACATTTACAACTGGGAACTATTTAGATGGTTTAATTTAATAAATTTAAATTAACACAAAATCCAGTGAAATAGAATTAATGAACTAGCCCACTGATCACTAGACACAGTTATATTTTACCGTTTTGCACAGAATAGAATTCACTGCAAATATATATGAAAATCCAGGGGACAATCTGACAAGATTTCAATATCGCTAGTGCTTCTGTAAAGGTCTGGCCAACGAGTGATAACATGCATTCTTCATGGTCTGCATATATCTAAAATGGAATGTAAGTTGAGTGGGAAATGTGAAAATTTGACACCTTTTTAGATCTCAGGAGACTTTTGGGGATCTGACCGGCAGACTAAAGAGAGAAGCCGCCCCTGGTCTGACGTATCTCCGCTCGCTGCTTGCGCGTCGGCTTTCCCGTTCGCTCCCACTGCGATCGGTTTCGTGTTTAACACCGAGATGCGAAATACTGGCAGGAACCTTGCGTCGCTCGTTTCAGGGACCACTACTGCCTTTTGATAGCATGCCGCCAGTCCTTCCTGAGATCTCCCCCAGTGTCTTTGATCGTGGTCACTACTATCGTTTGATGCTGGCAACGCCCTCCACTGGCCAAGTTAATGAAAATACCTGCATATGATTGCTCAAGAGATATCCGTGGGCGTGATTTAATCTCTCCTTAAATCAATGCGATGACCAGAATGAACGGTAGATAAACTGTCCACATATTAATCAGCAAACGTGTTGACCATCTGCGTGGAAAGGTTGCATAGCTAATAAGTCCAGGTGGAAAAAATCCCGTTTGACGAAAAGTTACAATATATTCGGGGGTACTGATGCTATACGAAGGGGTCGTTACAAAGGGTCGTACTATATCATCCAACGCTTCAGGGTCAATCAGGGTCAGCTGAGTTCGTCTGTCACAATAAATCCGCGGATTCTACTGTATGTAAATAAACCTTGAAGTTTCGTTTAAAAAAAAAAGCGAGTAGGAAGCAATTCCCACTCGGCCGTGAAATCAAATATCACTGAATGCTGTCTGTGACAAAGACGAGTTATTTATGGTATATCCAGCTCTAAACAAGGAGAGCACGACTGTGGAAATAAAATGGAATCGCACATAAGAAAGACAGGGTTTTTATTAAAAAACAAACGAACAATAAAATGTTTTCATTTTCCCTTCACCGAAACTTCTTAGTCCGTTCAGGAGTTTTTTTTTTTCCTCATCCCTTTGTTTTTATTATTATCACTATAAAAAAAAGAGTGCGCTTTAAAGTTTCAAGAACGAGGGTGTATGAATTCTTTATCCGTTTTTTCCTTCTCTTTTCAATCAATAGTATCATCACAAAAAATGTACAACTTCAGAGTGCAAGAAAGAGTGTGTAAATAAGTAGGTGCGAGGGAGTGAAAGGTTTTCTATGCAGCTGTTGATTGTATTTTCATTGAAACATCTTTATTGATATATGTAAAATGAACATGTTTTGTAAATTCAAACAGAATACGAATAAAGATTGAGGAAACATTTAAAAAGACTAAAAAATAAAGAAAAAAAAAAGGTTATATGTGTTCATTTTGTAAAATGTACATGATTTTGTAAATAGCAATAGAAATGCAAATAAAAGTTTAAAAAACCAAAAAAAAAACGGGTTTTCCTGTTTTCGCAGTATTTTCTAACCCTCCTTTTCAAACAAATCTCTTCCTAATTTTCCAATTAATGTCATCCTTTAAAATTCCTTCAAGGTTTCTTCCACTTCTGGTTTCCTTCTAAACAAAAAAAAATATAATTGAAGATGCGCAAAACATTTTTTTTTAAATGAAATAATTATTTTATTTAGTACTATTCTCCTTCATTTTTATGTTTAAGTATGCACCGATTCCGAAAAGGACCCGGGCTGGGCCGGGTATGACAGCTAGTATATATATATATATATCTATATATATATATATATATATATATATATATATATATATATATATATATATATATATATATATATATATATATATATATATATATATATATATATATATAGTCACGTGTAGTTGCCAGGGATCTCTGGAGAGACAAAGAAAGAACAAGACTACTGCATCTTCAGGCATGTGTGTCGTACAGGGCAACTAATATGAGGTTGTGCATGGGGTTGGCAAACTCTTACTTACTTACTTACTTACTTACTTACTTAGTCGTTCCCCTTCTACCGTGAGGTGTAGAGGTTTGTAAGAGAGAGCGCCAGACCATTCTATCAGCTGTCTTCTTCCTGGCCTGGTTCCATTCTAGTCCTCGGTCCTTCAAAGATTGTCTAATGTTGTCCTCCCAGCGGACTCTGGGTCGTCCTGGAGGTCTGGATCCCTGGCTCTTTGTTTCCCATGCTTGTCGTGGTAGCCGATCTTCTCCCATTCTGCAGACATGGCCAAACCATCTTAGTTGGGACTGTTCTATTTGGGTCTGCAGCGGATGGGATTTTAGGCCTTGACGGATCGTCTGGTTGCGGACCATGTCTCTTCTTGTTACTTCAACCACTTTCCTCAGATACCTCATTTCTGAGGTTTGGATCTGGCTTTTGTGGGTTGTAGTCATTGCCCACGACTCGCATCCATATGTCAAGACTGGGACATAGGTGGAGCGGTATACAGCCATCTTCGTTTTCTTACCAACCTCTTTCTTGCTGAGGAATCCACGATTTATGGCCTGAAAAAGTCTCCCAGCCGCTGCTTTTCGAGTAACCAACTCTTCTTTGATGCCTCCCTTTCGGTCTATAATAGCTCCGAGATATTTAAAGTGGTCGACCTGCTCCAGGACCTGTTCTCCCAACTTAATCTGATGTTTTCTTTCTTCTCGTGATATCACCATGGATTTTGTTTTAGAGCTCCTTATGACCATCCCTCTCTTCTCCAGCTCTTCCTTCCAGACTTGCAGGTTGGATTGGAGATGTGCCTCTGATTTAGCAATCAGGGCAACATCATCAGCAAATGCCAGCTCCGAAATATAGACCTGTCTCATCTTCCAGTACCCCACTGAATACTTTCTTGTTCTCTCATTACATGCCTTGATGACATCGTCCATAAGGAGTATGAAGAGGTAAGGTGATAGGATATCACCTTGTCTTACACCAGTGGTGGTCCTGAACTCTTCTGACTTATGGTTTGCTGACCTCACATAATTTCTGCAAGACTTGTAGAAGCTCTGTATAGCATGAATCAGAGGTGCTGGAATATTCTTCCTTGCCAAACAGTCCCAAAGTTTGCTCCAGGGGACCCTGTCAAACGCCTTTTCCAGATCTATGAAACAAAGATGGATCTCACTCTTATACTCAAGGGCCTTTTCACTCAGCTGTCTGAGGGTGAAGATTAGGTCTTGAGTACTTCGGTTTGCTCGGAATCCGCACTGGACCTCATCCAATTGTGGCGCTCAGCTAGGCGTCGGAGTCTCTGCTCTAGGATTCTAGAGTAGATTTTACCAGGGACACTGAGAAGGGATATGCCTCTATGGTTTCCACATTGTCGATTGTCACCCTTTTTGAAAATTGGTGTTATGATGGCAATCTCCCAATCCTTTGGTATGGTCTTGTTGCACCATGCTGCCTGTAGGACCTTTAAGAGTAATAGGTCTCCTGATGCTCCCATGTACTTAACCATTTCTGGTGTTATACCATCATGCCCTGCTGCTTTGCCCATCTTGATTTTCTCTAGTGCTGCCCTCAGTTCTTCCATCTTTATGTCATCTTCACCATCATTGGTTTTCTCTTCTGTGCTAGTGGTTATCATTTCTGATGCTTCACCATGCTCACCATCCAGGAGTTCTGAGAAATATTCTTTCCATCTTTCCATTACTTCCTTCGGGGCAGTAAGCAATTTGCCTTGCTTGTCCTTTATAAATTTGAGAGGGCATTGTTTTTCCTTCCTCATGTTCTTTAGGGTCTTATAGAACAATTTCTGGTTTTCTTGTGCATCTTTTTCTAGCTTTTCTCCAAATTCTTCCCAGGACTTCTGTTTTGCTGCTTGCACTTTGTTCTTTGCTTCTGTTCTGAGTGTCACATATTCTCTATATTTTTCCATTTGTCCTGTTGTGTTTTTAGCTCCTAAGTATTGTTTCCATGCCATTTTCTTCTCTCTTATTTTCTCTTTGACTTCCTCTGTCCACCAAGGTGTCCTCTTTCTCTGGTTCCCAAGTCGGACTTCACCGCATGCTTCTGCAGCAGCTGTCTTTATGATATCCTTGAATTTATTCCAGAGGGTTTCCAAGTCATCAGGTCGTTCTTCTGTGTTGCTCACTGCTGTAGCAATAAGCCCCTGATATCTGGTCTTAATTTCTGACTCTCTCAGCTTGTAGGTCCTAATGCTCATTTCTCCTGCTCGTTTACTTGGTTTCTTGCGTGATGTTGGGCAGTTCCTAGGCTGAGCAACTCTTTCAGTTGTTCGTTTGATTGTTAGCAGGTAGTGATCACTTCCAATCTCTGGCCCCCTCCAGACTCTTGCATCTTGGAATATCTGAATGAGCTTCTCCGAACAATGGCATAGTCGATCACTGACTTCTCATTCTTGGTTGGTTCACATCTAGTGTATGCATGTATGCGCTTATGGGGGAACTTTGTGTTTGTAATGATCAGATTCTACTCACTGCAGAATCTAAGGAGTCGCTTTCCATTGTCATTGAGAGTATCTTCTCCATATCTTCCGATAACTCCACCCCATCTAGCATGGTCATTTCCAACTCTGGCATTAAAATCTCCGAGCATGATAACTTCATCTAGGCAGTCATCCACTGTCCTTTGAAGCAGCTCAAAGAATTCCTCCTTGACCTCTGCTCTCTCATCCTCATTTGGCCCATACACTATGACCAGGTTGACTATGGTTTCTCCTTCTTTTAGTTTTACAACCATAATGCGCTCCGAGACAAAGTTCCATCCCTTGATACTATCTTTCTGATTTTGGGCCACAATGCAACCCACGCCCCCTTTAGCTCTTTCAGATATGGGTACACCACTGTAGAGCAACGTGTTGCCATCGAGATCCATGACTCCTTGTCCTTTTTCTTCGTTTCCGTTATAGCCAGGATTTCTAGTTTTGCTTTCCTCATCTCTTCCACCAGCTCCTCTTCCTTCCCATTTATACTTCTTGTGTTCCAAGTTCCATAAGTCATAGTCCGTAGTCCGTTCCAGTTCGTCGCCTTTAGAATCAGTCCGGTTTTCTCTCTTGTATTGCTCGTAATCATAGTTTAAGACAAACAGGTGATTGGCCTGTTGTGCCTTTGCATGGTGGAGGGGCTGCCTCCTTACGGCCTCCATGCAGGCCGCCCTCCTCCTTTTTCATCCGAGCTTGGGACCGGCATAGGCGGAGTTAGGTTGGCAAACTCATCAAGTAAAACTAATTACCCCAAGAAACCACCGCTGGAATAGCATATTTCTGCTTGGTGCAGGTTCGTGCTAGCGAATATATATATATATATATATATATATATATATATATATATATATATATATATATATATATATATATATATATATATATATATATATATATATATATGTATATATATATATATATATATATATATATATATATATATATATACATATATATGTGTGTGTGTGTGTGTGTGTGTGCGCGCGCGCGCGTGCGTATGATTGTGTATCTGTATGAAGCGAGGAACAAGGCTAATATGTAATAACATCCGATGACTGGATTCAAAAGAAGAACAAAAAAAAACATGTTTTAATAAACAGAGAGGAGGTAATAGATGTAAAATACTAAATACGCCATGGAAGGTAAAAGTGTTGACAGAAGCATTTAAAAAGATACAATAAATGATGACCTATACTTGCCGCAGAGGAAGATGCTATGCAATACATGAAAAAAAGGCAACGTTTCGAATCCGGGTGAAGTAACGAATAATGAATATAACGCTTTAGAAGAATTCGACAGAGAAGTGATCGCAAAAATGCTAAATATTTATAGTAGTTGATATATGCCTAACTAATACATTATAATAATAAAGGGTATAAAGCGAACAAGCCAGTTCCCGGGGGTCTCTGAAGAGATAAAGAAAGAACAGAACTACTGTTACCCTCAGGCATGTCGTAGAAGGCGACTAATATGAGGTTGTGCATGTAGCTGGCAATGTCATCACGTACAATAAATTGTCACAGAAACCACTGCTGTAAGAGTATGAGACTGCTTGTCCAGGCTTCCTGTATGGAGCCAGCTGCTCTGGTGGCTCCATAATCGCCAAAGAAAATGATGATGATGATCATGATGGATGATGATTAAGATGAACGTGATGCTGTTAATGATGATGATGATAGTGATGATGATGGTGGTAATGATGATGATGGTGATGATGATATTGGTAATGATAATTATGACGCTGATGGTGATGATGATAAGGATGATGATAATGATAATGATGATGACGTCACACCTTTAATCAGATCCTTTTCTCCACCACTCACTAATTCAAAGTTATTGCATTGTTACTATTATTTCTTATTTTTCTCGATTTCAATTTCCCGGTAGTCGGAAAGAGCTTCAGGTATTCCCAGGTCACGTCAATTTTTTTCCCGAAACTCGACTTGAATAAAATTTAAAAAAAAAAAATGGTCCGCAAATTTCATCTCGGGAAATCCCGAACCAGAAACCCTAATTAGTACTGAAAATATCAGTAAACTATCATCACATTAGTCCCGTGTAGACCCCGGGAGACTCTGATGAGACACAGAAATATTTAAACTACTGCTCCATCAGGACATTTGTAAAAGGCGAATATTATGAGGTTGTACAACCTGCTGGCAATCGCATACTGTTGAACAAATCGCTACGGAAACCACAACTGCAAGAGGACATGAATGCTTTGGTGCAGGTTCTGAGAATAAAATGTTATTCTGCAATGATGTCTGCATGCTCTGAAAGGGGCGATAATGGAAACGCTGATCATGATCATTCTTTTATTGTCCATATTGTCATCAGCACGCTTCTATATGGCATCGAAACATGGACAACCTATACTAAGCAAGAAAGAAAGCTCAGGACCTTACGTCTACGGTATCAACGCCACATCCTAGGCATTTTGTGGAAGGACAAAGTGACAAATGTCGAGGTGTTGTCACGTATGGCTTTTAAAGAATGTATACACTGCTTAGACAGCGCAGACTACGCTGGCTTGGCCTTATCCGCCGCATGGAAGATGGTTGCATCCCAGCAGACGTTTTCTACGGACAAATGGCAGATGGCAAAAGAACAGCCTTGCGACTGCAGCTGAGGTTCAAGGATGTGTGCAAGAAAGCCATGAAGACACTGGACAATAAATCCAGCAACCTGGGAGGATGAAGCTGCCGATCGCACCAGGTGGCGATGCTCCCTACGGCGACACATCAGATTGAGCGAAAAGATGCTCTCACAACAAGCAGAAGAGAAAAGAACACGTCGAAAATAACACCAGGCAAAAAAAGCAGCTGAGAGCTATCACCTCAGGGGCGCATTCCCATAGTCAGTCATGACTGAAGGGGCTACTACTATTACAATATTCAGTGATATTCAGTTGGAATTACCGTCCATTATTATTTTTTTTTCTATTCATTTCATGTCGTTTTGTACGATATTTTTTAACACACTATGTTAGGGGTCGGTAATCAGACGATCTCGGTCTACCGATAGATCCCAGTGGATAATGTGGTATATTTTTAGCCGACTACAGGGGAAAAAAGACTTTTTAAACTGGGGAAATTTCGGACTAAACCTCTCCTGCCGACATTTATAATCGCCGTGTCCCCAGTATCAAAGCTACTTTTTCCTCATCCCCAATGAAAACTCTCAAGCTGACTACTAAAATATACTCGTGAACTGTATAAGAAAGGAACACCATCTTTTTTTTACAAGGTTCATCATCCCGCTTCCACCCCCCCCCCCACCCACTTAAAATCACATATACATACAGTTGCGTACTAAGGGGGGTGCGAGTGGGGCGGTCCACCCAGGGTGACAGTCACTAATATGATAGTATTTACTGTTAAAATATACTTGCAAGTGTTTCTTTAATGGGGCGGGGGCGCCAAAGGTAGGAGCCTCTCCGGGTGCCAAATACTTTAGGTTCGCCCCTGCACACACACACACACACATATATATATATATATATATATATATATATATATATATATATATATATATATATATATATATATATATGTGTGTGTGTGTGTGTGTGTGTGTGTATATGTGGTAGATCTTTAGAGAGCTCAGTGTTTCTAAAGTAGATCCCAAAAGCTCCTGAGATGCCGACCCATGCACTATGTTAAATTCTAATCATGAATATTATATATTTTTTTTAGATTAATAAATCTAAATGTCATATTTGTTTTTTTTTATTTGATAGTGGTATTTTCCTAAATTATTTCAACACCCTGTAATGCCGAGCACAAAACAATGGTACATCTTGTACAGTATAACGTAGACCATTGATTCTTAACCGGGGGTATCAATACCCCTTGGGGGTATGGGAACCAACTGATGGGGGTATGGAATTCGATCTCTGAAAAATTAAAAGAGAAAATTTTTTTGGTTCGATTAGATTATTAACTATCATCATTATCAATACGAATTGAGGAGGCGAGGCAGCTAACTAATCAGGATGTCAAGTATAAGTAAAGTATTTGTAGACATACTTGTAACTTATTGGACTGATGATGATTTCGATAATCTGGAGATGGGGGTATGGGGACACATTTGGCTATCCATTGGGGGTCTGCAATCGTCAAAAGGTGAAGAACCCCTGACATAGACGATTAAAAAATATGTGGACAAAAAAATACATTTCGGCAGACTGTAAACACAAACATATTTAGTGTTATTTCTTTATATTGGTCATGAGTAAAAGAATACAATATTTATGTGACAAATTGTACGTGCAAAAAAAAAAAAAAACAATTTGTTTGATCTAAATGAATATTTACAACGTTTCGGTAACAGGACGTGATCCGTGCATAAATGTCTGTAGTGAAGTTCAGGTCCTTGTTTTAAAGGTTAGATCTTTGACAACCGCACTACTGTTGTGGGTGGTTTTCTGCCCCTGGTGAAATCCTATGGAAATGAATGCCGCTTCCAAAAACATTATCTTGTAGGTTACTCAGTGCATATCAATAATGCAAAGATCAACAACATCCCGATCAATCACTGGGGAACAATTCTCCAGGTCAGTGAAGATTAGACTTAAACGAGCAAGATATGCATTATAACTATTCTGCTCGTCGTTCTCTCGTGTAAACAATTACATTCATTATCATCATCATCATCAGTTGCCATCTTCACAACGAAGGTTGGCTGTAATGAATCTCCAACGTCTTCTGTCTCTTGTCTTGGTGGTGCACTCTGATAGACTCTTTCCTGTCCATCTCTTGATGTTATCTTCCCACTTATAGCGCTGTCTTCCCCTTGCACGTTTGCCTTCAACTCTCCCTTCTGTTATGGTCTTCTGCAAGGTGTTATGCCTTTTTATGTGACCAAAGTATTTTAGCTGCCGAACTTTGATCTCCCTCATTAGTTCTCTTTTCATACCTAGATTTTCTAGGACCTCCTTATTTGTTTTCTTCTCTTTCCATGAGATACGCCCCATTCTTCTGTATATCCACATTTCAAGAGCCTCAATTCTTTCTTCCAAACGCTTATTCATCGTCCATGTTTCCGCACCATACAGAAATGCAGAATATATATAACACTTTATGATTCTCAGTTTTAATTTGTGAGATAACTGTTTAGATGTCAGTATATGTTTCATGTTGTTGAAAGTAGCTTTGGCCATTCCTATTCTCTTCTTGATTTCTGTTTCACATCTGCCATCTTCTGTTATTATATGACCAAGATATACGTAGCTCTTGACTTGTTCCAGGATTTTCCCATTTACGCTTGTGTTTAATGTGGGTTTATCGTCTGTTTTGCTAATTATCATAGTTTTTGTTTTCTCAATATTAATGTCGAGTCCATATTCATGACTTATACTGTTCACTTGCTTCACTAGTTCTTGTAACTCCTGTTCGCTTTCAGCTAACAACACGGTATCATCTGCATATCTAAGGTTGTTTATTGACCTTCCACTGATGTTCAGTCCTGGTATTTCCTGTATCTGTTTGAAATTTTTTTCGGTGAATAAATTAAATAGGCAGGGGGACAGCACACAACCTAGTCTGACACCTCTTTTTATGTCTATGTATGATGAATAATTCCTTCCAGATCTTACTGTGGCAGTTTGCTCCCAATAAAGGTTACTGAGTATTCTTATATCTTTTCCATCAAAACCTATGTCTTCGAGGCATTCAATTATTTTCTCATGATGGACTCTGTCTTCTTCTTCTTCTTCTTCTCGTTCGCTGTTGTTTAGAAATGTCTACACAAGAAGTCCGGTTCTCTGGATGTATGTTGCTGTAGTTGAAAGTTCTTCAAGACTCCCAAACAGCTTTGTGTGGATGTGCATCTCTGTGGGCCAATGTTCAGTTCGCAATTGACTAAACATGTGGCAGTCTTGCAGGATGTGTTCGGCTGTCTGTGCTGCCTGTCCACACGTACATAGGGGTAATGGGACCAATCTCAGTCTGTATAAGTGACTGTTCAGTCTGTTATGTCCTGTTCTGATACGGAACAGGATCACCTGTTTTGCTCGATCAAGATAGCGATAGTTGTCTCTTTGTTGGTCAATTTTCCTGATGGCCTTGATAAGGGTCTTCTTTTCCTGGAATGTGATTGTTTGTTCTTTTTGTTCCTGCTCTCTCATTTCCTGGTATGCCACAGTGCGATGGTATCCACTGTAGCACTACCCTTCTTTTGATATTTATGGACTCTGTCAAAAGCCTTCTTATAGTCAATGAAGCACATGTACATACTTTTTTGGACCTCTGTATATTTTTCTGCTAATATTCTTAGGCAAAATATTGCCTCTCTTGTTCCACTGTTCCGTCTAAAACCAAATTGTTCTTCTTGGATTTCGCTGTCTACCTTACTTTTTATTTTGTCCTGTATGATTTTGAGCAGTAGTTTAATTGCATGACTCATCGGGCTGATTGTTCTGAAGTCTGAACATTCATTATACAGGTGATTGAAATCTAGCTAGTAACGTATAATTATTCTGCTCATTAATTATTGCTTATAAACGGCCTCTTATAATAATTATAGCCCCTTCAGTCATAACTGACAATGGGAATGCGCCCCTAAGGTGGCAGCCCTCAGCTGCTTATTTTCCTGGTGTTCATTTCGACGTTATCTCCTCTCTTCTGCTTGTTGTGAGAGCTTCTTTTCGCCCAATCTGAGTGGCGCCGTAGAACGCATTGCCCCTTGGTGCGATCGTCAGCGTCATTCTCCCAGGTTGTTGGATCCATGTCCAGTGCCCTGGTGTCTCTTTTGCACACAACTTTGAACCTCAGCTGTGGTCGCCCCACTTGTTCTTTAAATGGCGTCTTGGACATTTATTTTACATGTGACTGAAATCTAGTAAAAGCGAATGTTAATGTATTTATACTTCCGGAAGTCAAAAATACGACTTCTGTGGATTTGAAACAAAGTCACATGTTCAAAGTTCATATACATTTTATGTAGTAAAAGTCAATAAATTTCCATTTTTATTGATCTGAATTTAACGAAATCAACAAAACAAAAACAAACAAAAAAGTCCCAATTATCTAAGACTGCAGGAACATCATGCCCTGTCAAGTTACTAAATTAATAAAAAAAAATTACTTTGTATTTTACAGAATAATAGTTGTCTTTATCTGTAGATATACTTTTCTGATATACATTACAAACTTTGAAGTAAAAAAGACATTATCATAACCCCTCAGCTCCACCTGGAACATAGGCCTTCTAGAAATTAGTGGCAAATTTTCATGTTCAGTGACATCCGTTCACAGCTTTACCATGACATTTTTTTTTTAATTTCCTTCATTTTTGTTGAAGTTTCTTGTTTAGCTGAATGTTTATAGATGGTGGGGTAGCTGGCCCCCTGCCCAACCCTGTCGTCGCCTTCTACCACATATCGTGCACGTTAAAGTGGTATTATTCGCTCCCTTTTCGGTCCTTGTATCATACAGTCGAAGAAAGATATTGATCTAAAAAATTAATTAATAAAAGTAAGTGAGCCGCTGATATCGTAATCCTCATTACAACTCAATCTCAAGATTGCTCTATCCACATTAAAGATCCTCACTTGTAAAGCAGAGAAATGGAAAGTCTTTGCTGATATAATTCTTCACTTTCAAGGCTGATATATTAATATTGGAAACTGTTTGATAAGATAGCGAAGTTGGAGTTACCATGACAACACACGGGTTGTCACGGCGGTACATTTCATTTTCTAAACTTTACTCCCGGGTGCCTTATTTATTCAGGAAGGATGATTCTCTGGGAGAAGGTGACAGATATAAAACTGGCGGATGATTAATGAAATCATGAACACGAAGGCAGGATGATCGATGTGAATTAACCAGTTGCTCACTGCAGAAAAATAATGAAGGCGATAACTATATATATATATATATATATATATATATATATATATATATATATATATATATATATATATATATATATATATATATATATATATATATATATATATATATATATATATATATATATATATATATATATATATATATATATATAGTGCGATCGCATCTTACGTGATGGTTAAGATATAAAAACGTGCAGTCATAGTTACTGTTATTGTGATCAGAATCGACCTCACCGCACTCCTGGCAAACCCATAGGTGCTCATTCTCCCTCAGCAAATGTCGAAGAGTAAGAATTCTAATTGTACCTCTGGCACGCTGATTGTACATACGACGGATGCATGCTCTCTCACGTGCATCTCTGCTAGTTCCATGTTTGATGCTTAACTCCAACAGTCTCCAACAGTTGTTGATTCATCCATTCCTGTGTCATCTAGCAGGCAATCATTAATTGCCCTTAATATCTCTCCCTCATCCATGTCCAGTGTCCCCACTATGGTTGCTCTCGAGGCCAGTCTGTCAGCTCTCTTATTACCACGTACCCCTGCATGACCAGGACAGTTGATCCACAACAGTTCTTGAAGACTTGAGGATTCTATTGATGTTTTCCATTCCTGCCGCAGCCATCCGTTCTGAACTGTCCGATGCATGGCTTGAGAGTCTGACAATATAACTGCTCTGGTTGATGGAGTTTTAGACAGCCACCTCAATGCTGCAGTAACTGCCTCTACCTCCATTCTCATGCTGGCGGTTGTTGTCTTGTAGGCTTTATTCTGTTCAGCAGCGACTCTGTCCTTTATTCTCGCAGAGAAGCCCCATCCTGATTTCTCACCACGCACTACAGACCCATCTGTGTACTCAATGGCGTCATCATCCCCAGCATGATCACTTACACTAGTCAACAACCAAAATGTACCAGAAATGAAAATAGCTGATCTTAACTAATTTTGGTGTGCTGAAAACGAAAATGACATTAAAAAATGTTGATTGGCTCTAGTTTTCAAGATATATGCTACTAGTTTATTTAATTACGGTCATTTTATATATATGACTCAACTGTTGTGGGTGATTGCATAATTTTTTCTAATGACCAATAAAAATGTAACTAGAATTTGATGATGCAATCCTACCTATGATTACATCACCTTTGTGTATAAATATCTTATCTCTGATAAAATTTTGCCATGAGTTAGTGCATTTGTCCTTATCAAAAGTATCGTAGTTAGAAATGCCTAGGACATGTGTGAACAGTGCTAATAATTTGTTTTATATATGTAGTGAGGTGACATTTCTATCACAAAAACGAAATATAACTAAAGTGATTAAGAAGGCGTACAGTTTGTATTTTGGCTGCAGAATAGGAGATCAAGATAAGAGCTGGGCGCCACACATATGCTGCAATACATGTGCAGCACATCTTAAACTGTGGTTGACTGGCAAAAGGCAAGCTATGCCTTTTGCAGTCCCAATGATTTGGAGAGAGCCCACTGATCATCTCAACAACTGTTACTTTTGCATGGTCCCTCCAATTGGGAAAGGCATATCAAAGAAGAAAAAATGAACTCTGGAATATCCAAACATCGCCTCTGCAATACGTCCGGTACCACATGGCGATGACCTACCAGTTCCCAAAGTGCCAGAATCATTTTCAGCTGCTTCCACTGATGATGAAGAGGACATTGATGGTCCTGAACCATCAGCCTCAAGCGACCCAGATTTTGAGCAAACTACATCCACTAAACCACACTTAATAACCCAAGGTGAACTGAATGATCTTGTAAGAGATCTGAATTTACCGAGGAACAAGGAGGAGCTTTTGGGTTCCAGATTGCAACAGTGGAATCTCCTGGCAGAAGATGTTACAATTTCTGTGTATAGGAACCGCCAGAAGCCGCTTATTACATTCTTTTTCAAAGAGGGTGACCTTTCTGCGTGCCACAACATTTCTGGTTTAATGGCAGCCCTCAAAATCAATTACATACCGGAAGTGTGGAGGCTTTTCATCGATTCATCCAAGACGAGTCTTAAAGCTGTTTTGTTGAATAATGGTAATGTGTTACCGTCAATTCCAGTTGGTCATGTAGTTCATATGAAAGAATCTTATGAAAACATTAAGAAGCTTTTGAAGTGTATAAACTACGATCATCATCATTGGTCACTTTGCGGTGACTTCAAAGTGGTCGCTCTTTGGCTTGGACTACAGGGTGGATACACCCAAGTACTGTTGCTTTCTCTGTGAGTGGGATAGCCGTGCACGAAGTGACCATTACATCAGAAGACATTGGCCAATCAGGCAGTCATTGCAGCCTGGCAGTAAGAATGTTGAGAACCCAGCACTTGTCGACACCAGCAAGATTTTGTTGCCACCCTTGCACATTAAGCTGGGTCTCATGAAAAACTTTGTCAAGGCAATGGAGAAAACAGATGAGGCTTTCAAATACCTCATCAGAAAATTTCCAAGACTGTTGAAGCTAAAATAAGAGAGGGAGTATTTGTTGGTCCGCAAATTCGAAAACTTCTTAATGATGACGAGTTTCTTTGCGTGTTGCATGGCAAGGAAAAAGCAGCATGGCT
Organism: Oreohelix idahoensis; assembly: GCA_024509875.1. Taxonomy (NCBI): domain Eukaryota; kingdom Metazoa; phylum Mollusca; class Gastropoda; order Stylommatophora; family Oreohelicidae; genus Oreohelix; species Oreohelix idahoensis. The sequence continues at coordinate 391,297 of JAMPIV010000594.1, forward strand.
AGCATTTAAGTCAGTGGTGGACAATTTTCTTGGAAACAACAGATCTGATAATTACAATGAAATTGTAGAAAATCTCCTTCTGAAGTATATGAGTCTTGGCTGCAACATGTCTTTGAAAATTCATTTTCTGGGTTCTCATCTGGATTTCTTTACGTCAAACTGTGGAGCGGTCAGTGATGAGCATGGCGAACGATTTCACCAGGACATTGCTGCTATGGAGACAAGGTATCAAGGCAATTGGAGCCCTTCAATGCTTGCTGATTACTGTTGGACTGTGGCAAGAGACACCTCATCGATTGACTACAAGAAGCAAGCAAAGAGAGCTCGAACAGCGACTGAATAATGATGGAATGGGTTCAAATGTGCCTTTTTAAAACATGATATGTGAACTTTAAATAATGTTTTTATTTTTTCTATTATTTTATGTTGAAATATCAATTAATTGAGTATGTAACCACAATTTTTATAATGCTAAAGTAGAAAGACTAGCTGTTCACCCCAGAGAATTAAACAAGCATACATTATTTGTATTACTGAAATGTAAATTCATCATTTTTTTAAAAACCAGAGCCAATTGATGAATTTCATTATGATATTTGAAATCAGCATGTCAAAATCAATAAGAAATGGTATATTTAATTTCTGGTACAAATAACTTTTGAAAATTTGTTGACTAGTGTTATCAGCTGATTAATCTCCAGCTCTGCTTTTCCACTGCCCCAAGATCTCCACTCTCTACCAAGGCTAATGATGACCTGCTGGTAGTTTATCCAGTTCTCCCCTGACTTACTCCACTCTTCCCCTTTGGATATATTTTCAACCCTAGTCACCTGACCAATAGTAGCCTCTGCCTGTGCTATCCATGAAATCCCCTCTTTATTCTTGCTCCTTTGATGTCAGCTACGTCCTCATGTAGGGGGTGTCTATTGTCGGTGGTTACCCGCGTATAAGCTTTTGCCTGGGCCATCGCAAATCTGGATCTAATCGACAGCAATCGGAGCATGTATCCCGCTGTCACAATGGGGGTATCACGCGTACAGCCCAAAACTAGTCGCATCCCTTCATTTTGAAGGCGTTTCATTCGTTCACATTGTGACACTAACAGTGTCAGTATTCCTAGCCCATACTCAATTACTGAAATCACGAGCTTGTGATACAGGAGAAACAGTAGTCTCTGTTCCAAGCTCGCAGCAGCCATTGTTTTTAAGGCTGCCAGTCCTTAGCAACCCCCCCCCCCCCCCTTTCCAAATTGCTCAGTTTTCGACTAAAACTATTTATCATCATTATTTCACTACGTATATTGCAAAATATATTATTAATAGTAATTTAAGTTTAAAAAAGGAATGTTTAAAATAGCGATTTTCAGTTACTTCAAACGCATAAAATGCTACGAATGGAAACGTTTACTATCATCCTGGAATGAACGACACAGGCCTGTTTGTATTAATGTTAATGTTAATCGGAATCGACGTCACTGCACTCCGGGCAAACCCATAGGTGCTCAGTCTCCCTCAGCAAATGTCGAAGGGTATTACATTAGCATGTCGTTCGTATTACATTAGCATGACTAGGTATTTAGAAGAACAGTATGTTTAAATGTATTACAATCAATATTTTTGTAAATATTAAGAAATAAAAAAGCTTTAATCCTCTGCGTGACTAATTTTTATGACTTTTCTTAGTTGCCGAGTACGTAGTGTGTTTAATCTTCATTTTTATTATTTCTGTATATTCTGTTTATTGTATTTAAATGTTTCATGATGTTGGTATTGCGCCAGTTATTACTGTCGATAGCATAATGAATTGACAGTGGTGCATCACTTCAGATACCTGGGATCTATCATCAATGACCAACTCCCTGGACACAAAACATGACTGCCGCATTGGCAACGCTGCAACCATCTTTTCCCGCCTCACACTGCGTATTTGGGGACACTCTAAACTCACAATTATGATAAAAACTGTAGTACATAATGCCTGCGTCACCAGCACGCTTCCATATGGCAGCGAGACATGGAAAATCTATGCTTGGCAAGAGAAAATGCTCAGTACTTTCCATCTACCGTGTCTACGCCATATCCTTGGTATTAGTGGCAGGACAAAGTGACAAATGTCGAGGTGTTGTCACGTGCTGACCTTCAACGCATGTATGCACTGCTTAGAAAGCTCAGATTACGCTGGCTTGGCCATGTCTACCGCATGGAAGATGGTCGCATCCTCAAAGATATTTTCTACGGACATCTGGCAGATGGCAAAAGAACAGCTTGGCGACCACAGCTGAGGTTCAAAGATGTGTGCACTAAACATAAATCCGGCAACCTGGGAGGATGAAGTTGCCGACCGCACTAAGGGACGATATTCCCTATGGCGCCACCTCAGATTGGGCGAAAACACAACAAGCAGAAGAGACAAGAACACTCCGAAAGGAACGCCAGAAAAAAACAACTCAAGGCTATCACCTCAAGGGCGCATTATTGTCACAGTCAGTTATGACTGAAGGAGTCTATTAATCATTTGGCCTTATTTTGCACATTATTTTCTTAAATAATTTTTTTTCAATAATTTCTGTAAATAATTATGACAACTTGTTAATACACCCCCCCCCCCCCCCCCCCCATTGTACGGTAGTGTCGTACGGTAGGTAAAGTGTTTTATTGGGCCCGTCTAAGTAAAGAGTGAATGTTGACAGATACACGAGAATGTATAGAAAATAGATATTTCACAGGTGGTAGGTTGAGGGAAAGATATGTCTCTGGAGTGAGTAGGTTTCTCTCCTTCAGCCTATCCGTACAACTGTGCTTTGTTTACAAGACAGTCTTTGTCTCCCTATCTAAAATAAAACAAGTCACACTACACACACAACACTTTGTGACAACAACACACATACACGTGAAAAACTAAGGATAAATGAGTATGGGTCTGACCAACACACAAAGTTAAATTTCTTTGTTGTTTATTATCACTAAATTGGTTACAACATCAATACCCAAAAGATATCAAGAAAATCATTTACAAATAGAGGAAATAAAGAAGAATGATGCGCCTTCGCCGTATGGAGAAAAAAAAAACCCAAAAATATTAACCCAAATGTTGAAGGTTAGCACTTGGTTACAGAATAAACAATCTTGTAAAGGAAACAAAAAATCAGACAACCAAATTAATAGATATTTCCCAGCATGAACAAGAAAATCATCACACACTCACTCACTCAGTGACCGCCTCTCACTCTCTTACCTATAGTCTTTTACCCGTGGGTCTGTTGTATCCCTTGGTAACAGTTTATTCCTCGAACATAATCCCTATTTCACTGTGATTTAATATACCACTCCAGCTGTCGAGGATACAAATTGGCCCCAGTCCATCCCAAAAAGAAAAAGAAATGAGGTGAACGCCGAATATGTTATTTTCCTTGATTAATCCTGGTAGCAATATAAAATTATAAAGGTTATCGTCACTGTTCTTAACTGTCACTTTTCCTCCGATGGGGTGCACAGGGGAATATAAGTCTAGACACAGGAACTACAACTGAATAAAATCGTTGCGACAACGCTTGCAGTGTATGAGCGGGCGGGAGAAAACAGGCTTGTTTTCCGCTTGGTCTGGAACTTCTATCTGGATACTGGTTTCATTACGAATAGGTAAATAGTGTTACCATTTAAGAGAGGGGATTTTTCTAGAATCTGGATAAATCCGGTTTGCTTCTAATGTTAAAAAATGATGATGATGGATTTGTATATCGGCCGACTCTTTGTGTGTGTGTATATATATATATATATATATATATATATATATATATATATATATCTATATATATATATATATATATATATATATATACACAGGGACAAGACAATCTCTCATCCGCTCTGTCAATCCTGATGAGTTTAAAAGATGCACGGTGTTTGATCACAGACGTATTGATGGAAAAGATATAAGAATACTCAGTAACATTTATTGGGAGCTGTTATGATTATAATTTATAACAGGTTATAGCGTAGCTCAGCGACGGCTCTGTGTTTGTTTATTTGTACACGGGTCACTTGGACAGACCTGTGAGCTACGTTAAGCCGTCATGCTTGGCTGGGTCTCGTGAAACAGGTGACTGGTTTAGTGTTCAAGGGGCAGATAGAGCGATGTGTATTTAATGGCGGGTGGACGTGTATTTTTGAGATCCTGAGATTTATGATGTTTGGATTAATTCCTACCTGATACCGATTTCTGTACTTCAAGAGTTTGTGTTAGGGGTACTAGAGATGCACGTGAAAGAAAGTATGTAGTTCTTTAAACTAAGTAATTAAATATGAGGAAAAGCTGTCAGGGACAGTATACTAGTTACTGGCGCTACAGAACCTTACGTGACGATACATATTATGCCACACGCTGTAATGGCTTTCAAATGTTTATCTATGGAGCTGTGTTTACGTCAATAAATGGTGTTGAAACTGTCCACTCGGCCTTGGTGGTGATCTAGATATTTTGGTGTATTGCTGTGGCGGTGTTCGTCTGTATGTCCCTACACTAACGTGGTCAGTGTAACTCCAGAAGTTACAGATGAAATATAATCTAAAAACATCGTTACAGTTAATGGGGGCCAAGCCGGGATGTGTGTTTAAACACGGCATACTTTTGATGCTGATGAATTCTGAAACGCTCAAGATGGTGAAATAACTCTTTCAACTCAGCGCATTACGTGCACAGATTATAACTTATTGACAGTGAACGTATTCCATCTACAGACTAACGAACGCACATTCGGTGAGATAATGCAACTGCTGTGAATTGAGCATACTTTCTGCAGACATTTCGCTTTATGTCATCATGAAGAAATAACTCGCATAATCAAGGGGAGATTACAAAGACATTGCCTAGCTGACTTTGTCGCGGTTGTCAGTCGGATTCGACTTGAACATTGTTAATGAAGATAACAAGAGTATTCTAGGAAGGATCAGGAACATTGACAATAATTTGTTTGGACAGACTTCAAGTAACTTTGCTTGTTAGTTTATTAATGAGTGGAATATCATGACACTACATAGTTTAACTACTGTGCTTAAATTGAGTGTTAATTAATGTGAATTCGCCAGACTTGGTTTGGTCTTGTGCACTAATCTATTCCACACTCACACTAGACTTTGCAACAATATTTGGCTAACATGCCACACTATTATCGATTTGTACAACACTTAAGCATAGTCTTATCTATTGCTCATACAAGTGTGTTAGATTCAAGATTACATTGTTTCTCTTAACATCACTATGTTATGTTTATGGCACGTACTTTGCAGGTACACATACTATTATTCTTTGGACACGTAATGTCGCATTTATTCGCTATATAGTTGATTGTCTGTCTCGTGTCACCTATTGTTTCTATTACATAATTGTATTAATGTTAATGCGTTGCATTATGATTATTAATTAATATGAGATGAATTGACTACTGTTACTAGACTTGACAGATAGGCGTTTCGACGGTGTGAGATCTGTGAGTGCATGGATGGCTATCATCATGGTTTTTAATCATGTTGGGTACTTTAAGTTATGGTTACCTCACCTTGTTGTTAAAAGGATTTTTGTCATGTGTAGTGTTTTGCGGTAGTTTTTACTATTGTCCACGCGCTAAGTGTTTAATTGCCTACTCTGTGGCAGAAACCTGGGTGCTGTGCTATGTGGTACTGACAGTGATGTTATACTCACAAGAGCTACATTAAGCCATCATGCTTGGCTGGGTCTCGTGAGACAGGTGACTGGTTTAGTGTTCAAGGGGCAGATAGAGCGATGTGTGTTTAATGGCCGGTGGACGTGTATTTTTGAGCTCCTGAGATTTATGATGTTTGGATTAATTCCTACCTGATACCGATTTCTGTACTTCAAGAGTTTGTGTTAGGGGTACTAGAGATGTATGTGAAAGAAAGTATGTAGTTCTTTGAACTAAGTAATTATATATGAGGAAAAGCTGTCAGGGACAGTGTACTAGCTACTAACGCTACAGAACTTTACGTGACGATACATATTATGCCATACACTGTAATGGCTTTCAAATGTTTATCTATGAAGCTGTGTTTACATCAATAAATGGTGTTGAAACTGTCCACTCGGCCTTGGTGGTGATCTAGATATTTTGGTGTATTGCTGTGGCGGTGTTCATCTGTATGTCCCTACACTAACTTGGTCAGTGTAACTCCAGAAGTTACAGATGAAATATAATCTAAGAACATCGTTACAGGAGCAAACTGCCACAGTAAGATCTGGAAGGAATTATTCACCATACATAGACATATTTAATCTATACACCGAAAAAAATTTTCAAACAGATACAGGAAATACCAGGACTGAACATCAGTGGAAGGTCAATAAACAACCTTAGATATGCAGATGATACCGTGTCGTTAGCTGAAAGAGAACAGGAGTTACAAGAACTAGTAAAGCAAGTGAACGGTATAAGTCATGAATATGGACTCGACATTAATATTGGGAAAACAAAAACTATGATAATTAGCAAAACAGACGATAAACCCACATTAAAGATAAGCGTAAATGGGAAAATCCTGGAACAAGTCAAGAGCTAGGTATATCTTGGTCATATAATAACAGAAGATGGCAGATAAGAAACAGAAATCAAAAAGAGAATAGGAGTGGCCAAAGCTACATTCAACAACATGAAGCATATACTGGCATCTAAACAGTTATCTCACAAATTAAAACTGAGAATCATAAAGTGTTATATATATTCTGCATTTCTGTAAGGTGCAGAAACATGGACGATGAATAAGCATTTGGAAGAAAGAATAGAGGCTCTTGAAATGTGGATATATAGAAGAAAGGGGCGTATCTCATGGAAAGAGAAGAAAACAAATAAGGAGGTCCTAGAAAATCTAGGTATGAAAAGAGAACTAATGAGGGAGATGAAAGTTCGGCAGCTAAAATACGAGGCGTGTTCAAATGAAACCCGACCGTGCTGCGCCAATTGGACATTCGTAGGAGGAGCATGATGACGTCACATCTGACGTAATAAGCACATACGAATGTATAAGTGTGTAAGTTTTCATTCTCCTAGTATTCATTGGCTGTGCTGCAGACCGTTAAAATAATGGCCGGTGTGATAAGGAATCCGTCCAAGGTCGATCAGCGAGCGGTGATTCAGTTTCTAACTGCCGAAGGATGTCGACCAGTCGACATTCATCGCCTAATGAAAGCAGTGTATGGTGACAAAAGTGTGCCTAAGACTGCAGTGAAATACTGGGCACGAATGTTTCGAGAAGGACGTCAGTTAACGAAAGATCTTCCGCGGCCAGGTCAGGTACATATTGTTGCGACAGAAGAAGCCATCGCTGAGATTGATGCAGCAATACGGGTGGACCGTCGTCGGAGCTTACGTTCGTTAGCAGAGGTATTCGCTGTCTCTTGGAACAAATCAAATGGTGGTTAGGAAGAAACTGAAGTATCGAAAGGTGTGTTCACAATGGGTCCCACGGATGCTGACCGATCACCATAAGGAAGAACGCATGGGGTGGAGTTTGAACCACCTGCTGCGTTACGAAGAGGAGGGTGATGCATTTATGTTGCGCATAGTGGCAGGCGATGAGTTGTGGTGCCACCACTTTGAGCCGTGCAGCAAATCAGCGAGCATGCAATGGAAACATCCCGGATCACCAAAACCCAAAAAATTCAAGTCACAGATTTCCGCCGTTAAGGTTATGCTGACCGCATTTTTTGACCATGAAGGGCTTCTATTGGTAGACTTTAAAGAGCCTGGCGTGAACATCAATGCCATCCGCTACAAAGACACACTAGACAACCTGCATACAGCCATCAAGAATAAACTACCCGGCATGCTTTCGCGTGGTGTGATTCTGTTGCACGACAATGCTCGTCCACATGTTGCGAACATTGTGCAGGAAGCGTTAGCAAGGAAAAGGTGGGAAGTTCTGCCACACCCAGCCTACAGCCCTGATCTGTCACCATGTGACTTTCATTTTTTCGGACCCTTAAAAAATTCTCTAAATGGATAACGATTCAACTCCGATGCAGACGTCAGGGCCTCGGTGACCAAATGGTTCAATAAGCAACTAAAGTCATTTTTCTTGGACGGCATCCGCCGTCTACCCAAGCAGTGGGATGCGTGTCTGATTGCCTATGGTGACTATTTCTAAAGAACCCCAGTGGGTATTTGCTTCATAACAATTGCTGTATTTAATTCTACTACTCCTGCTGATGTAACTTACATATATTTGTTATAACGCCACTGGGACGGGTTTCATTTCTTCTTCTTCTTCTTCCTCGTTCGCCCTGAAAAGGACGGTGGTTGCGTTGTGTCTGTTTACGCCTAAGCTGTGATATCTGCACCTTTCGGTCGACACATCCGACTTCTGCACGGCATTTTTTAGGACCGGGTTTGCCTTCCCATTGCGATCCACACTCGCTCAGCCAGTCTGCACTGCTGCAGACTGTTTCCAGGACCACCACGTGGAGGTGGAGTGCGGTCTTGACCAGCTCTGATTCGCTGGTCCTGACGCAGGCAGTCAAGCTATGAGTCGCTGACTGCGTTCTCTATTGCTGCGTCTTTGGGTCCCTGGGTTTCATTTGAACACACGTCGTATTTTGACCACATAAAAATGCATAACACTGTCGTGAAACGAGTGTGTGTAACCCCACTACGTTTTTAAATCATTATGTCGGGATACAAATTTGCCCCAGCCAATCAACGCACAGTTGCTGAGCCGGAATAAATTACCTGAAGTTACGCCAGGAAAAACTTAAGCCCTGTTTTTTTCGGATGTGGGTCGTGGCCATCGTGTTCACGCAAGATGGCGGAAGAAAACTGAATAAAATTAGGCTGTATGAGCATAAGACGAAACTGCAGGCAACCAATCAGCTTGCTCCTCCAGGAACCAACCAAACGCTTTCCTTTACCAGTAGAAGTTATTTTACCTGCCTATATAATCGGGCGAGATTTATGCTAAAACACGCAACACCGAACACGAAGCCAGCGACGACCGACTGAAGAGAGGAGCTGTCAGCTTTGATTTATAGCTTACCTGAGAGCATTGACCTGCAGCCTGCTTCGCTAAGTCGAGTCAAAATCTGGCCTGTTTAAATCTTGGAGGGTAAATATAATTTACTATAAACTGGTAGGAAAATAGGTTTTAATATGAACGTATCAGGTTACTGATTGTATCTTGACGAATTAAGTATAATGATTGTATTTCCTAATATGATTGAATAGACGAAGACTAATAGGACTCATACTTCAATCTATTGTCTCCTATAACTTCAGTCTATTGTCTCTGTGGTGGATTTTGATGTTATAAAGTGTGGTTGCTATGTTACTAGTGTACTGAATGAGGTCAGTTGTGAAAGTCCCTGAGGATAACAGTTTATGTGAGTTTACAGGGTACCTTGCTACTACCACCTATGACCTCAAGCAGACTTAATTGTGACTAATATGAATGATAGCTACGTATAATGTCTAGGGTAATGAAGGGTGGTGTGCTGGTAATTGAGTACACAAACACGCACACAAACACTAATCTTAAGCTCTATGATCAAGTCAATTAACACTGTGTTAAAATTTAGGAGTTACAATTTTTTCAAATTTATTTGGTCCTGAACCAAAGTTTCTTCTGGTCAGGACTTTTTTAAAAATAAAATCAAATATGAATCAGTTTCAATAAATTTACATAGAATCAGGTAAAACACATGAAAGACTTGTACATATATATATAAGTTGAATCTACTAGTATTGTTATTAACTAAGAGTCTTTAGAATCTAGTGCTGGATGTCGGGTCGGGTATTTTCATCATTCACAGTCTGTGGGTAATAGTGTTCATTTTGCTCTTACACAAGATTTATGGTGGAAAAAGGTTAGTTATACACCAGGGATTTTCTAATATGCTAAGTGGTTGATGAATTTCCGCAGGCCAGATCTACAATACTTAGCTGGCCTGTGACGACTGAAGAAAGCTGTCCCTTAGGCCCACTCCTCAAATGCTCTGAGGTAGTATGGTAGGCATCTTATGTCATGCACTGGTGTACTTGTCAGAACATCTGGCACTAGCACAGTGCCAGACCAAGAAACTCTGAAACCACAAAATTAGGCTGTGTCTTAACATACTACCTAATCCACCATGTTTACAAGCATAAATACATTGCATTACCAAGACAGCGTCAGATCTTTCTAACCGACCTAGCACCTATACATCCAGGCTGTTGTCAAGTAGCACTAGCTCCATTCCTCTCCCTTATGGACTGCACTGCATCTGAAATATTTTCATTAATCTCTTTTTTCCATACAATAAGGTGGATGATATGTTTCCACCTGACCACCTGAAAAGAAACATCGGCATTCCACCTTTCTGATAGTGTATAATATTATAATTCAACCTCTAGGCCCTGGACAGTCGGCTGGGGACCTAGAGTAAGCACTCACTTGTCGTAATCATTTTTCATTATATGGCAGTATCAATCACTCAAAATTGTTAAATAAAAGATTAATAATTTCTTCCTTACCACAATTCAAAATGAAAACACACAGTTACGTTGATATAGCACAAACTTAGCTGAGCTGCTGGCTAGACTATGGTGTCCCACTACTATTAGTATATGTATTCACTGGACGATCACTTCTTAGCCTCAACGAACTGCTTGTATGGACAGTCTTCGTAAAAATGCCAACGAGCCGGCAAAATTTTCAATAATCTTAGCTATTTCCTCCAATGAGAGTACTGCCCCTTTAGAATTTAAAATTTCAAACTAAATGTCCAATTTTTGGTCAAATGTGTACTGTTTTTCTGTCGGTCGGTCTGTCCTAACTTGTCAATTCCCAAGTTTGGACTTGGTTTTGGCCCAACTACAAAAAAACTATTCAAATTTTTCCTCACCCACCGCTTAAATTTCTACTTCGAAGTTATTTTTAGACTCTCTCCTCCTTGTTCTTCCCTTGTTTACATGTACTTTTTTCCCTCTGCCTTCGTCTCAAGGACGCGTCAAATGTAACTTTTAGTGAATGCAAAACTGACATGTGTTTGCAAGTCTGCATCGAAAAAAATCAGTCTTTTGTCCATAACTTCTGAATTATCTGTCTGTACTTATATTTGACGGCATATTATTTATCAGGAAAAGATCAGCTCTCAAACTAGCTAATTTTTGTGATTCTAAACCTATTAATAAGAAAGTCCATATTTTTTTCCATGTTAGTCTTGACAGCCTTACTACCATGCGTTCAATTCTTTTCCATGTGCTGTCCCGCTATTTTCGAGAGTTTTACGTCATTCGAAATAAGAGCTAAGTCTGTTTTCGTGATCTAAGTGGTTACATGTTCTACTTTACCTCGAATTTCAGACACTAACTACGAGCTATGTTAGGCTTAGATTTAAACGCTAGCAGACAGCATCATTTTATTCTTCCCTCCCTTTCTTACCCCGTCTGACGAATAGGCCTTTCGCGTTCCCATGTTATCATTAGTTTTTTCTTTTTCCAATGACACTAGAAACGATAGTACGATCTACCATATCAACGCGATTGTGGCGTGGGCGAAAACGCCGCAGCATAACCTATCGATATTTTATCCTTACATTTTTATGTTAACTTTGATATTTATAATGGAGGATTTTAGCGCTGTATCAATGTATTCCACCACAGTCTCAGATAACTCCAAACTGAAATATAACCAAAACAGTCCTTGTTAGGACTCAACCTATTGTCTCCTATAACTTCAATCTATTTTCTCAGACCAACTGCAATATAACCAAAACAGTCCTTGTTAGGACTCAACCTATTGTCTCCTATAACTTCAATCTATTTTCTCAGACCAACTGCAATATAACCAAAACAGTCCTTGTTAGGACTCAATCTATTGTCTCCTATAACTCAATCTATTGTCTCCTATAACTCCCACCTGATATATCACCAAACAGTCCTCGTCTCATACACTCCTATCATAAGAACATAACAATATTGTTAGGTTATATCTGGTATACTATAGGGGGAAGGAAATGGTTGTATCACACCTAGGTGTACATATTATTGGATGTATTCATGTATTGAATGTATTCATGTATTGAATTCATATTATTGGATGTATCCATGTATTAATTTATCAGACAGAAGGTTTTGCAAGTAGACACCTGTCTTGTCTCGCTATTGCTAAATCATACTGAGCCATGTTGTCATTCATCCTACATGTAGACACCTGAGACACGCTCATATCATATACACTAGAAATAGGTGGGCTTGAGGACAGACATTAGCCCCTATTTTTACTTGTTACAGGTTTTATTGTTACACGGCTTTTAGGCGAGCAATCTCGTGTAATTCGATTTTACGTTTTTTTTCTTGTACAGAGACAGGTGTCCCGCAGTACAGAACTCGCCGATTTCGGAGGTACCTAGCTGGGCGCTCAAATCCCTGGTCGACGACACTCTTCAAAGTTAGGAGAAGAGTTAATCACCAGTCTAAGAAAACCGGTCGACGAAAAAAAATCCTTGACTCGTCGCCCGGGTTTGATTGAATCCACCCGGTCGCCAGACGGTGTTTGAATACGCTAGAAGGCGGCTCCATTCCATTTTTTTTTTCTTGTACCACTTAATAGAGGATCTCAGGTGTCCCTAACCCTGACCATTCTCGCCATTCAGTCAGATACTCGCCGATTTCGGAGGTACCCATTAGAGCTGGGTCGGCTCAGGAGCCGCCAATCCCTGGTCGACGACACTCCTTCAAATGTTCTCGCCAGGTCTCGAGTTAATCCAGTCCAATTCCCGGTCGACGAAAAATCCTCAAATGCCGTCGCCCGGGTTTGATCCTGAATCACCCGGTCGCCAGAGCGGTGTTGTAACCACTACGCTAGCGCGGCTCCCATTCGTGTCATAAAACCTGAGGTCGTATGTTCGAGTCAATCCAGCTGCCTGGAACTTCGCAGGAGCATAGAGATTGTACAGAAGCTACATCTTTAGTCCCCCTCAGTCTTGGGTGGGCTAAAGTAACGAGCCTCAGCAGGAGTTGTGTGACCCAAACTAAGGAGAACAGAACGTTTTAAGAGATGAGTACCCAGTAGTACCATTTCTGTCGGCATTGTGAGCAAAAGCTAGTGTCAGTGACGAGAAAGTGAATTAGCGTAGCAAGAGACAATAATAAGATTATAGCTGATGAATTATACGTAATTAACAGCACAGCTGATACATGTACTATAATTGAATAACAGCACAGCTGATATAATTTTTGTTCCTATAATTGGAAAACTTGTTGTAATATATTTACATATCTATATAAATATAAATATTTGTAAATCATATGTAAACTTACAAATTCATTACGTTCCATTTTTCAACATTCACCCTTCAGCACAAGAGTAGATAGTGTATATACTAAATAAATAATAAGGAAATTGTATTTGAAGACTTGTCAATTTTATCCTTGTTAAGTAAAATCTGTTTCCTTGTCTTAATATCACAGTTAGTTACACAGCGGAGGTGGCAAGTTATGTCGGTCTCCTCTCTACTAATTTTTCGAGATCAGAACATTCACAGCCGTAACTAATTTGTGATACCAGTAGTTCTCTCAGACACTGGGACTTCACCATTTTCTGCAGAAATTCTATTTCTGTAATTGTCGGTACTATACTGACCCTAGAGCCAAATAAAACCTCACGCCAGACACTGGGGGCTCGTTCCTGGGATATTTCTGTATATCTTGAGCCATACTTAGTCTATTCATCTATCTACACTCTATCTTGTGCCACCCATAGATAACATAAGGAAATTTTTTTTTGAGAAAGTCATAATAGGATTTTTAAAAATTATTTTCTTAGGAGGAGTACCAGTTAGTACTCAGTAAATAGTTGATGCTCACAAAGTTGCACGGAAATTGTTTTGTTCATTTAAATTAATTAAGTTTAATTACAATAATTTGGTTATAGTAAATTTACATACCCTATCTAAGTAACGCCATGGCTGATCTAGTGAAGTTCAGGACTGCGATCATGCAGATGGGTAAGGAATTAAACATGACAGGTGATGCTCTTACTCAGTATGTCACAACAGAAGTGGACAAACACATGGATAGGGAAGAAAGAAAGTTGCAATTAGAGACAGAAGCCAAAAGACTGGAAATTGAAGCCAAGAAATGGGAGGCTGAAAATGAGGCAAAGAAAATTGAAGCTGAGGAAACGAAATTACAAGCAGAGAGGGACCATCAGTTGAGATTAAAAGAGCTTGAAATTCAGGCAAATACTGGCAATAATGGTGGTAGCTCACCTCACTCTGAGAATAGCTCCATGCAGAGCACCTCAAGTGGGGCCATGAATTTTCATCTGGACCCATTTGTTGAGAAAGAAGACGCCATTGAGTCGTACCTGGATAGATACGAAAGACTTGCCACTACCTATGGCTTAGTGAAAGAAAAGTGGAGTCTTAAACTATCTCAGGGATTGAGAGGTGTTGCCTACGATGTATATTTGAAACTCTCAAGAGATGACCAGGAAGATTATGAAATCCTGAAACAGGCACTGCTTGTGAGATATGAAAAGAACTCAGAATCATATAGAAAGAAATTCCGAACAGCTAAACTTCTTCCAGGAGAAAACTATCACCAATTCTCTGCTAGATTGGAAACCTATTTGGAAAAATGGAGTAGTTTAGGAAAGTGTCAGGACCTGAAATAAATGATAATGATGGAGCAAGTGAAAGAGTCCATGCCTCAAGAAATTAGGAAGTTTATCATGGAACAAGGAGCAGAGAGATTGGAAGATATTGTAACTGTTGCTGAGAGATATCAAGCAGCTCAGGCAGAATTATTAGGAAATAAGAAGAAGCAGGGTGAAAACTTCAAATCATCACAAAACTATTCCAAATATGAACAAAAGGACCATACTACAAGGAACAAACAAAGATTTGACCAAAAGGACAAAAACCCTCTAAGATCGGATAAGACACCTTACCGCAAGGAAGGAAAGTGGTGTAAAACTTGTCTAATGAGAAACCACAATACTGCAGACTGCAGAAGGAACAACCCTCCTTATTACGCTGCGTGTCTCACAACAGGGATTAAGGGAAGGAAGGAACTGGCAGGTAGTCAGAATGACCTCCATCATCCCCCTGTCTGTGAGGAAGTGACATGTAATGGCACTAAAATTCAGTGCTTATATGATTCAGGTTTGGAATTCGACTCAGTCGTGAGTGCAACCCTAGTGCACCCTGACCAACTTACCACAGAAACAGTGGACATACAAGGGGCAATGCAGGGAACTGGCACCATGACACTTCCCATAGCAAGGATCAACGTGAGAACTCGCTATGTGGAAGGAGTGATAAGAGCAGCAGTAAGTGATGATCCTATATACCCGCTGGTAATAGGATGTAAATATGTCTTTTTGGGTGACCCAATAAAACCTGTTGTCATGGCAGCAAACCATACCAGGTCGAGCACCAAAAAAGAGGAGGGAGATCCAATAAACATTCATCGTACAAAGATGAAAAAGGCTCAAAAAGCAGACAGCACATTGAAGCCTTGTTTTGGCAAATTACCAAAGGCCCATAACCCTCCAGAGAAAGGAGACTACTATATGGAAAATGGCCTACTCTACAGACAAGCTGGAAAAGGACCTAAAGGGCATGGACAGCTGGTAGTGCCAAAATTCTACAGGGAGAAAATTATGGAGCAAGAGCATGCTACATCAGACAGTGGTCACAGAGGAAAAGGGGCCACTGGTCAAAATATAGAATTGCGATATTACTGGCCAGGAATAATTGAAGACATAAATCGGTATATGAAATCCTGTTCAGAATGTAACCAGGTAACCTCATTCAGAAGCGTAGACCAGTTACAGGACCTAGGGAAGCATTGTTGCGGACGTAGGCCCACAAAGAAAATACACCAGAGAAAACAACAGGTAGATGCAGTGATAAAGAGAAAATAAAATCACAGCAAGTCTACTGTTACACCAGTAACCATGGCAACTCTCCGTATTGTACAGAGAGGGGACGAGAGACATCCCACCCCGACTAGATATTTGTCGGAACACCATGGCCTGGATCCTTTGGAAAATTTGGTTAGTCAGCAACCAGTATTAAAAAAGCTGCAGAAACAAACCCGAACCAAAGGAGGTAGGAACCAGGGCTGTGCCAAACAGTTGAGGGAGACAGGCCCCACTTCGGTATACTGCCCCTTACAATAGAAATAGGTGTGGGTCCGGCAACGTTGTTGTATTGCCGTCCCCATACACAGTCCACTTGAAGCATTGCTGCGGACATGGACTGAACAATAGCAAGCACAAACACTCAAGGATGAGATTGGCTATCCCTTAAAAGAGAATTATTTCAAAGTCTGAATCTCCCTATAGCTCAAGTGTGGTGCTATTAAGGAAGCCTAGTGGTGAACACAGGTTATGTATTTACTACAAGAAGCTATATGCGATCACAGAATCTCAGGTGGACCCATTACCTGGCACCAACCAGCTGTTCTCTACACTGAGTAAGGCTAGGTATTTATCGAAGGTAGATCTAAACAAGGGATACTACCAAATACCAGTGAAACCAGAAGTTAGGAAAATGCTGGCATTTAGTACATCAGACGGACACTACGAGTTTAATGTACTACCCTTTGGGCTGAAAAATGCTCCAAGTATCTTTTCAAGAATGATGAGGAAATTGTTGGAACCTCTACAAAATCCCCATATCACTAACTTTATGGATGACATTCTTGTTGCTACAAACACATTTGAAGAGCATATAGTAGCGCTCTCCATGTTGTTTGACAGACTGAGAGCCACTGGATTGATTGCACGTCCAACCAAGTGCTATGTCGGTTGTAAGGAGTTGGAATTCCTAGGTCACACTATTTCTACAGGTCATATGTCTCCTGACCCAAAGAATATAGAGAAGTTAAAGAAGGCACCCACACCTCAAACGAAGAAAGATGTGAGATCATTCGTGTCATTAAGCCTGATAAAATCCAATGGAATGCTGATTGTGAAAAAGCTTACACAGAGCTAAAAGCAAAACTCACCAGCAAACCAATCCTTGCGCTACCCGATATCACACAGGAATTTGTATTAAGGACGGACGCTAGCAGTATAGGTATTGGTGCAACTCTCTTGCAGAAATCAAAAGCCCAGCCGGAGGAACTTTTACCAGTCGCCTACGCCAGTAGGAAGCTGAATGCAGCTGAGTTGAACTACTCGACCATAGAGAAAGAATGTTTGGCTCTAAGTTGGTCCATCGACAAATTTTCTCCTTACCTGTATGGGACACACTTCATTGTCCAAAGCGATCATCAGCCTTTAACTTTCTTGGCTGCATCTAAAAAGTTAAATTCGAGATTGTTAAGGTGGAGTCTGCTTCTGGCGCCTTATTCCTTTACCGTGAATTACATTCCGGGAAGAGACAATGTAGGAGCTGATTTTTTAAGTCGACACCCTATTACTCTGGAAGGACAGACGCAAAATGATTAACTACGGCAGGGGTTTACACTTCAGCTATGACAGGTCACAGCTAGGAAAGGATGGGGCTATGTCGTAAAAACGAGAATGTGTAACCCCACTACTTTGTTAAATCATTATGTCGGGATACAAATTTGCCCCAGCCAATCAACGCACAGTTGCTGAGCCGGAATAAATTACCTGAAGTTACGCCAGGAAAAACTTAAGCCCTGTTTTTTTCGGATGTGGGTCGTGGCCATCTTGTTCACGCAAGATGGCGGAAGAAAACTGAATAAAATTAGGCTGTATGAGCATAAGACGAAACTGCAGGCAACCAATCAGCTTGCTCCTCCAGGAACCAACCAAACGCTTTCCTTTACCAGTAGAAGTTATTTTACCTGCCTATATAATCGGGCGAGATTTATGCTAAAACACACAACACCGAACACGAAGCCAGAGACGACCGACTGAAGAGAGGAGCTGTCAGCTTAAATTTATAGCTTACCTGAGAGCATTGACCTGCAGCCTGCTTCACTAAGTCGAGTCAAAATCTGGCCTGTTTAAATCTTGGAGGGTAAATATAATTTACTATAAACTGGTAGGAAAATAGGTTTTAATATGAACGTATCAGGTTACTGATTGTATCTTGGGGAATTAGGTATAATGATTGCATTTCCTAATATGATTGAATAGACGAAGACTAATAGGACTCATACTTCAATCTATTGTCTCCTATAACTTCAGTCTATTGTCTCAGATAACTCCAAACTGAAATATAACCAAAACAGTCCTTGTTAGGACTCAACCTATTGTCTCCTATAACTTCAATCTATTTTCTCAGACCAACTGCAATATAACTAAAACAGTCCTTGTTAGGACTCAACCTATTGTCTCCTATAACTTCAATCTATTTTCTCAGACCAACTGCAATATAACCAAAACAGTCCTTGTTAGGACTCAATCTATTGTCTCCTATAACTCAATCTATTGTCTCCTATAACTCCCACCTGATATATCACCAAACAGTCCTCGTCTCATATACTCCTATCATAAGAACATAACAATATTGTTAGGATATATCTGGTATACTATAGGGGGAAGGAAATGGTTGTATCACACCTAGGTGTACATATTATTGGATGTATTCATGTATTGAATGTATTCATGTATTGAATTTATATTATTGGATGTATTCATGTATTGAATTTATATTATTGGATGTATCCATGTATTAATTTATCAGAAAGAAGGTTTTGCAAGTAGACACCTGTCTTGTCTCGCTATTGCTAAATCATACTGAGCCATGTTGTCATTCATCCTACATGCAGACACCTGAGACACGCTCATATCATATACACTAGAAATAGGTGGGCTTGAGGACAGAAATTAGCCCCTATTTTTACTTGTGTCATAAAACCTGAGGTCGTATGTTCGAGTCAATCCAGCTGCCTGGAACTTCGCAGGAGCATAGGGATTGTACAGAAGCTACATCTTTAGTCCCCCTCAGTCTTGGGTGGGCTAAAGTAACGAGCCTCAGCAGGAGTTGTGTGACCCAAACTAAGGAGAACAGAACGTTTTAAGAGATGAGTACCCAGTAGTACCATTTCTGTCGGCATTGTGAGCAAAAGCTAGTGTCAGTGACGAGAAAGTGAATTAGCGTAGCAAGAGACAATAATAAGATTATAGCTGATGAATTATACGTAATTAACAGCACAGCTGATACATGTACTATAAATGAATAACAGCACAGCTGATATAATTTTTGTTCCTATAATTGGAAAACTTGTTGTAATATATTTACATATCTATATAAATATAAATATTTGTAAATCATATGTAAACTTACAAATTCATTACGTTCCATTTTTCAACATTCACCCTTCAGCACAAGAGTAGATAGTGTATATACTAAATAAATAATAAGGAAATTGTATTTGAAGACTTGTCAATTTTATCATTGTTAAGTAAAATCTGTTTCCTTGTCTTAATATCAAAGTTAGTTACACAGCGGAGGTGGCAAGTTATGTCGGTCTCCTCTCTACTAATTTTTCGAGATCAGAACATTCACAGCCGTAACTAATTTGTGATACCAGTAGTTCTCTCAGACACTGGGACTTCACCATTTTCTGCAGAAATTCTATTTCTGTAATTGTCAGTACTATACTGACCCTAGAGCAAACTAAAACCTCACGCCACAAACACCTTGCAGAAGACCATAACAGAAGGGAGAGGTGAAGGCAAACGTGCAAGGGGAAGACAACGCTATAAGTGGGAAGATAACATCAAGAGATGGACAGGAAAGAGTCTATCAGAGTGCACCACCAAGACAAGAGACAGAAGACGTTGGAGATCCATTACAGCCAACCTTCGTAGTGGAGATGGCAGCTGATGATGATAAACATATGTATATTGCTTATTTAGTAACTACTATTACCAAAAGAGCATTAACAACTATTTTTACCTTAATATAAAAAGTCAAATGATTTATAACGTCATCTGCCAACATTGTGAAATGTGTTGTAGTTATTTGCGTTCGGTCGACCATATCTCACTCTTACATGCTGCCATTTTCTGAGGCTCAGGACCCAGGAGAGGGGTGCGTAGGGGGTACATTTTACCTGGGCCCGGGGTCAAAAAGGGGGGCCCGGGAGCCAAAGGAGGGGAGCCGGATATTTCCTGTGATCTCAGAAAATGTTTATGTGAAGACTAGCTTTCACATTTTGTGTAAGCCTACATAGTTTTATATAACGTAATTCGTAGAAATTATGATCCATAATATTATGTAGTGTTGGGAAATGTAGCGGTTTAATAAACGAGGGGCATATCCAGAGAGTATCAGAAAATCGCGGAGACGGCCGGATATAGTGCTTCATTCTGCAGCAACGCTTCAGGTCATACTGATTGAACTGACAGTGCCATTTGAATCCAGATTAGATGAGCAACATTCATTCAAAGCGGCCAAGTATAGTGATCTGGCCGCGGATCTGAGACACGATGGGTTCACTGCAAGGGTCATGGCTGTTGAAGTGGGCGCAAGAGGGCTTGTGGCTGCATCAGTGTATGATCTATTGAAACTGTTGGGGCTGAGGGGACAGTCGAGAACAAGGGCCCTGAAGAGGCTTAGTGAAACTGCCGAAAAGGCATCAGGCTGGCTGTGGAACAACCGCAATGGGGAATGGAGATCGTAACAATAAACGCTGCGGTACAGAAAACACCAGGAATTTTTCTAAGTCCACAATACGCTGAGGTTTGTGGTGGACTAGTGAACGGGCTGCGACTCAGGGGCGACAAGCGGTGTATACTATAAGGGGTGTCAGTATCAAAAGTCCAGTGGGGAACGCGCAGTGGCGACTCGTTGACTTCGCGCTGGTGTCTCAGTGTTTGCGACGGAACGAACGGAATAATTTGTCTTCTCCTTGTTACTTTCACAATTGCCTCCACGGCTGGCGGAGTTGTGGAATTTAAAGTTGCTACCATAAGTGAAATGGGTTCATTTTCGATGCAAGACAACAGGAAGCTGAGACGCTTGGGAGTCATGACCCAAGTGGGCCCGCCCCCCTTAGAGTGTAAAGGAGTATATAGGGCCGAAACACTTGTCGGACGGGGGGACTTCTTCTGATGATCAGATTGCTTCCTGTTGTATCGCTCTGTAAAGAGTTTCCTATCATCATTTACGCTCATCATAGCATAACTGCATCAGTGTGATTTATTCCTTAAACGGATAAGTGGGTTCATATTTACCCCACCACTTTTCCATTTTTCTATATCTGGGCCCGGGGTCAAAAAGGGGGGCCCGGGAGCCAAAGGAGGGGAGCCGGATATTTCCTGTGATCTCAGAAAATGTTTATGTGAAGACTAGCTTTCACATTTTGTGTAAGCCTACATAGTTTTATATAACGTAATTCGTAGAAATTATGATCCATAATATTATGTAGTGTTGGGAAATGTAGCGGTATAATAAATATTATTATTTACGCTCATCATAGCATAACTGCATCAGTGTGATTTATTCCTTAAACGGATAAGTGGGTTCATATTTACCCCACCACTTTTCCATTTTTCTATATCACCATGGCAACCGCTTAAGTACTATATTATGAGTATTTGAGGAGAACTGCCGTAAGGCGGGGGTAAAACGGTAGAAATGAAAAACTATTTGTGTGTGTGTGTGTGTTTTTTTTTTTTCATTCTACAGTACTATTTTATGACAGTCTAATACAGCGTTGCCACATTTGGTAATAATATACTAGATTTTGTACCATTTTGACTACTAAAGTACGGAAATAGTCATAATACATGGTTATAGTACCAAATCTGGGGTTCAAACTCTACTGAAAAAATATAATTCTAATCTACAGTATTTGTTCAAAGTTTCATTTGTAGTTCGATACATATATTTGCAAACATAGTATATACAGAGCTACCAGCTAACCAGAAATAGTTTTTATTGTATTTGGTGCTTTTTTGGTACTTTTTAGTTCTTAAGTTTGGTACATTAAAAAAAAATGTGTGGCAACGCTGGTCTAACAGTTTATTCGTCAGTGTGCATTGGGCACTTGTCATGTATAGATGGGTTTTACTTAAATGTTTTTCGTTTTTTAGATATAGGCCTTCTTCTATCTTTGATCCATAGACGCCAACCGTCAAAGCAGTCAGTGGCCATCACGCCTGGTGGCATCTTGTATGGCTGCAACAAATTGATTCCACTTTGCTCGGTCGGTGGCCATCCTTCGCACAATAGTTTATAAGGGAATAATCAAAGTTGAAAAAATATATATATATATTTATATATATATATATATATATATATATATATATATATATATATATATATATATATATATATATATATATATATATATATATATATATATATATATATAGATAGATATATCTTGGAGCCGCGCTGGTGTAATGGCTTCGGTGTTGTACTGGCGACCACGTGTTCATGGTTCAAACCCGGGCGTCGGCGTTTGAAGAAATGTTTACGGCCGGAAATTTGACTGAATAGCCTGAACGGCTCCTGTGATAAACCCTCTGTGGATGGGAAGGAGCGAAGCTCCTGACCGGGTTGGAAGGAAAGTCCACTGACCCCCCAGCCTCGCAATGACATGTCATTGGGCCGAAAGAGCCGGAAAGCTCGAGTGCCGCTGGTTATAGAAAAAAAAAAAAAAAAAAAAAAATATACTAATATATATATATAAATACATATATCTATATATATAAATATATATATATATATATATATATATATATATATATATATACTTTCGGACATAAATATATCCCTTAGTTTTGAAGTCACAACTTCATTTTTCTGGGTTTTTAGCTAATATTTGCTATAACTTTGTCTAATAATTTTTTTTTTAATTGCTTGTAAAAAGATTTGGAAGAACAATCTTCTTCTTCGTTCACCCTCATCAGGGACCTAAAGATGCAGCAATAGTGAATGCAGTCAGCGACCCATAGCTTGACTGCTTGCATCAGAGTCAGCGAACCAGAGCTGACTAAGACCGTACTCCACCTCCACGTGGTGGTCCTGGAAACAGTCTGCAGCAGTGCAGTCTGGCTGAGCGAGTACGGATCGCAATGGGAAGGCAAACCCGGTCCCTAAAAAATGCCATGCTGAAGTCGGATGTGTCGACCGAAAGGTGCAGATATCACAGCTACGGCGTAAACAGACACAACGCAACCACCGTCCTTTTCAGGGCGAACGAGGAAGAAGAAGAAGTTCACCCTCAGATGTCAACTTGAATAAGTTCAAAGAAAGCAGTGGTCAGCCTGAGGCTGTTGATATCTCCGTAGATTTTCTCCAGAAATGGTACTGGTGATGGTCATATGCGTTTTCTCTGTTCCTCATATGTTGGGCATCTTTGAAGCAGATGTTCGGCAGTCATTTTATCGGAGCCACAGTCACACTCATCAGTAGTTCCTATTTTTAAATTGTTGAATAGATGGTATCTCAATCTGTTATGACCCGTGCGGAGTCTGAAGATTACCACTTGTTCACTTCTGCTGAGCTGGTAATATGGATCATTTTTTTGATGGCCTGGATGCTCTGCTTAACACTTGTGCCTGTATCTGCGCTTGATGAAACTCTTGGCCTCCTCATAAGTTATATTTGTGTCAAGTTGAGGAAGCTTTCCCCCTTCCTTTGCCAATCTGTCAGCCTCTTCATTTCCAGGGATGTTGCAGTGAGAAGGGATCCACTGTATCACGACTCTTGTATTGCTGACAAAGTCTGTGAAGTGTTACTCTTAGGTCATCCAGTTCAGTATTACTTTGACTTTTCAGCGTTGTAATTACTGACATAGCATCTGAGAAGATAGCAACTGGTCTCTCTGAGCTTTCTTCTGTCATTAGGATTTCTGATGCAGTTTTTAAGGCCTCTGCCTCTGCTTTGAAGTTACTTGAAAATTTCCCTGTTGTGACTGCAATCTTTTTTTTTTTTTTGTGTGCCATTGCTTTAGCTCAGAATGACTCCTCCACCCCCATCTTCTGTTGCATTAGTTGCTGATCCATCTGTGTATGCATAGATCCAGGTGTTGCTTGGGTAATGTTTTTCTATATATTTTGTGGTTAGGACTCTCCTTTCTGTTTCATTTTGGCTGCTCTTTCTCTCAACACCAGGAACATTTTCAGTCATTTCAGGAAAGCGCTGCTGTTTCCAAATTGGTAGCTTGTGTGCGGTACTTATGGGCGCAGCTGTTGATATTGCATATATGGGGTCTGCTCTCATCTTTGTTTTGACTGTCTCTACAAAGTTGCTTCGCTTCAGTCTTCCCTTTCCAAGTCCATTTATTCTCTGGTACATTGGGTGGTCTATCAACCTCCTGAATTTCTCGGCTTTTTGCTGGGCTCTGCTATCTCTTCTATCCTCCATAGGCTGGGGGTGAGTAATCTTTTCCAACTCTTTAATGGGTGTTGACTTCATGCCCCCTGTTATGATTCTCATTGCTTGGTTTTGGGTTCTGTTTATTTTGTCAAAGTTCGACTTAGCTGCCATTGACCATGCTGCAATGTCATATTCTAAGACTGGTCTCACTCGCCAAGTATATAGCTTCTTTAGTACTCTCTCGTCTGTTCCCCAACCCGTACCAGCAAGTTTTTTCATGATTGCCATTCTCTGCTTTGCTCTTGTCCTATTTTTTTTTTCAATCTGGGTTTTCCAAGTCAAGCGGCGATCAATGGTAATGCCTTGGTAGTTTGGGTTTTCATCCAAATATAGATTTTTCTTATTTAGCACCAATTTGGAGCTCTGTGGTTTGTTTGAGAGAGAAAACACAGAGTATGATGTTTTCCCTTCATTTATCTTTACTAGCCATGCCTTGGCCTACTCCTCCAATGATGTTAGGGCTTGTTGCAGCCGAATGCTTGCCGTAGTGATATAGTCCTCTGAGATCCACAGGGCGGAAGGACAATGATTGGTTATTTTGCCTTGACCACAATTTACTGGCCCTTTTTATTGTATAACCAATAACTAATATGTCAACTGTGCAAAGATTATCTTTATAACATTGCTTATCATAATAATAATAATAATAATACTATTACTACTACTACTACTACTCCTACTACTCCTACTATCCTACTACTCCTACTACTCCTACTGCTCCTACTACTCCTACTGCTCCTACTGCTCCTACTGTTCCTACTGCTCCTACTACTCCTATTGCTACTGTTACTGCTACTACTATTACTACTAGTCTACTACCACTGATACCACTGCTACCACTACTTCTACTACTACTAAATTATTAGTATATAATATTTTTGTCTTATTGTCTGTTTTTCCTTTTTTCAGATATAAAAGTATAAATTATAAATCATCTCTCCAAAATGTATTCTCATAAATCAGGAGCCCAGAAAAGAAAAGACAAGAAAGAACGAGAGGAAAATGAAAAAAGGGGTTAACAAACGCTCTTTCAATTTGGATCAAGTGCGGCTTAAAAGAAATTTTCATTGAACTCACCTATAGAATTGGAGCAAGAAGAAACTGTTGGAAACCTCATCCCCAAACAAGGAACAGTTGATTTTGGTATTCATGCACAGTATTCTGATGAAGGAGCAGATGCAGAAAACGAAAATGGGAAACAGACAAACAGAGGCATGTGGAAGTGAATTTGGAAGATGAGAGGAGTAATCATAATGTAGGCCTTGACTCTGGATGTATCACAACCAAGTTTCCATCTCAAAAGGAAATAGAAAAGTATGTTACGAATGGTCACATTCCTCTGCCTAAAACATTCCCAAAAGACACATGCAATCAAATTTTCCCAGAAAGCATATTAAAATGTCAAAGCACTAATGGAGAACTACATGTAAGAGACTGGTTTGCTGAGAAACAAGCTTTATATTGCTGTCCATGTCGATTATTTTGGCACAAGACAGTCAAGACTAGCACTTCTGCGTCTAAGTCTGCACTGGTATCTGCTGAAGGCTGGGATTCTAATGGGAAGTGGCGGAAACTTTCCTACAGAATCCCAATACGTGAAAAGGGCAATAGTCATCGAGAATGTTACCTAGCTTGGCGAGAACTAGAAAGGCGCCTGCTGTGTCGTTGTCGTGAATTATTCTAATCCCCATATATAAATTAAAACGTAAATGCAAAGCCTAACAAATAAATTTAATAAAAGGAAAGAAGAATGGTAAAGAACAGTGCTGTCACAATGACTGTACTCGAAATCCCCCTTGTTTTCTACTTCGTCTGCAAATTGTAACGCTTTCACGTTGATAGTAAAAGCCTACTGTGTCGCTGCACGCTTTCTTCAATGAAACGTGTACTGTATTTCTTGGAAAAACCTTGAGATACGCAAGCTGATCAATGACCTAAATTTAATATTTCATTCATTCCATTTTATACACGGTGTAACTAAAAGACAGATGGACTAAAGGATAGAGAGAAGGGAGAGGCAGAAAGCAGGGACACGTGCAACACTAAACACGCGTCGCGCGATACACAATTGCTGCCATCACGCGTGTAAGGCCACATGCACTAACTTTATTTCAAATCGACAGTGATAAAATTCACTACCCATACCAGAGTTAGGTTTTAAAATCCTGAAAAACGCTTATTGGGAAAGATGACATTAGATGGGTTTACGTTTGAAAACATGACAGTACCCAGACACCACATGGGGATTGAAGTGAACAGGAGGTGGTAGAAAATGCACATTTTGAACGCAGCCACCTAGCTCCCTTAAATTCGGATATTTGGGTTCCTTAGGGTTTGCTGACAAAGAATATGTAAAACGTTACGCAAATAGTCTAGGAATTACCAAGTTATGGCCAAAATAAAATAGTGGGGGTGCCTGACAGCATGAGATCATTTCTGCTCATAAAATTTTTTTATAACGTGTTTGAAAAAACATTACGTTACGGAAATAGCCTACCATGTTAACTCCTATTTGATTGGAGCGCAACAAATGAAAGACTAAACACGATTGGTCGGACTATAAATACTATCTTGTGTTGTCAGGGGAAACGTGAGAAAGGGGTACTTTTTTGAAAAGATGTGTAGACATGGTTTGATTGGGTAGAGCTACGAATATACTCAATTCAGAGCGTCTGTTCATTGCCACATCTTGTAATAAACCCACTAAGAAGCAGTGCGTTGAGCACCAGTGTATATTTTTTTATAAAATAAAGCCTGGGACATCGGCAGATCGGAGTTGTGCTATATTCATTGCCAGTCAACGAAACTGTTTATTATTATTTCCATGAATTGTGGTAAGCTTGAAATATTCAATATTTTTAAATGAAAATTGAATGTAAATTGATAAATTATGTCTGTATATATGTGTGGTTCAGTAGCGAACATGATGTAAAGCCTATAGTGCTCCAGCCTGAACAGAAGGTGTCGGAGGAAAGTAAAACTGCATGGAATGGCCAAACAGTACACTGACACCTAGATTATTAACTAGAAAGAAATAATGCTGGAATTGCAGAGGCGTAGTAACCATTAGGGAGGGAAATACTGGTATAAAGTATTTCAGATGAAGCTGACAGTTGGCCTAACGCTCTGAACTCAATGTTTGTGATGTATTGTGCTCAGTGTAGAAATGGAGTATAAATTAGTTCTGACGTAGAAGGTACAACCTTCTTGTTTCAGGGACCGTGGTCTTAAAGTTATTGAGCAGCACCTGGTCAGAGCTTTGTTGAAGCCAGAGGTGGACAGCATACTCCTTGGTCCATATAGCAACCAGTGGGGTGGCTCCAGAACTCATTTAAGTAATCAAGCAGAGGAGTCTTTTACTGCAGTCATCACGCAAGATAAGAGAGTGTGGCCATGGAGCTCAACATTATGTACCCCCATCTTAAAATGACATTATAAACTAAAATTAAGAGGGGAATTTAATTGTTTTAATACCAGGAACTGAGAACATCTCCAATACTAGTTCCAATAGAAACAAACTATTGAAGTCATGATGACAAATACCAACAGAGCTTGAACAAAACAAAACCAGTATTACCTCATATTAATACTACACAACTGACACACATAGGATACCATTAATAATATATGTCACTACAATAATCATATTAATAAATTCTGTACATATAACTTGTAATTAAAATTGATTGTGATTCCTGGTTCCCTTTGTATTTGAATCAGGACACATATACATTCATGACAGCACTGAATACATATTGTTATTTGAAAAGTTATCAGTGACTCCTTTAAGATATCCTCTTAGAGTGTTATATGTAGGTGAGTGTCACAGTGTTGTCAAGTGTGGTGGAATAAATTAAATTGTTTATCTGTCTGTTGTTGTTATGACTTACACTTCATCATACACATACCCTAGACATATAACGTAGTCATCACACTATTCCAGAATAATTCTGACTGAGGTATACATATGTGGCAGTAAGTAAGGTTATCTATAATACACTACTCTTATTAGATATAGATACCTTCACAGCTGATCTCAGTCAGTACAATAAGTCCCCTATAAATATTTATAGCATCCCACTTTACCACATATATTGGGGGCTCGTCCGGGATTTTGAATCTTTCCCTATTACAAATATTGGGGGTAACTCACTTCAGGGAATAAAAAGAATTAAAAGGTATCCTTGGGTGAAAATAAATAAGGTTGAGCTCACAGTGCCTGTGTTGTCTTGAGTTAATTAGTCATAGATAAAATTGTTTAGACATTTATCTGTTAGACAATGGCCGACCTGGCAAAATTTCGATCTGCTGCTGTACAGACTGCGAAAGAGTTAGGAATGGACGGGCAAATTATGATTTCTTATGTCACTGCTGAATGTGACAAATATATTGAACGAGAAGAAAGAAGATTAGAAAAAGAGGCCGAAAGAAAGTTAGAAGCTGAAAAGGAAATTAAAAGGTTGCAGATTGAGGCTGAGGCTAAGAAATTGGAAGCAGAAGAAAGAAGATTGACTGCAGAAAGAGAAGACAAAAGATTAGCTGCAGAAGAAAGAAGATTGACTGCAGAGAGGGAAGCAGAAAAGGAGGAGAAGAGATTACAAAGGGAACACGAGTTACGACTAAGGGAGTTTGAGTTTCAAGGCCATGCTCCTGAAAATGGTGCCAGTCCCTTTGCCTCTGATGCTACTGCTAGCCAGGGAGCCTCAACCTCAGCTATGAATTTTCATTTAGATCATTTTGTTGAGAAAGACGATGATATAGAGAGCTATCTAAATAGGTATGAACTATTAGCTACCACAAATTATGACATGCTAAAGCAGGCTCTTTTGTTAAGATATGAAAAGAATGCAGAATTTTATAGGAAAAAATTTAGGAATGCTAAAAACTACTGTCAGGTGAAACCTATCACCAGTTCTCTGCACGAATAGAGACATACTTGGAGAAATGGACTTCTCTGGGGAAAACCCAAGATCTTAAGGAAATGGTCCTTATAGAGCAATTAAGAGAGTCCATGGCTCCAGACCTGAGAAAGTTTCTCATGGAACAAGGTGCAGAGAGGCTGGGTGAGTTGCTAAATGTTGCTGAAAGGTATCAAGCAGCTCAAGCAGAGGTAACAGGTAATAAAAAG